>CM074719.1:235045838-235415838 GCA_037306005.1 Rhinophrynus dorsalis
AAAAAAACAGTATATAATTTATGTGGGTGCACAAAAGGAATTAAAGAGAAAATATGGTTGAACAAAGACATAGTCAAAAAAGTCAAAATTGCTCCGGTCCCTAAGTCAAATCTAACTCAGATTTTCCCGGTCCTTAAGGGGTTAAAGGGAGCAGTTTAAATATTGTTTTTACAGTGTGAAAAAATAGAATACTATGCATCACTTCACACTCACATATACATACAGGGAGTGAAACAAACGTTCAAAATAAATTTTACACTGTAATGGACACAATTTAAACAGTGAATTAAAGGGATAGTAATACTTAAAATGTAAAAAATATATATGTTGTAGGGTTTATCCCCCTGAGTAAAACAAGGGTACTCCCACTGCTGAAAGGTGTTTCATTCAAAAGTTATTAATTTTCAAAGTTGAATTTTTTAGGTGCAATATAACAGTGGCCTGAAATTGTACAGTGGCGCTGTTGCTACACGATCCTATGGACAGCTCTGGTCCCGGGACCATAAATCTCCATAGGATGGTGTAGCAACAGCGCCACTGTAAAATTTCAGGCCACTGTGATATTGCACCTAAAAAATTCAACTTTGAAAATTAATAACTTTTGAATGAAACACCTTTCAGCAGTGGGAGTACTCTTGTTTTACTCAGGGTGATAAACTCTACAACATATTTTTTTTTACATTTTAAGTATTACTATCCCTTTAAAAGCTCTCTACAATTATCTACTGCCTTCTAGTCTGTGAAATAATGTGTATGTATTTTTTATATATATATAATATAGAAGAGAAATGTGCACTCTCTTTCTCTTCAATATACTGTATTTATATGTGGCACCTGATATTTTTATAATGATTCGGAGTGAGTGCTTGCCTTTTGGATATATATATATATATATATAATATATGCAAGAATGAATTTTCACTAATTTGTCTCACAAATATTTATATATGCACATTATAGGGAACATATTTACTAAGAAATATTATATACTATATGCACATTACAGGGCACACACATTTTACATTAAATGAGTGCAGGTTTGTGTTTTTGTCTATCTAGTTCACTTTGGGTCTGTACCTGAGGTTTTGGTGGACTGGAGAACCCTCTCTTTCTCTGCTGCTGTCTTTGTATCTATTTCTATTATTCACATTAAAATTATATATTTACATGGATATGTTATGGTGAGCTGGCGCTATGAGTATTCTTTCTTGCTTCTTGTCTTCTTTTTTAGCTCATTCTAGCTGCCGCTTCACTTATTCCACTTAATTATCTATATTATTATTATTGCACTAAATCTGTATGGCCTGTCCTGGCTTGCATATGTCTGGCTGTAATCATTCACCCCTCACATGACCTGTGGGGGGTGGACATAAATAGGTACCTTTTTAAGGAGGGGATATATAAGGGAGTGTGTTCCGACTCAGTTATGTTATATATATATATATCTCATTGGAAATGGTTTCACTTACTTTTTATGGTTATACTAGTTGAAGAGCCCATTACACGGGCTACAGTGCCACTGCCAGCTGGTTGCAGGTCAGTCTTGCGCAGTAGAGACTGCCTGCGCCGCGGCTGATACAGAGCTGGACGCTCCTGGTGCATCACTCTCTGCTGCGCATGACTTTGTCATTACACACGTTTTAGCTTATTATTATGTAGGATAGTCTGACCTGGGTACACATCCAAAGTTAAATGGATACATACAGTTCTTGATAAAGGCCTGTTTGCAAGGCCGAAACATTGATTCAATAAACATCAACATTTCTTTTGTCTAACAAGCTCCTGTGAGTGCCGTTCCTGTGTGTGTGTATGTGTGTATATTATCTGCTGCTATGTTTTCTTAAACCTACACACAGCCAAACTTGAATTTTATGTATCACTGTGAATTCTGTGTCCTTTTAGTCAGAAATGCTTTAGACTTGAGAAAGGGAGGTTCTCCCGAAAGCTTGTCAATCCAAAATTCTGTTAGTCCAATAAAAAAGGTATTACAAGATACTTATTTTGTTTGTTATTTTACACATATATATATATATATATATATATATATATATATATATATATATATATATATATATATATATATAATGTGTATGTGTATATATAATATGTGTGTGTGTGTGTATATAAAATGTGTGTTTAAAAAAAAAAAAAATATTCAATGGATGTGACAACCATATAATTATGTGATTCATATCTATTGTGAAAACAAGTGATCAAATACATTAAACATAATTAAAAACATGAGTAATATGCAGAGCTATCCTCAAAAAATGTTCAAGTTCCTTTCCATAAATCCATTTCATCGTGCTTGTCTAATTTGTTTGGTACCCCACATTACCTGACATAAAAAAAAAATCAACAAACCACGATTAAAAATATTTTACTTCCAAAAGCATCCCATATTAATTTCCTTATTTAACTTCTTGTGGTTCACACTATTCAGTGTCTCGAAAGCATTCAGAATTCAGTATCTTAGAGTCCTTCACTTCCTTCAGTTTAAATGACTTTGTGATAATTTACATTTGCAATCATAAAAATTGCAGCTTGTAGTTTTTTTGTTTTACCTTTTTATCTGGTCTCTTAATTTAATATAGGTTTAAAACATTTTATAGCACTTCTGTGTTCATTCCTCCTTAATTTCACAGACCTAGATGTCTGTCCCACATAAATAACTCACAAGGGCATTTCAGCACATAGATTACATGATGTGATTTGCATTTCATGAAATCCTGCAATTTTATAGTATTGTCCTTCAAGGGATGTGTGATTTATGAACCTTTAATGATAGAACTGCAATTCCAATGTTAAGACTTGGAACTGTGCCCCTTTAGGAGTTTTTAAAAAAGTTTATCCACTTTTTCATTTGTCAACCAAACCACAATTTATTGCTGTCCTAGAGGAGAGCAAGGAAGGATGTACAAAAAAAGGATGTACGAAAAACAGCCCAAATTTGGGGTATTGTTAAAAAAAAATTATATATATAAAATTTGTTGGCAAGTCTCTGCGCTCTATATGAACTATGACTTAACGTGGTTACCAACTCAACCATGTCTGTACTTTTCTCTACAGTTTTGAAAGTTCATGGTCCCTAGGGAATTGTGCTACTTTCTCCTTACAATGTCCCCCTCTTTATAACCTTTCTTCTTCAATTTTTCTACAGTTTCAGTAGTCCTCACTGGTTGTTATGCTCCTTGCTCGTAAAGGAATAGTAATACTTTATTTTAAGTGGTTTTAATATTGCACATAATAAAAAATAAAGGCAATGATCTAAGTCTTGTTTCTGTAACTTATCTACAAAGTGTGCCTGGTTTGAGGCAGGCACACTTTGTAGTAATGAAGAATTTCTTTGTATACAATGCTATTTCGGCTTTGCTGAAGAGCCATCTGATCCCGGGACCAGGATCTCAGTCTGTCAGCTAGAGCGCTGATGTGTGTAAAAGGGGAGGGAGGGAGGAACTATAGAAGATTATTACTCTAAAAGTAGACAAGTTACAGAAACAGGACTTAGATAGTTGACTTTATTTTTTTTTTTTTAACATGTGCAATATTAAAGCTGCTCAAAATAAAGTATTACTATCCCTTTAAACACCGACTCTTTGGGAGACCTCTTTTAATCCCTGGTGGGTGGTTGCTGGTGCTGAGTTAAACAAATTATTAGGATCCTTTTTTTATGTTTGTTGTGTTTGTTTAATCTGTCTCAATTTTTACAATCCCTTAAAGAGACAGTGACACTAAAAATATATTTTTTTCAGCACTAGCTTTCACGGTAAACTTAATAGCTTCTTGTACTTGATTTAAATGTTCAGACATTGAATCTAAGCTTTCTTGGTCCCTTTTCCAAATAACAAATATGTCATGTACTCATTTCTTCTGCAAAATAATTTAACCTGCAAATTATCAAGTACATGAATAGTTTCAAAATTGTGCACAAAAAGGGAGACATTTTTCTTACCGATTATTTCCTTTTCTTTGGTGTCCCTCCAGGGCCATAGAAATCAATGGGTGTATGTCTGGTCCCTCCAGCTGGTGTAGGACCAATAAAAAAAAATATATAAGGCAGCCCTCTACTTCCTCCATCTTAATCTTTTTGTCAGAGCTGAAAAACCCAGAGCATAAACAGGGGCAGGGTGTGCTGGACAGAGGCCATCCTCAGCTTCCAAGCTGCTAGTTTAAAAAAAAAAAAAAAAAAAAAACATATTCTGGTGCAGTACTTGACATAGGGATAGCAGGTCTGCTCTGTGTGGCAGTGGCCATGGTTATTCTATTGATTGGCCAGTTCGAGAACCAGGGCCAGTTTGGAGCTATAAGGTCCTGTCTGCTATTCCTCAGGAACTTTAGAATTATGGAAATTGGGAGAAAGACCGTAGGCTAGTTTGACATCCACCTTGAAACTCATGGTGTCTATTCCCAATGCTTTGGATGTTTTGTTCGTCCAAAGAACCTTTGACATTTCTTGTCTTCAAATGAAGCCATCAGATCTATCACCAGATGTCCCCATTTTGAAACAATTTGATTGAATACTTCGTTGTTGAGGGACCCTCCCGTGGACCTAATCTGTTTCGACTTGGGTAATCTGCTTGAAGATTCAAGTTGCCTGGTATGTGGATTGCTGATAAGGCTCACAAATTTTTCTCTGCCCATCTCAGGATCTTTCTTGCCTCTGAATTCAACTGGTTCTGATCCTTTATATTCAGAACAGCTATCATGCTGTCTGAGATTATCTTTACTGTTTTGTTCTTTAACCCTTTGAGTGCCAGAGGGGTATGGAACGCATTGCTTTTCCGTTCCCCTCTGGCACTCAAAGGGTTAAGTATTTTTTTAACTTCTTTAGTTCCAAAATGTTTGAGGAGTAATCTGTCCTTTTTGGTCCATGTCCCCTGTTACAGATATGTTCTCCCTGCAACTGCCCCATCTGTTCAGGCTTGCATTTGTTGAGATTTTTTTGCCACCCCGGATTTTGTAACAAGGGTCCTTAAAAACCAGCTTTGAAGTGTGTAACTTTGTCCAAGGTACTACCTGAACTGCTGATGTCATGAATCCATGTAATCCTGTGCTGTACGAACTCTGTCTTCTGAACTGTCTTACCCTTTTGATTATTCCCTTGACTCTGCTATGAGATAGGAACACTAAGTTCTTGGTTGTGTCTAGGATTAATATGAGAATATTAGATGGAGGTGGATTGTAGCTGACTCTTTTGAAGTTTCACAACCCATCCCAACTTTTGAAGGTGGTTGAGTGCCATATTAATATGATATTGGGCTTTCAGGCCATCCAAATAAGGTATCACTGTGATTCCCCTTTGTCTCAGAGGTTCGCAGGCTACTGCCAGTGTTTTTAAAAACATTCTGGGGGCTGAGGTAAGACCAGAAGGAAGAGCCTTGAACTACCAGTGTCTTCCCTTGAAGAAGAACCTGAGAAATTTTCTGTAAATCTTCTGTATTGGAATGAGATAGTAAGCATCCTGTAAATCTATTGTTGAGATATAGAATCCTGGATGGATTGCTTGAATCACAGATGATACTGTCTCCACTTTGAAAATTCATTTTTATGTGAAGGTGCTGAGAAGCTTCATGTCTAGAATGGCTCTGCAACCTCCTGTTGATTTTGGAACTGTGGAGATTAAAGAATACCATCCCTTTCTTATGAATTCCATGGGAACTGGCTCTATCACACTTTTTAAGGCTAACTCTTGAATCAAATTCCTTAACTCCAGTGCCTTTACTGGATTTTATGGAGTCCTGGATGTCCTGCAGAGGTTTTGTGAGTCCTGAGGTTGAACTCTAGCTGGCACCCTGCTTCCAAAATTTGAAGGACCCATTTATCCAAGCTTGGTATGTTCTTCCATGTGTGTCAAATGTTCCAGTTGATCACCCACCCCTGACTGGAATTGAAAGCAGGGTCCATCGGTCTTCAGGGAAACTCTCTCTCAAACTGATTCCTGCGAGGTCTGTCTTTTGTGAATGCTCCCCTTGTAATCTGAGAGTAAGACTTCCTTTGGTTATCAGATCTAGGAGATTGGAAACATCTTGAATCTCAAAATGGTTGCTGCCAGTTTCTAAAGGATGTACGGATGGGAGAGGTTTCAGATCTTCTATCTTGTAGAAGAAATTATCTCTTCCCCCCCCCCCCACTAACTCTCTTGGTAATCTTTCATTTGCTCACCAAACGGTAAATAGCCCGAGAATGGTGAAGATATCAACTTGATTTTGGAAGAAACGTCAGCTCCCCATTATCTTAGCCAAAGGGCTCTCTGGCGGTGAACGAAAGGGAAGATGATCTTGCCGTTAATGAGATGGCGTCTTAGGAAGCATCACAAGAAAATCCAGAGGTTTCTTTAATAATCGCTACTTCCTTCAATAGTTTTGATCTGGAGTCCAAAGAGTGGATCTCTTCTCAAGCTCAGTTAACCAAATTCTTATGTTTCTAAAAATGCAAGCTAGTGATGTGGCAGTCTTCATGTTTTGTCTTAAAAGAAAGAATTGTGTGTTAAGAACGCTCTCCATCCTTCGGTCCATTGCATTCTTTAATGAGGATCCATCCTCCATGGGGATGTTGTTCTCTTTGCTAATTGGGCAATGGAGGCATCTATTTTAGGTCGATAAATCCAAGCAACCGTATCTTCTTCCTTGAACGGATATCTTCTGAAATCTTTTAGAAATTGAGATTCTTTTATCTTCCTTGTTCCACTCAGATCTAATTAGATCTGATACAGAATGGTGTACTGTAAATACTGAAGTTTCCTTCTTGCTACCCAAGAAAGTTGTGGCCAAGATTCCCTGTTCTTTTGGCTCTTCCACTAAGCCTACCTTCCTTAATAGCTCAAGAAATGGCTGCATTTTCTCAATATTAAATGTGCCCTCTTCTTCTACAATATCACCTTCTTCTTCTTCTGATGAATATTGAGATAAAATATCCTGCATGCCACCTTCCTCTTGCTTCTCAAATCTACTAAATGTACCCTCTTCTGGGTCCATTCTTTTCCTAGGACTGGAGGCTTGCAGTGATTAAAAAAAAAGTCTCCTGCATGGATGTTTTCATCCATGACAAAAACTTCTGAAATTGACTTGGTATTTCATTACCAGCAACATTTTTAAGGCTATCGGGGCACAGCTTGACTAAATCTACTGCTGGGATTTTATTTTCACAACCAGCACAAATTTTAAATTCTTTAACAGGTTGTTTTTCCTTAGACTCTGGGGCCTCTTTCTACTTGAAAAAGCTAGCCTTGGAAGTAGTAGCCATGGTATATAACAACAATTCTGTGCTTAAAACATACATTTTATTATATGTATCTAAAATAATGCAGTCCTTACCTCCCCATAGCTCGCAGCCTCTTTAAATACATGCAGGTACAGGCATGTGTTCCAGCGTGGAACGCAGATGCCTAACCAGATGTAAGACTTTAGTTGATATGAAAATACAAATGCAGACTCTTACCCTGTGTTCGCATGAGGCAGAAATGCTGCTGGTTTCTTCCAGTAGAGAGTTGGGTCCTCCCGATCAATATATATATATATATATGTTCCATGCTGGAACGCATTGGCTGGAACCACCACAAGGCCACCCAGTATGTTGAAACTGTGACTGCTTCTCTCTCCACCACTTCCCAGATCATGATGGTGCAGTTCATTGCTTCTGCAGCATGGAGCCTGGGCTTCAGGGACATCTCCCTAGAATGAACAGGAATACATGCTGCTTCACAGCATCACAAACGTGGAAAAGAAAAAAAGGATTACGATGGTCTCAAAACCACCTACTCCAACTGAGTAGAATACCAAAAAAGGACTGATGGAGGAAGTAGAGGGCTGACTTGTATACTTTTTTGATTGGTCCTACACAAGCTGGTGGGAGGAGACATATTTACATTGAGTTCTAAGGCCGTGGTTAGGGACACAGAAGAAGTAGCAGCAAACAATGGTGCCATAAAAGCACCCATGATTGCACCCTGAAGTTGAATGAAGAATGAATCCTGTTTGCCTTCATACATCTACTTCAAGTAATGTTTGTAAAATTATTCTCTACCTATTACAGGGTCATAAAAGACTAGGGGTAGTCTACACTAGGTTTAGAGAAAGGGGTGTTCAACTTTCCACTGAGTGAAGATGCTTCAGTTCCTATGTTATTCTATGGATCTGATTTTCAAGTTGTAGAGACCTTAAGGAAGGAGTTGCAACCTGAAGCCTTTTAGCTGTTGAGGACTACAGTTACCACCACCAGAAATTGTCTGGAGGGCTTCAGGTTGCAAAGCTCTGCCTTGGGGCCTTAGTCATCAAGCTAAAGAAGTAAACTACTGGAACAAACCAACAGAACCATAGGTGGGAAGTGCAAAAACTGATTAAACTAAATGGGGCATTAAATTCTAGAGATGTCCACAAAGCATTGCAAAGCAAATACATTGTTGACCAACCTAGCATTTAATTGGGTTTTAAAGCCCCACTAAAATGAATGTGGTTGTTTGCTACTTGAGTGCACCTCTTTAACTTGATGAATAAGACGACAATGGTCGTAAATTGGAAAGTGGTGCAATTCTAGCTCAAACCACCTAACTAATGTAAATTCCCATTGATTTATATAGGATTTAAACCCCAGGAACACTGCAAAGATCTCAAATGCATCACTAGAAAACAAAGGGTTAATACTCCCATATAAATCAGAGACGTTTTTTCTTACAAAAAATGCAGTTCTTTTTGCTCCAGAATTGCTCCACTCTTGCCTTTGTATATACGCACTGCCCCCCTGTGTGCCATAGAGAGATACACAAGGGCTGATGTACATAGAACTGGATCAGTTCTGGAGCACAGCTCCAGAACAGATAAAAACTCCCAAAATCCCCATCCATGTTTTTTTGTCCCCTATGGGTTCGGTTGGTTTGCCTCAGAACAGCTCTAGTTCTACATAGCATATCCACCTCATAGAGTGGCCTACTCCAGAGAGGGGTCTCTTTTGGGCATCACCATTTACTTTCCACCTGTTGTTCCACTTTGTGTCTTTTTGTAATATTTCATAAATTATTGGAACACCGGGAGATGATGGGAAACATAGTCCTGAACAGCTCGAGGACCTCAGGTTGTCCTGCTCTGGTTTAACACCCTAAGGACCAGAGGGTTGTACAGTGTATTACAGAGCAATGCATTGCAATACCCCTCTGACCCTTACGGGGTAAGGTGTCTTGGATGATCATTATTATGTATATATTTCTTGTCTTTTTTTTATTTTTCTCTTTCAGAGCGCTCTTATTTTTAAGAATGTGAAGCTGTGTGGATTCTGGGTTACGCAGTGGAAGAGAGATCAAGCTCAGAGTAAGTGTACTCATTTAATACTTCTTCCTTTCATTTTCATTATAAATTACACTCGTCTTTCATTTGTTTGGTTTTTCCATACACTTTCTGTTCTGTGTACCCCTACAACTCTTATCTTGCTTATTTTTCCTAAACTTCTCTTTTGTTTCCACTTAATTTTAACTCCCAATACAGACCGGGAAGAAATAACCAAGATGATTCGAGATCTCTGTGATTTGATTCGCCGGGGAAAACTAGTCCCTCCCCCATCTTCTCAGAGGCCCCTCAAAGATTTCTCCCGGGCCCTTCAGGATGCTCAGACTCCATTCCTGTCTCGAAAGCAGATACTGATTATGTGAAGAAGAAATCAACTTCCTAACACTGCCGCTTATAGAATTAAAGAGAAACTATGTCTATAGGAATAAGTCCTTGTTAAAGTGAGAGCAGACGTAATTTTTTACTTTAAATATTCTTCAAGTGCATAATATGTGAAGCCCTATTCCCTACACTTTTTTCTCTCTTTGTTTCTCTTTTGCACTGTGTGGAACACAGGAACCATAGGGTCAATTATCTACTACTAGGAGGCAGGCAAAGCTCTCTGGAGTGAACGCCCTCCCAGCTCTGCTTACCCCTGCCCATCAGCCTCACTAGTTTTAGTGTTCTGCCTAAGGAGGAGCAAAGGATGTCTGTTTCTCCTTGTTGTTACTTTTATTCTTACTTTTTTTTCTGAGTTATACTGTTTTATTGGGGAAGCCTTCCCCATTTAGATGGATCCTATTGTGTCTATGAAGTGGGCATAGAAGGCTTATTCACTGCTGTGTGTGGGCCTGTCCTACAGGAAGCTGCCTCTCTCCAGGACCATCACAGCAGAGACATGGATTTCAGGCGATCATGAGTATGCTTCTCTGTGTCTGTCTGTTTGGCCACTATCTGAGATCTGTCTTGTTGGAAGTTGCGTAAGTGAACTACGTATCATAATAACTCCCTCATTATTACTTTATTTATTTATTTTTAACTTTTTAGGTTTGGGAACCCTTATAGGTTTTTGTTTTTTGTTTTTTCCTTTTTTTATGGCCACGGTGTCTTCTAATCTCAGTCACAGCTCAACAGAGGGACATCTCTGCTGGGGGGGAAACTGGTACATGTGAGGGGGAGCCCCAAGGTTGGGGTCCCCCACCACAAAGACAGTGTTGTGCAGAGAGGCTGGCGAGCCACAGCTACATTTTTCTGTCTTGCAGATGGAAGTCCAGTTTCCCAGGCTCTGGGAGAGGAAAGGGGGAGGGAGAATTATCCTTTCCATCCTTTTACGCATTTGAGCTCACCTACGAGGCATCGTGCTGTACCATCTCTCCATAGACTGTCCCTTCTGGGGGCTACTGTTCTCACTCATTGGTGCAGATACATTTTATCTTCTTTCTTCCTTGACTATGAAGGCCATTTTTTGTGGTTAATGCAGTCAGAGTCTAAAGTTGACATGGGGGAAACATAGGACCATCTTGCCTGTTTGCCCTTTTCCATCCAGAACAATGTGGATAAATTAAAACATGAACCCTACGCTTCTTTTACAAAGCGTGCCCCATCCCCTGTGGCAAGTTTCTCTATTGCTCCTGGGGATGATTCCTCAGGTGTGTGTGGGTAGGGGGTGAGACACAAGATGAGGAGGATTTATCCCTTACCCCTGGTTACTCCCTGGAGGAAGAGCCCAGGGGCTCTGTGGAAGGCTAAACACCCAGCCCTAGCAGTAGATAATGCATTTAAGGACCAGGTTCATGACCACCTTAATTTTCTCTTAAAATGTTATGACCAGCTTTGCACCCCACTTTGTCTACGTCCTGGGTGGGGAGGGGCATGAATATTTGGTGCAACTGCTTATTTCAGGCTGTCAAGGAGGATATCATGCATATGACCTCTATGATTCGTAAGGTGTATTCTGATTTTTGTGAAGCAGCATTGAATGTGATTAAGTTGCTCTCTAAAAGGTCTGCTCTATCTTTGGCTGCACTGTGCATTTAGCTGCATTGTGGCTGAAGATCATTTGCTGCTGTTGGATAAACAGCTCTTTGGCCACAAATTGATGTTATTAGCCTGGCTTTTAGGGGTAAGCTTTCTCTCCTACCCCATGTTTAAGTGTCTTTTTTTTTTTTTTTTTTTTTCCTGAGGAAGACTTGATTTTTTCATCCCCCTCCCCCCAACGCTACTACTCCCAGTCGACCAAGATTCAGTCTCCTCAAGCCAGTCCCATTTTTCACTACAAGTCCAATTGGCCTGGACGGCTAAGAAGCCCACCCAGAAGCTTACCACTGAGAATTCTCCCTCAGCATGACTTTTTTGTGCATTGGTCTGCCCCAGCCGATAGATGGACACCTGTGTTGGTACTGAATCGTGTGGGCCATCTTGGTGGCAGACCTGTGGGTTTTGCACATAGTTACAGATGGTTATTGGATAGACTTAAAGAACCCTCCTACGCACCTGTTCTTTATGTCAAGGGTTTCCTGTGACCCCATGCTGGCTAATCGGTTCCGGGAGGTGGCCCAAGCTTCAGCTGACTTGGAGGTCTTGAGTCCAGTCCCCCATCAGCAGAGGTTTCTGGGGTTTTACACCAACCTTTTTATAGTTCCCAAAAAGGATGGGGCTGTTGCCCGGTGCTAGACCTGACCATCTTAGTCGTTCAAGATGGAATCCCTGCATTCGGTCTTTTCTGCTAGATGTCCAGTGGAGTTTTTGGATTTTCTGGATATAAAGGATGCATATCTTCATGTTCCCATTTACTAAAAGCATCAGACTTCTCCACTTTGTATTTTCAAGATCACTTTTTCCATTTCATCTGACATCTGCTTCACAGGTATTTGTCAAACTTATTGCAGCCTTGGCTGGTCATATCTGGGAGCAGGGTTCATATGTCCTGTGTGGATGATTTTCTGCTGAAGGCCTCTTCCGAAGACATACTTAGTCTGCGTGTTCAGTCGTGTATGTCTATTTTGGAGCACCATGAATGGGTGGTCAAATTCAAGAAGTTCTTTCTGTTCCCTTCACAATCTCTAGTCTTCCTCAACATGAGATTCAACACTCTTTCCATAAAAGGTTCTATCTGTCAGTGGTCAAGGTCTGGACTTTGTACACTTGTGTCTCTCAGGCCCTCACTGTTCTATGTGCACTGGAGTGGGACTTCATGAAGGTATTGGGAATTATGTTATCAGCACTGGACCACACGTGGGCCATTCAGCTGGACATTCTGAGGAAGTGGACCAGATGAGCGCCTCCAGATGCAGTTGTGTCTGAGGTAGTAGCTTCAGGAAAGCCAAATAACAATAGGAAGACTGCGGTTATGGAGTGGTCTGTAGTGAGGACGGATGCCAGCATGTCAGGTTGGAGAGGCACGGGCAACCTTCAATTAACAGTTGGCTGAGGGTCTTTGGTCCAGCCCAGAGAACAAGGTTTCCATCAAATTGCTGGAACTTCTGCCTACCTCTAGAGGGCTGGTCCAAGTTGCTTTTTGGATGCCTGGTTAGGATCCAGTCTGATGACACAGCAATGGTAGTGTATGACAGTCATCAAGGAGGCACCATAAGCGCAGCCAAGTGATCCAAGGTTTGGTTAAACTTTAGACCATGAGGCTGAGCTTATGGATTATCCTCTTCTGGGCTTAATGTAGCAGTGGACTACCTTGATCAACAGCGTCTAGATCCTGGGGAACAGGGATTAAGCAGTTAGTTTTCAATTAATTTGCTCTCAAGGAGGGTCTTCCAGTTGAGGACCTTCTGGCATCTCAAGTGAATTGCAAGATTCTCCAGTTTTGCTGTAGGTCCAGGGACCCACAGACCTTAGTGGTGAACACAATGGTGGGTCCATTGCGTTTTTCCCTGACCTACGCGTTTCTCCCTCTTCCTTCAATCATTCTGATTGCACATCACTGACTATGCAGAGCTTGTTTGATGGCTCTGATAGCCCTGGTGGTAGACAAGCAGTGGCATATCCCTCCTCTTCCAGCCCTTCTTTCTCCAGGTCCTCTTTGTCATCCACATGTAGTGAGGTTAGCCTTGACAATGCGGTTCTTGAAGCCAATATGGTGTACTTAATGATAAATCATTTTCTCTTAGTACCTGTGGAATACAGGAACCCTTGGGGTTATTAAATAGCTGCCACAATGAGGCAGGGAACTTGTAGACAAAGCTCTCTGGTGGAGGAAACTTCCCCTATCCTTATCCTTTTCTGTCGCAGGAATAGTGTTACATTGTATTACTGCCCCCTCTTCCACTATCTTCAAAAGAGAAACCTCAAAAAATATTAGTCCTGGGAAACACGATCAGTTAAAGGAGAACTAACATCTCCTTAAAATAAGAGGTATCCAACTCATTGTGAACAATTTGTAGGGGCTATTCGTATTTTTGATTTGTTTTTTTACCACAATACGGAAAATGGGGTATATTCTGAGGTGATCTCCTTTAAAATGTAAGTAATTAAGCAATATATTGATTTTTCATATTGTGTATTTGAAGAATATAGAACGTCAAAAAGTAAGTTTATGCACACTTCCACTTTCTTGACAAAACAACTTACTTGGCAGGAGTTTTTCATACATTTTTTTTTCATTACAAGTCTGCAGTTGCCTGAAATGGCAGATCCCCATTTAACCCTTTGAGTGCCAGAGGGCGTACATAACTCTTTGCTTTGCAATGCATAGCCTACCCCTCTGGCACTCAAAGAGTTAAAGGGATAGTGCTACTTAATGTATATAAAAAATATGTTGCAGTGTTTATCCTCCTGAGTAAATCAAGGGTACTCCCACTGCTGAAAGTTGTTTTATTCAAAAGTTATTGCAGCTCAAACATGACATTTTAGGTGCCATATCTCAATGGCCTAAAATTTTACAGTGCTGTTGCTACACCATCCTAGGGACAGATGACCATATTGCACCTAACAATTTCATGTTTGAGCTGCAATAACTTTTGAATTAAACACCTTTCAGCAGTGGGAGTGCCCTTGTTTTAGTCAGTGGGATAAACTCGACAACACTTTTTTTTTTTTTTTTTTTTACTCATTAAAGGGTTAGTAATGCCCGTATTTAAGTTGATGCAATATTGTAGATGTTAAAGCGGAACTACCACCCCACAAAAAGTTTCCTCCAAAGAATTACCCATCTGGCAACTAGCTGCTCAGTAGTACTAGTCGCCAGAATTATTACCTCCTTATAGAGAAATTCTGCTGCTCCTAGGACTGACAGCCAGGAAACAGCACAGACATCTTTGCATAGTGACTTTTGTGCACCTGTGCTGTTAGTCCCTCCCAGTACCTAGCAACTCCTCCTACAGCAGACTGGGACTGACAGCGCAGGCTCGTAGACATTACTGTGCAAAGATGTCTGCTCTGTTTCCTGGCTGTCAGTCCCGGGAACAGCAGAATTTCTCTATAAGGAGGTAATAATTCTGGCAACTAGTACTATTGAGCAGCTAGTCGCCAGATGGGTAATTCTTCAGGGAAAACTTTTTGTGGGGAGAAAGTCCCACCTCGCAAACCTTTACGGTTTGAAAGATATTCGTAGCTAAAGTTTCCCCTCCCTCCCCTTTCCTTGACATCAGCGCTCTACTGACAACAGGAGATCCCTGTCCTTGGACCAGCCGGCAGCTCTTCAGCAGAACCGAAATAGCAATATTTAAAAAGAACTACTTCATTGGAACGGTCTACCAAGTGTGCCTGGTTTGCTAGACCATTCCAATGAAGTAGTTATTTTTAAATATCGCTGTTTTGGGTCTGCTGAAGAGCCTCCTCGAGTCGGCTGACATGGATCTCCTTCTGTCAGCTTTACAGCTGACGTGAGGAAGGGGGGAATTTTAGCTGCAAATATCTCTCAAAACGTAAAGGTTTATTTTTTTAACATCTACAATACTGCATCAACTTAAATACAGGCATTACTAACCCTTTAAGTATTACTAATCCTTTAAGTTTACATTTGAATCACACTTGAAAATAATTCACCATTGACACAAATGCTCTGAATATTCATATTCCCAAACTGCTTTGCAGATCCATTTAAGAAAAGGATCACATTGCAAAATGGAACCATAGGCAGCTGCAGATTTTCCGAGCACAAAAGCAGATCTAGTGAATTGCTGTATGGAAGACTTTTCCCTAAGCAACTCCCCTTTTTAACCCTTTGAGGACCAGAGGGGTGTGTAGCACAATGCTTAAAGGGATAGTAATACTTCGTTTTAACTTTATTTTATTTTGTAGGCATTAAAAAAACATGAAGAATGATATGTCTTATCTCTCAAACCTTTATGGTTTAAGAGATATTCACAAGCAAAGTTTCCCCCTCCCGCCCCTTTTTCCTAGTGTAAGCCATCTCTTCTTAGATGTGAATCTGGTTGTAAGACCAGACAGATAACAGCAGGGGACAATCTTCTTCTTTGTATGAAAAGAATGAAAGCCCTTCCCTCCTTGACAAGTTTTTCAGCTTTTTCCCCTTATCTTAATTAAAGATTGTCCCTCTCTGCAGTCTACCTGGGCACCTCACTTCTGATGTGGCTGAACGGGGGGGGGATACTTTGATTGTGAATATCTCTTAAACCATAAAGGTTTGAGAGATAAGACTTATATCGTTCTTCTTGTTTTTTTAATGCCTACAAAATAAAATAAAGATAAAACGAAGAATTACTATCCCTTTAACAATTCGTTGCTCACCCCTTTTCTCATCAATGTGTTACAAATTGATCCACATTGTAAAGAATGTATAGATTCCATTAAATTTGTTCCAGCTGAGTATTTCCTGTTCCAAACACAAACTCCCATTCACTGACTGTGTACTTGTCCGTGTCTTTTTGTGTATGTATGTGTGTAATTATATATACATACACCCTGCTTTTCATATGAGTGATTCAACAACTGTAGTGATCAATGTGGAGTTATGAAGTTTGTTTAGAAAATCAGAATTAAAGTAAAACATACTGTATATGTGTGCATTATATGTAATACAAGCAACAATAAATCTGCATACATCAAATATTCTGGGACAGGAGATGTCAGGTTTTTAAAAACACGTGAATATATTTGCTGGGAGACACAATGGATGATATGGTGGAAATAAGTGATGCATATAGTAGAGGCAGTGGTTATGAGAAGGGTGGGGCATATTTCAGAGAATCACTTGAGAGACAGAAGGGTTGAGCTCCTGAGAGACAGTTGCCATGGAGGCTAGTGAGAAGCACAGATGAAACTAAAGCACTTTTATGTTTGCTTGCA
Organism: Rhinophrynus dorsalis; assembly: GCA_037306005.1. NCBI lineage: Eukaryota > Metazoa > Chordata > Amphibia > Anura > Rhinophrynidae > Rhinophrynus > Rhinophrynus dorsalis. Next base: position 235,062,353 of record CM074719.1, read on the forward strand.
CATATGAGTTCTTTGGCGTCTGCACATGAAATACAATGTGAATTGCCTCTCTAGTATTAATAGTATTTATATACAAAGACAGTATGAATTTCTGAAGGAATATGAAGGGTAAGAAATCCTAATGAATCTGATGTACTATGCAGAACTGCAGTAAATCGACTGCTTTGTAGAGGACAAATAAAAATGTCCCATTGATTTAAATTAAGTAACACAGTAAATTAGGTTGAATAAAGACACAAGTCCATCAAGTTCAACCTTTGCCTCATACCCCAGTAACTGAGAATTTTATAGCTTTCCTGCTACCAATTAAATTAATCTTTATCAGACCTTCCTGATCAGCCTACTGATAAACAGTATAACTCTGTATATTACCTTTTGAAAGAAATGTATCTAATCTTCTCTTAAATGTATCCATTTATCCAAGTCAACCCCTGAATGCTAGAAAAGTATCCAATGTATTTGATACCTCTCTAACAGTTAAGGGGTTAAAATAACATTTAAAGCGGAACTACCAAATCAACTAAAGTCACCCTGCAAAACTTAGCCAGGTGGCGACTAACTTAATAATCATTATTTTACCTCTAAAAGTGTCCCAGAGTAATCCTTAAGCTTCCAATACCGGAAGCCAGGCATCAGCGCAGACATCTTGTCTGCGCGCATGCACTTTCAGTCCCCGTCACCCTTCAGAGGCATTGCACTGGTCCGAACGGCTCCAGAAGAGACTGACGGCGCAGGCTGCACTAACCTGGCTGTCAGTCTCGGACTATTACAGGGGCACTTTTAAGAGGTAAAATAAATATTATTAAGCTAGTCTCCACCTGCCTCCTAAGTATTGCAGAGCAACTTTACTTAATGTCGTAGTTCTGCTTTAAATCAATGTGAAATTGTATTCCTACCTGGGAACTCTCTGGATTTGACTCAGATCTCGGGGGGGGGGGGGGGGGGGGGCAGATTCTTACGGTGAGAGAGTCCAGTGTTTCCTATTATCTGTACCAGGAAGGCAAATGGAGAAGTCCTACTTGTCTTGTTTGTATTCATGTAGTGATATCTTTAAGCTGCTGAATAGTAATGGATCAATGAGGACTGATTGTAGCACCTATTTATTACAGCAAGTAGGGACAGATCGCAGATCTGTATTATGGGAACTTTAAGGGTTAATATTTACAAGCTCTCAGGGTCAGCTCATTTTGAACATTCACAGATATGGGAACCCCTTGAAAGGAGGAGGATTACTCTGCATAATTCTGCATAGAACTTCAACCTCCTTATCAAACAAAAAGTGAGAAGTTCAGTCACAGGCCCATCAATTGTCTCTCTACTATCATCAAAATTAAATTGCCCTCAAATCCTTATTAACATAGCAATACGCATATACATACTTTTATTATGCTGAATAAGTCTGGTATTAGTGAGAAATACAATTCGTTCAGCAGGCATCAGCGGCAGGGATCTTGCTGTAGGTGCTCTCTGCACCTGCACCATCAGTCCCCTCCTGTACCTTTAAGGTACAAAGGAACTCCACTCCTCAATCCTGGAGGTGAACAGAACAGACATCACTGACTCGCAGATGCCTTTTCTGCAAAATGTCTGTGCTGATGCCTGCCAAATGACTTATATTTCTCAATAATGCCGGACTTTTTCCAGCATAATAAAAGTATATATATGCATATCGCTATGTTAACCCCTTCGCTTCCGATGACGCACCCGGACCGTCAAGCTGGTCCGGCACAGTGCGGGAGCACAGTGAGTAATACCGGGGACTGAAGTTGATGGCTCCAAGACGGGAGCGATCTCTTTCGGTCCCTTGTTCGGTGTGCCGGCACACGTGATCAGTCACATGGGTCGGTACGTCGACCTTCCCTATCTGGTCCTTAAAGGACCACACACCCTGGGACCTCTGGACCTTAAGGGGTTAATAAGGATTTGGTTTGCAATTTAATTTTGATGATAGTTCCACTTTAAACTGCATTACATTATTGTTAAAACCTGCACAGCATTGGTGATTACACCACACATCTAATTGTGTACCATAATTCCAAGCTATTTGAAATATACACATTTCTATTTCCTAAAATGTTACCCCATGAATGACTGAACATGTCTAATTCAGTGCTTCCTGGGATCAAATTACAGTTAGCATGTGTAATAAACTTTATTCAAAATTAAAGGCAATATAGTTAAAATAATTACAAACAATTTGAAGTTATTTTATGCTTTGACCAGAAGAACTAGGCCACTGCTGTGTTAAAGGGATAGTAATACTTAAAATGTAAAAAAAAATATGTTGTAGAGTTTATCCCCCTGAGTAAAACAAGGTGTTTCATTCAAAAGTTATTAATTTTCAAAGTTGAATTTTTCAGGTGCAATATCACAGTGGCCTGAAATTGTACAGTGGCGCTGTTGCTACACCATCCTATGGAGATTTATGGTCAACTGACCAGAGCTGTCCATAGGATCGTGTAGCAACAGCGCCACTGTACAATTTCAGGCCACTTTGATATTGCACCTAAAAAATTCAACTTTGAAAATTAATAACTTTTGAATGAAACACCTTTCAGCAGTGGGAGTACTCTTGTTTTACTCAGGGGGATAAACCCTACAACATATTTTTTTTTTACATTTGAAGTATTACTATCCCTTTAAGCTTTAGAGAGCAAGGCCTTCATCTCACTTTGTTTTAATTTTTTTCTTATTTGTGCCGTCAGAAATTTCTGTATGCCTAAATTCACTGTTGTACAGATGTGAAATATTTTGGAGCTTAATAAATAAATTAAAATCTTGTGTAAGCTTTATCACATTTAGAACATTCCAACTTTTGTCCACAACATGTACACCAATGGGTTACACAACTCTAACCCAAAGACTAAACAAATTCCAGGTTTTAAAGGGACAGTACTCTTTATTTTGACTGCATATTTGGAAAATGCATTTTTTTTTATCTTTACATATGCTGATTTTCACTTTCATGTCCCTGATATTGAGCTTGCTGGATTTGTTTGGGACTTTGAAAGCATTTATGCTGATAAAATGTTAAAAAAAAAAAAAAAAAAAAAACATAAAGAGCACCCAGTGCTACAGAAATAGCATTACTTTATATGACTATCCAGCTTTCATGTTAATTAACTGGAATGCTCGGTTGAAGCCTAGATCCAATGAGCTTACGTTCAAGCACAAAAAAGTGGAAAAAAAAAAAGTGAAAATAAAAATAGATTATAGGCAATTTGATTTTAAATATTGCGTACTTACAGAATATGCAAAGTCAAAAGGTTAATATCACTTTAATCACTGTATAAGTGTCCCTCGAAGATGGGAATTATTGCAGTACATTTTCTATTACAGTGGAGCATAATGGTGACAGGATAAAGAAGTGAGGTATAGCTAGTCATACCTACATATATATGCAAGCTAATGTACACAGCCATGCACAGAGAAAGTAACAGAGACATACTTAGCCATACATACTGTACATATAGCCACAAACTGTGCCATAGGGGATTAAATAAAAAGTTGCCAAATTCTCTTGATCTAAATGGGGCTTTTAACACCTTTAATGCTAGATAGAATGTGTATTCAATATAAATCACAGGTACCATGGAGAGGTGACAGCTCCTCCCAGTGGGCTGGAACAATTCTGAAAGAAGTGCAGGGGTGGAGTCTCCCCCTCCTCCATATTAGTCTATCTTAGCCACTCCCCACCAGATAGATTTGTTCCAAGATACTGGTGAGAAGGCTGAGAACACTTCTGCTTAGTTTTTAGTTATTTTATTATTTTTCTTTGGTGTCCAAATTCCCCCATTAGGCGGATTACCATTACTAGCTTTCCCGGAGGATTGCCCAGTTATCAGGTGCTGTTGTGGACCCTTTGCAGCCCTGGGAGAGAATCATGTAACCCATGTGTCTCTCTCCAGAAGGAGTCGCTCTGAGGCTTCTTCCTTCCCAGTGGTAATCTGAAAAAAGAAGACCTGCAAAAAAAGGTGAGCAACCCTTTGAGTGCCATGGTCTACTTGTCCCACAGTTCCCCTCCGCACAGGAGTCTTTCTGAAATTACTTATAATTCCCACACTCAAGTTGGGTAATTTATCTCTCTGTTCTCTGGGTCTTGGAGCACTTTGGGCTGTTTTTTGTTAATTAACCCTTTCCCTGCCATTTATTGTTTTGGGGGCCTTGTATCTCATTTTCCCTTTGGATTCATGAGTTTTTATGGTTTATTATGTGTTCTGTTTGTGTTTTGGGGGGTTTTATTCACTTTTTACGATTTTCAGTTTATTTGAATTTGCACCTTTAAGAGTGGCTTAACCGCATAGCCACAATTACTTGATTGCTTTGGGATGTATCTCTGCAACCGCTCCATGTACCAAGTTGAGAGAGGGCTCATTCTTTTTGTCTCCCCTTGCTCTTCACTCCGGTTCACGTGCTCAGTGTCTTGGGGGTCCCAGGGAGGTCCAGGTTTTGCTTTTGGGGTACTTCCTTGAGAGAAGCTACATTTCCCATATTGCCCGTTTTATGGGCTTTTCTCCGATAGGCTTTGATTTCGGAGACCATTTTCTTTCTCTCTTGGGCTGAGTATCCTACATAGGGTTTGGATTCCTTTACTCTCCTCCTCATGTTAACTCTTCACCTACCAGATAAGTACATTTTAGGCTTTCTGGGGTGATATCATTAATCTGGATGACAGGGTTCTCCAGCCATGAACAAGAGCCACATGGGGTCAAGGACTTAAAGTCCTCTGTGGCACAGTTTCCTCTCTTCATGGGGTTCTTCAGTCTTGGAAGCCCCCCGCTTCATTCAGGTTTGTGGCCTCTAAGGTCCCTGGTATTCCTGATTCCTCTGAGTAGGATTCTTTTGAAGAGTCTGAGGATGGTGAGTATGCAGAAGGGGCTTCTTCTGACCCCTTTGAGGCTGACCCTGAACCCTCTACTGAGGGTCTCATCAAGGTGGTTTTGACTACCCTTAACATTTCTGTTAACACTGTAGAAGCACAGTGTACTCCTGACATCTTTCAACGGTGCAGGAAGTCCTGCACTATATTTCCGCCTAATCCCACTCTAGATCAGGTTATCCTGGATAAGTTGAAGACTCCGGACAAGCGTCTTGCTCTCGCTGAGATTCTCTAAGCTGTATCCCTTTTCTGATGCAGCCTTCGCTCAGTGGGCTACACCTCCTCTGGTTAATCCCCCTATCTCCAGACTGTCAAAATCCACTGCTTTGCCCTTGGCAAATGCCATGGAGCTTAAGGATTTAACTGATAGGAAGCTTGAAGCTATCTTGAAGTCTACCTTCGCTGCCATAGTTGCCTCCTTGAGGCCTACATTGGCTTCTGTGTGGGTTACCAGAGCCATTGCGGTTTGGACTGCCTGAAGCTGTCCTCAAAGGTGCCCCTAAAGAAGACCTTTTGACCATTTTAGCCAACATGTCTGAGGCTCAGAACTGTGAGTGATGCCCTATTTGACTCTGTCATGCTTGTGGCTAAGGCTTCTGCCTTTTCTGTGGCAACTAGATGCACTCTGTGGCTTAAGATTTGGTCAGCTGACTTATCATCTAAGTCGTCACTCATTTCTTTCCCTTTTCAGGGTATGTCTATTTTTGGGCCTGAACTGAAGAATATCATTACTGAGGCTACTGAGGGTAAGAGCATCTTGTTGCCTCATGTTCCTAAATGCCCTAATATGGAAAGGAAGCAGCGTATTTTTCGTCCCCGCCAAAGTGAAGCACAAAGGCTGAATCCAAGTGGGTCTCAGGCCAGCACCCCGTGCTCCACACCAAGCCCAGGCAGCAGTGGAGGTCCAGATACTCCTACACCAAACCTTCTTCGGCATCATTCCCGGAACCCTGGTCCTCATCTCCCTGTGGGTGTTTGCCTGCAGCATTTTTCAAACATTTGGGCAGGCTCTGTTGTGGATCAGTGGGTACTTCCTTTCTCGTTCCTCTCTGGGTCAAGAAAAGTTAAGTCTTTTCAATGGGGCGGTGCATGCTCTCTTGAACAAGGGAGTCCTGGCTCCGGTACCTCCGCTAGAGAGAGGTTTAGGTTCCTATTCAAACCTCTTTGTAGTTCCCAAGAAGCATGGTGGCAGTCACCCTATGCTGGACCTCAACTCTTTTGTGGTCCATACTCACTACAAGATGGAGTCTTTGTGCTCTGTCATCACAGCAATGTGTCCAGGGAAATTTCTGGACTCTTTGGATCTGCAGGATGTTTACCTGCATATTCCGATTCATCTTGACAGTCAGAAGTATCTCAGGTTTTCTTGCATTCTGTGATGCTTCAAATTCACTGCTCTCCCCTTCGGGCTCACCACTGCTCCTCAGGTGTTTGCACTTGTCTTGTGTGCCTTGATTGCCTTCATGCACACCAAGGGGATCCAGGTGAACCCCGTACATGGACGACCTGCTGAAGGCTCCTTCCAGGGACCTCCTGGACACCAGGTCCAGGAATGTGCTCAGATCCTCCTCCACCATGGAGGGATTCTGAACATGGACAAGTCTGCTCCAGTTCCTTCTCAGAATCTGGTTTTCCTGGGTCTCCAGTTTGACACCCGTCAGGGCATGGTCTATCCGACAGAGGATTCTTTCAGCAGATCACAAACAAGGTGTCCCATGCTCTAGGGTGGACCTCAGCCCTGGTACACAAGTTCTCTTCCCTTGTGGGCAAGATGATATCTACCATGAATGCATTTCTATACTCCCTGGCACACACCAGGGACCTTCAGAGGTTCACTATCAGGGCTTACCAGGGGACTCTGGAACTCTTGGATCATCTAGTCTCTCTTCCCCAGGAAGTTAGGTAGGACCTCCACTGGTGGTTGCACAGCTCCAACCTGAGGAAGGGGAAACCCTTTGTTGCCTAGTATTGGACTCTGGTGATGACGGACGCCAGCCTTTATGGCTGGGGGGCTGTCCTGGGTCACCTGGGGGGGTCGGGAGAGATTAACTGTGGAGGAGACACTCCTACCCATCAATATTCTGGAACTCAGAGCGAATCTTCATACTTTGGTGTACTGGTCCTCTCCACTGAGAGACTGTCCATTCTGCATCCTGTCAGACAATGCCACAGCCATGGCTTACATCAACAAGCAAGGAGGCACAAGAAGCACTTCTGCTTGTTTGGAGGTCAGGGCTATTTTGTCCTGGGCAGAAGAACACATTCCTGCTGTCTCCACCATGCACATCCCAGGCATAGAGAATGTTCTGACAGACTTCCTCAGTCGTCAGAAGGTGGACCCCAGGGAGTGGGAGCTCCACCTGGAGGTCTTCAACTTACTGGTCCTGAAATGGGGGAGTCCTTGGAAAGACCTGATGGCTACCAGGGACAACAGGAAGGTTCTGATGTTTTGCTCTTGCTGGGGGGATCCTCTGGTATTTACAGTGGACGCCTTGTCCATTCCTTGGCGCTTTCATCTAGCCTATATTTTTCCTCCTCTTCTTCTCATTCCCAGGGTGTTGAGAAAGATTCAGATGGCGATGCATCAGTCATACTGATTGCTCCTTATTGGACCAGGCAACCTTGGTTTCCAGAACTGCTGGCACTGGCTGCTCAGGATCCATTTCCTCTGCCATGCAGACTGGATCTCCTCCTCCAAGGTCACCTCTGGAGAGAGGATGTGGACAGTCTGGCTTTGACAGCATGGCTGTTGAAGCCTGCATCTTAAGGAGGAAGGGCTTTTCTCCCAAGGTGGTTTCCACCATGATCCAAGCCAGGTAGCCAGTTTCTTCTAATGCCTACCACAGGGTTTGGTCTACCTTTCATTCTTGCTGTGTGGACAGGGATCTGTCCTCACAGGAGTTTGATCTTCCGTCCATCTTGCCCTTTTTGCAGGATGGTGTGAACAAGGGGCTTAGCCTTAATTCCTTGAAGTTCCAGACCTCGGCTCCCTCTGTCTTTTCCAGAGACGCAATGCCATGTTGCCAGATTCAAAGTCTTCTTTCAGGGTGTCGCTCACGCTTTCCATGCCTATAAGGCTCCCACTCCCCAGTGGCACCTTAACTTGGATCTGGGAGTCCTGCAGCGGCATCCCTTTGAGTCTTTGGCTACCATTCCTCTACATCATCTTATGTGGAAGATGGCCTTTTTTTGGCTGTGGTCTCTGTCTGCTGAGTTGCAGGCTTTGTCCTGCAAGCTGCCTTTCCTGGTGTTTCACAAAGACAAGGCTGTTCTCCGTACCTCTCGGGAATTTCTTCCAAAAGGTGGTCTCTGAGTTCCACATCAATCAGGATACTGTTGTGTCTTCCTTTTATCCTCACCCTAAATCTGAAAAGGAGAGGGATCTGCACTTGTTGGATGTGGTACACTGCAGTTCTATGTGCACCGTACTGAGTCTGTCCCTAAGACTGATGCTCTGTTTGTCATCCCTTAGGGTCCCAGGGCTGGTTTGGCTGTGTTCAAGGGGATTATTGCATCACAGATTAAGTCTACCATCCTCAAGGCTTATGAGTTTAGAGAGAAACCTGTACCCTTCCCCATTACAGCACACTAAACCAGGTCTGTTGGGGCTTCATGGGTCTACAAGAATCGGGCTTCTGCTGAACAGCTGTGCAAGGCGGCCAATTGGTCTTCTGTGCACACCTTTGCCAAGCACTATCGTGAGGATGTCATGGCTTCGGCTGAAGACAGCTTGGGCAGGAAAGACCTGGAGGCAGTTTTCCCTTTCTAGGACTTTATTTTCCTGTGCCTTTAACTGTTTGAGCCCTGTTGGCTCTTGTTGTTGTGTGCTGTGTATTGTTATTCAGTGTCCATTGACACTTTATTAGTTTTGGTTGTTCTGTGTCCTGGATAGTCCATGGAAACTCTGGTATCATAGGGGACCAGTGCTTAGTCCTTTCCTTTTCTTCCCACCCTGGGGAGCTCAATGTTGGTACCTGTGAGTTATACAGGACGTCTGAGAAAAGAGGATTTTAGTTTTGCCTGTTAAATCCTTTTCACTTACTCCATATAACTCACAGGTCTCCCACCCAGTGGACCATGCTAGGTCTCCTGTGGCTGGACGTGGGAGTCCTTTTGTGTTCATTGCTCACAGGAGTTTGTCCTTATTGCTATCTTACTTTTAGGTTTATGTTCTTAAATTTATCTGGCGGGGAGTGTCTAAGGTAGCCTGATATGGAGAAGGGGGAGGCTCCACCCCTGCACTTCTTTCAGAATTGTTCTAGCCCACTGGGAGGAGCTGTCACCTCCCCATGGTACCTGTGAGTTATATGGACTAAGAGAAAAGGATTTAATAGGTAAGACTAAAATCCTCTCTTGTTTCCTATGGCACGGTTGGTTTGCCCCAGAATGCACTATTGCTAAGTACGGCAGCCTCTCTGATATATAGCAGATGACCAAAAGCTCAGTGTTGTGATAGAATTTGTTTACAAATATTTACTGTCAATATCAAATGTATTTGAATGCTGGCTGTACCAGTTACTTAAGCATAACATTAATCAGGAAATTGCTTCCAGTTTAATATATAGGTCTAGCGACTACCATAACTGAAATTTGCTCAGTTGGACCATTTGACTATGTCAGGGAACACTGGGGTTCCACAGAATACAATAAGAGAACCACTTATTTAAAACAAACTATATGTTCCCCAATTTATTCCCATAAACAGTCATAGCTCTGAATAGAATTGGGTAACCAGGCCACTGGCCCTATCAGCTCTGAGTTACACAAAGCCATTCATCCTTTTGAGCCATGTAAGGGAAACCTGCACACTCTTGGCTGATGTTGGACTAAAATTCCCATCAGCCTTATAAGATCAGGATGATGGGAATTATGATCATATAAGTTGCCAACACCTGCACTATCTAAGCTGCTGTGATAAGGTGGTGTTGGGTTTTTTTGTCACAAGAGCAATGAAGACATTTTTGAGCAGGAGATTCATATTAACTTATTTTGACTTTACATTTTCTGCCCTGCATAATATGGAAAGTTAAATTACCTTTTTTGTTATTTTTGTTCCCCCATCTTCACCTAATTTATTTATTTTATTCTATTATATCCATCAATTTGAGCTCCTCATATGTGTTTTTACTGTGAAAACAGGGCTAGTGATGCATTGTAAAAATGATTGCTTATGTCTGTCAGTGCTGCACGAATATTATTACATTGTTTCACTGTCTTGCTTTGATAATTGGCTGACCTGAAAGCCCTCTGGAAACAGACATCCAGGAATCTCACTATCAGGGACATAAAAGGGATTTAATAAAGTGAATATGGGGGAAAAAATAAAATTATATCTTATGTATAGTTGGACTTTGCCCATTATGCACTTTCAGAATAAGTACAGGCAAAATAAATAATAATAGCAAGTCGGGAATTGTCACAGCAGTTGTTTTGAATAGTTCCCAAACTTTGTCCTTTGAGTTCTATTCCTTAGCTTCCAAAAAAAAATGCTTGAGAGACATATATTTAAAATACATTTATACAAATACGTATGTAATTAGGATTTTTCATCTTAAGTCATTACATTGTATTACTCTCAGTTGGAGACTGTCACCCATCCACATTCCAAGCTCAATGGAAGCATCCATCTTGATAGTATTTAAATGATTGACAATTTATGCCGTGAGGTAGTCCTTGATGGCAGGGAATGGCATTTATAAAGGAAAGCAGTGTGGAATGCCAACCAGTACTGTCATTTGCATAAACTGAAAAATGTATGCCTAACAACTATCTCATATTTGTTACAAAGTGCCAGTGACACTTTTTCACCTAGTTTCTAAGTAGGACTTCAATACACATTTGGTGACAAATACTTGTTTGGCATATTGATTAGAAGTCAATACGATTCTTGTGGGATGAATGTTTGACTGTGAAATGTGCGAGAATCTGTCCAGATCCAACCATAAGAAGTAACCCACAGCCTGCAAATACAAAAGACAGACAGATAAATAATTATAAAACAAATAACCAACACAAACTGTGGAATAAGGAGAATGTTTATTGCCATAGAGGGTGACATTGATACACAGAATATAGGTTTGGAATTTGAAATCTACCTGTCCCTCCTATTGTATGGTTATTACAACCAGGAATGCATGACGGACAGCCCCACTATCACCACACAAACTGCATATTCTATAGTGAAGCAAATCTGGGGGAACTGCAGCATATGGGACTTTTTTTTTTTTTTTAAAAAGGGGGAGCTACACCTGTGAGGATAAGTGGATCTTGCAGTGTTTAACAGTACTTTGCTAGTGTTCATCTCAATACAATAAACAGACTTTATGAATCTGAATGACACTAGCGATAGAAATAGACACCACCCATGATTTTAATGGGACACAGGGACCTCAAGGTAGTAAAATGTCCATTTATTTATAGTCTATAGCAGAGTCCAGATGCAAATAGTCATAAATAGTTATATCTGACTGTAGTATGAATGACATAGTCTTAAAGGGATAGTAATACTTAAAATGTAAAAAAATATGTTGTAGGGTTTATCCCCCTGAGTAAAACAAGAGTACTCCCACTGCTGAAAGGTGTTTCATTCAAAAGTTATTAATTTTAAAAGCTGAATTTTTTAGGTGCAATATCACAGTGGCCTGAAATTGTAGAGTGGCGCTGTTGCTACACCATCCTATGGAGATTTATGGTCCCAGGATCAGAGCTGTCCATAGGATTGTGTAGCAACAGCGCCACTTTACAATTTCAGGCCACTGTGATATTACACCTAAAAAAAATTCAACTTTGAAAATTAATAACTTTTGAATGAAACACCTTTCAGCAGTGGGAGTACTCTTGTTTTACTCAGGGGGATTAACCCTACAACGTATTTTTATTTTTTACATTTTAAGTATTACTATCCCTTTAAGGAGGTCCTTCTACTGAACAAATTAAATGTCACTTATTTTAAAGAAATAACCCACTGAATGCTAGCAAGTTCTCCAACTCATTGCAAAACAGCACATTTGAATCATCTAGCAGGTTAAAAGCCATGTTTTAATGAAGGGGAATTTGGGGAATGTTTTGGTTTACTCTAGAAATATTCAGCATTGCCTTTAAATTTAAGGCCCATTGGGTCATATGTATAATAGCAAAACAGAGCAAATGAACCACACAACAGGAGGAAAACATAAAAATTCACTTTGATTTAAATAGGACTTTTATCCCTTTGAATGCGAGAGGTATCTAATGCAATGAGAAGCATTCAAAGGTTTAATTATGCAGTGTAGGTCAGAACAGATTTGTTTTAGGGAAAAGGGATAGCTCATGCCTGTCATTGCTGTGTTTTCATTAGGGATAGGATTTTGTTCCCATGGGAGTTTCCACAAAAAAAATCACAATTTGCCCCTTTTTCTGTAGGAATTCCCACCCATCGCAAAACTGTAGCCTTTTATAATAGTGTAATGCAGTTAATAACATAAAATAAATACAGCTAAAACACACAAACATAATGACAAATGGACAAATACCTGAGAACTTTAAGATTGTGACCCAAGTCTCAGGATGAAGAGCCAAATTCTCTGAGTGAGAGAGCGCAATTCGAACTACTATGTCATCTGCACCAATTAACTGCTTATTTAGGTCCTAAATTGTTGCAGTTTCTACCAGAAAGACAGAAGGCTCTGTCCTACTTCTCTTATGTGTGGTGAGGCAGTGAAAACGCTAAGTTACAGCATGGTTGAGGGTTCCTTGAGGACCGATAAGAGCATCTCCCGGTTAGAGCAGGCAGGGATATATCACCTGAATTCTACATTTTGGGGAACTTGAATGTATATCTGTATGCAAAATCATTCAAAGTAAGCTCCACCATGGGGATGGTACCGTGGTGTGAACCCAAATAAGTTCAGATACACTCTGAGTCCAAGTCTACTTGCATCAATCAGATGGGATTTTCTCACAACAGAGACTATAGTCTTTTAAAGTGATAGCAATACTTTGTTTAATGTAACTTTAATTCTGTAGACATTTAAAAAAAATTAATTAACTGCACTGAGTCCTATCTCTCATACCTCTATGGTTTGAGAGATATAAGCTTTCAACGTTCCCCCTTCCCTCCCCTTGCACTGAAGTCAGCTTTCTGTGTTAGAGAAGAATATCCTGGTATGAAGAACGTCCTGCAGCTCTTCAGCAGAGCTGCAATCATGCTAGTTAGGCAGAAATACTTCATTTGAATGGTCTTCAACGTGCGCCTGGTTTGCAAAAAATTAATTCATGTTTTAAAGGGGAACTTTCACCCCGCAATAACTTAATGTCCCCTTACTGCTCACCTGGCGACTAGCTGCTTAGTAGCGCTAGTCGCCAGAAACCTTACCCGGTTCTTCAAATATATGCGTTTTAAAGGAGCAGGAAGCACGGACGTCTCTTCACAGTGACGTCCGTGCGCCTGCGCTGTCAGTCCCTTGTGCACCGTACGAGAGCTACCGTGTCGTAGCTCTCCCTTCTGTTACTCTATAGGAGAGTACAGTACAGTACAGTACAGCTATGACAGCCTGAGTTAGGTGAAGTGGAGACTGTGAACTCCGACAGCAGAGGATGCTATCGGAGTTTACTGAATGAGTCGAAGTGTCACAGTATCATATCAACACACCCCCTTGCATATGAATGTATCTCATTATGCTTAATTTCCAAATGGAAATAAGCAATTGTCGATTAGAAGAATACAAATTCGTAGACGTGGCGAAGGCATGTTGGATTGATGTTGATGTGGGTATTTTTTTGTCTGAGTTCTGGTGAAGTTATGCCGTAGGCACTTTGTGAATACTGAGGAAGTGCCTACGACACTGCTCCAACAGAACATCAACATTCGTAGCCCTCTTCGACCTTTAGTGCATCTAGGCCCTGTTCTACATTTTCCTGTGCATAAAGCTAGTCATTCTGTTTTTGGTTGGGTTTGGTTTCTGTGTACCGAGCTTCAGATGCCTCTAGTAAGCACAAGGTCTAAGATGTAGCCATTCATTGGTATAGTCTGAATGCAGATGCGAGGGAAAGAAAACAGGCTGCCCAGGAGACAATGGAATCATTCACATGGCAGTTGAAATCCCCCAGTAAGTGTCTGATGACAGGATGTTGGAAATTCAGGATTCAAAGTCAGAAAGGAAATTTGAAGATATACATGTGGAGTGAGGTGGGCGATGGATAACTTCAACCTACAGAGAGGCAGGAGTGATAATCTGGCTGCAAGGGACTCAAAATAGGAGAAGCAGAGTGAGGCAGGGGCAGAAAAATGTTTTATAATGGCACAGTTTAGACAGGAGCAATCCTACCCCCAGTTTTGGGTGGAATGTGAGAGGAGGAGAGTGTCACGGAGTGACTATGGAATAACAACACTGACAAGTACAGATACAATAAAATCAATCTTTATTAAAATAAGAACAGAAAAGATACGGAAAACACTTCCCCAACCCTCACAGGACCAGGTGTGGAGACAGTGTACAAGGACTACCCCAACCCTCACTAGCCAGGTATGGAGACAGCACAGGATCCACAGACTGAAAGGAGGCTGATCCCAATCTGACTGTATCGTGTAATAGTAGCAAGGATAGCAGTAGCTACTAGTATAGGTGAAGCGGAAACACCCAAGCAAAATGCGAATAACTCCCCTAGAGTGCTAAGGTAAACCCACAGGCAAAGGGGACTAGAGATACCCCAGAACACTAGGGTAGCGAAGGCAATGGTGACTTAAATCCCCAGAACGCTAGGGAATACCCAAAGGCACTAACCGTTGGTAGCAAGCAGAATAGGATAGCCAGAGCCAATGTCCGGCGCAGCGGGAGGATACTGAGCACAGCTTGTACCAGCTAGAGCACGGTCTAGCGAGAGAGCGGATGCAGTCAGGCCAAGGGTCAGAAGCACATAGATAGTTAGCTGGAGCCAGAGTCAACACAGAGTAGTTAGTCAGCCAAGCCAAGGTCATATCACGGTGCCCGTGCTATGCTGGTGACATTCTGTCAGTTTCCTCTATTGATCTTGCTCATTGGTTGAAGTGACTTGTCCCCGCCCAGTATTTGTCCTTAAATACTGGGCCTTGTCACTTATCCGGGGCCCTTTTGTGGTGTTTCCGTACCAGTGCTTGTTCCTGTATTTCGTGTGATCTCTGTGTACCGACCCGGCTCGCCAGACGACTCCGCAACTTGTTCCTGCCTGTGTACCGACACAGACTGTCTGACTATTCTGCATCTCGTTCCTGTCCTGTGTACCGACTTGGATTGGCTGACGTTCCTGCTCTGTGTACACAGCCAGCCCAGCTGACGTTCTGCTCTGTGTATCGACCCGGCCCGGCTGGGTTCTTGTGGTTGCGTATCCCTCCTGTTATGCCTTATCCGGCCTCTGGTTGGGGTTGTGACAGGATCCTCTCTGTCTCCAGACAGTTACTCTCTGCAGTCTAGTCTCCGTTGTTATCAGGGTCGCCCAGGCGACATTGCTGTGTGTTCCTCCCATCCGTGCAGTCCCCGGTTGGGTGCTTCTCCGGGCAAGTTGCTCTAGTCTCTGTTACTGCTACGGCAGTCCACAAGTTGCCCTGGTCTCCATTACTGCTACGGTGGTCCACAAGTTACTCTAGTCTTCGTTACTGCTACGGCAGCTCACAAGTTGCTCTGGCCTCCGTTACTGCTACGGCAGTCCACAAGTTGCTCTGGTCTCCGTTACTGCTTGGGCGTTACTCGATATTGTGCTCTCTCATCAAGATTGAGTTTCTTAAAGGGCCTCGCGCTATTAGGGCCTCTCAGTCCTCCCGGACTAATAGCAACCCTGTCACGGTTTTGTTAAAGACTCTCAGACCAGTATGTAAAATAAAACACAGTTTTATTTAGCAATAATAACACATAAGGTCGCCCTCTAGTGGCGGTTGGTTGTACATAACAATAGTGACTGGAAAATACAAAGTTAATGCACAAACGGAAAGCAAGTACACATTTACCACCAAGGAAGGGGTATAACCCCGGAGGGTTAAGTCCTTTATAAATATTAGTTTCAAAGGAACTGTTTGGCACGCCCTGGGTATGAGTAGGTTACGCTTAAGGTAACCACAAAGGGTTAAGTCCTTGATTATGATCAGTCTCTTAAGTGGATGCTTGGCACGCCCAAGGTGTAGATAAGTTGTGCTGAAGAAATGTTCACCAACAAGTGGATAGGGACTGTCTCGCCACGGTGTGTAGTATAGCAGAGCCCAATAGCCCCCCACGGGCGTACCTACAGGAATGGCTACTGCTGGTGCAAGTGATCTTAGCCCCACGGGCGTGTATCGAACCGGCCTGCAGTGCAAGAGCTCCCAAGCCTCTTCAGACTCTACAGGACTGAGTATAATGAGACAGGGCCCAAAGCCCAACAGAAGTAGTACCGGAATGCTAGTGCTGAAGCCTGTGCCCGTCACCACTCGGTATAACGGAATCTCCCAGTGTATACAACGAGAGAGATAGAGAGCCAAAGCGCCCAACCGGCCTCATAGGAAGTGAACACTCTACTGGGATGGTATCGAGTTGCCGACGGAGAGCGGCCAACTCAGCAAGAGTTTCACTATGAACGAGGCTCACACTGGAGTAGGGAGAGTGGGACCGAGACAGCACTGGTAGGGTTAAAAGGCACGTTTACACAAGGCTTTTCTGCGGTAGCACAGCACTGCAGTCTGAGGGAGGCGCACACAGCTCTGCACGATAGTAACACTGCACTGCACGAAGTAACACCAGGCAAGACAGCCACACAAGTACTGGAACAGTGGATGATAATGTCGCGACGGCGACAAACCGGAACGTGGGTCTTCTGGAACACGCTGGAGGTGATCTTGCGGGAGGAAGTCAGCAAGGCCGGATCGGAGCACGCAGGAGGTAGTCGTACCAGCCGGGTCATACACAAGCAGGAACGTCAGCCAAGCAGAGTCGAGATCCAGAGGAGAGAGTCAGACGAGCCGGGTCATACACAAGCAGGAACGTCAGCCAAGCAGAGTCGAGATCCGGAGGAGATAGTCAGACGAGCCAGGTCATACACAAGCAGGAACACTGGAGAATGGTCAGGGCTAGCCAAATCGGTACACAGGAATCAGAAACGTAGCAACAGAACAACTGGCTCAGAAACACCACAAAAGGGCGCCTGACAGATGGAATTGCCAGGTATAAAAAGGAAACCAAGGGGCGGGCCAAACTAAGTGAACAAATCACCCTTGTACATAGAAGAGAGTGACAGCTAGATCACAGGCACTGTGATAAACCCATTCAGTGCTGCCTAACTTGAGTATCACATGAAAACTGCCTGACCTGTGTCAGTATATTGTATTCTGTATTACTTGCATATACTGGACCCGTGTGGGTGTACCTCATTGTAACCTGTCCTGTGTCTGTAGTATATTGCTGATATATTACTGGAACCGTGAGGGTTATTGTTATTACAACTGTTCAATAAAACTGTGTTTTATCCAAACCTACTGTGTCTGTGTGTCAAACAAACTGTTACAGGTCAGTACCATATTGGAGAGTCAGCCGGAGCTGGGGTCAGCACAGTGCGGGTAGTCAGACGGAGCCAAGGGTCAGACCGTAACGAATAGTCAGACGGAGCCAAGAGTTAGACTGGAGAAGATGGAAACAAGTCAGGGATCAAATGTAGCCAGAGTCAAACGTAGCCAGAGGTCATTCACGGATCAGAGCATAGGAATATCACAAGAGCTAGCGCACAGGTACACCACGAAAGGGCAAAGGAGTACCTGCAGACTGAGGCCTATAAGGCCTAGCAAATAGGCGGAGACTCACTCTGGCAATTACCATAGGCCTTTAAGAATAGCGAATGCGCATAAGCACTACACTCAGGAAGTGATAGACAATGTCACCCGCACACTGCAGCAGCGCCATCAGACAGCAATCACAGGCACAGGCATATAAAAACATCCTTCTCCAACAAATGGTATTCTAATTTGAGCTGCTGAAAAGTTTTTAATTCCCTTTCACAATATAGATCTTTTATCTTTCCTATTCCAGCTCTCTCACAGGATGAAATTTTCATATTGTCCATTAAGTCATTTATGATATTGATGGGTAAAGATGAGTCATCAAGACATGGTATAACCTGCTAGCCATGTAACATTGCTGAATCTCCATTGCACCCAAACGTCCCTCCTTCCTTTTCCGTGACTGTGCTCTTATATTAACTCTAGATCTCTTCCCCTCCCCTGTAAATCTCAGAAATGCTGAGTATAGCAGATTAAGCCAGGGTTGTGCGAAATTCAATCTCCTTTACCAGCATTTCTTCCAGAACCCTCAGTATTATCTGCCTATTTCTCCCCTTACCTCTTCTTTCCTTCTCTTTCTTTTTATTTTCCCCCATCACCTTCTCCCTTTCCCTCCCCCTATACCACTTTATTCTTCTTTCCTCCATACCCTAACTAGGAAATCAAAGATTCATACTCCACCCTCAAACACCAATTTATAGTGTCTCCTTTCACCCCAACATACCTCACTCATTTTTCATAATACCAAACTCAGACATACAAAAGTTCTCATTTTCCATATGTTTATCTAAAGCACTATCTATATCCAGACTCATGTGATATCACACAGTATTCACACTTTTAATACGTCCAGCCCTGATTTACCCTTGTGCCCTTTTGAAATTGTCTGCAGTATTCTTTGTGCAGAAATGAGAAAGAGAAAAGAAGAGGAGAGAGAAAAAAAATTCCTTCTCTCCCCCCCTTCCTCTCTCTTTCTCCCCTCCCCCCTTCAACAAGTGAGTCAAAACAGCATTTACTTTTGTACAATATTCTCTACTCCACCAAAAACATGTTATTACGCATACAATGCCCATCGCCACAGAGTGCGTCTCTAAAAGGCCCCGTGCATCCACCCCATATTTAGCAGCCGCCACTGCCCGAGTCTACTTTCACTACTATTGAATACTCATTTACAGTATAATCCCCCTATAAAGTGCATTCAACCCTTAATTGTCAAACCTATAACTCCCCCCTTAATACCCATTTGGCCCCAGAGCCATGGGAGCCGCACAGTGCACCTGCCTGCACACCGTACCATGCCTCTCTTCCATTTGTGCAGCGTGCAGCCCGGTCTACCCCACTCCTACCCCACCACACCAAGCCCCTTCCAATTCATATTTTACGCTTTCTATTACAAAACACAATATATCTCTTTGTTATGTGACCTACACAACAAAAAACGCTTTTTGCAATATTCACTACACAATCCAGTACGTATTATTACACATACAGTGCCCATCGCCACAGAGTGCTCATGCACAGTACCTATAAAAAAGCACCTCACCTGTCCACTCCCTATTTAGTGGCCGTCACTGCACGCGTCTACATTAAGTGCTACCAAAATACTCAATTACAGTATCTTTTCCCTTATGCAATACAATCGTCCTCTAATTATCAAGCATTCAGATGCCCCCTCCATATCCTTTGACCCAGGTGCCGTGAGAGACACACAGTGTACCTGCCTGCACACTATATCATGCCTCTACTTCCTTTGTGCAGCGTGCAGCCCAGTCCACACCATGCCCACTCCCACCGCATCGGACCACTCATTATTCATATTTTACACTTTTCCAACACAACACAGCATATCTCTATATTCTGTACCATACAAAGCAGAAAAACTATTTTTACAGGTTATATAACTAACGCAACTCACTGTATCTTGAACTGTTTCTCTCTTTTCCCTTTCTTTTCCTACTCCTTTACCTTATCTCCCTCCTATACCACCCTATTCTCTTTCATCTATGCCTCTAACACATCTGGAGAGTCAAACGCCACGGTTCTACTTTCATGTGTAACCACTATTTTTGTAGGAAAGGACCAACGGTACCTAATATCTTTATTTCTCAATATATTTGTTAAAAGCGCAAATGACTTCCTTTTAACTCAGGTTACCCAGGAGAGATCTTGAAACACTTGCACTTCTCCTCTCTTTTCTTGCTTTCCCTGTCCCTGCGAGTTTCTAGTTATCGATAAAATTCTAGATTTCTCCTTAAAAGAAACGCAACATGTCATAACATCTCTTGGCAAAGTTTCTAAAATCCCCTTTGGTTTTGGCACTCTGTGGATTCTTTCAAACATGGGATTGCTATTTTCAACCTCCCCCCCAAATTATGCTACCAGCCCATAACATAGTACTCCAACTTATCATTTTGTATATATCTTCTGGGATTCCTCTGAAACACAGATTGTTTCTCGGGAGCGATATTCTAGCTCCGCCATTTTTAAGTCCATTGCTTCCATCCTTTGTAGCAGTCCTTGAAATTCCTTTTGCTGTTTTCCGCTTTGACTCTCCAATGCGTCCAACTTTTCTTCAATACTAATTATTCTTGGATACAGTAGACTAAGTTCACTTTTAATATCCTCTGCATTCTGCTGCATCTCCTCCTTAATTTTCTGGAACTGTGTGTCACTATGGAGAGAATCTTTCAAACAGATCACTTTCCCATTCAGATTGTGCACATAAGTGTGGTGTAACTGTCTCAGAGTCTTGTACAGTGCTCATTCTTTTATCACCCATCTGTGAATCCTCCTGAGAGCCTTTAGTTGTCCCTGACTGTGGGGACTATTTTTCCATTCTTTTTATCCTTTTTTTGCTGTTTATTTTCTGAGCCTTTCTTCAAAGCCATTTTATAGACTTAATGTAGGTAGATAAATCACTTCTAAAGTCAAAACACGGGGTTTTCCTCCCACCTCCAGATCCTGTGTTGCTTTATAATCAGGACTCTGTTACATTCCCCGTACAGCGAGAGGACAAGTATGAGCAGAACGAGCGAGGCTAGGCTCCAGCCCTGGCCCTTAAGGACATTTATTTGGCCACGCTTAGTTCTTTACAGCCAACCTTATGCAAAAGCACAATACGTTTTTTTTTTATGTCTCTGGCCATCAAGCTTTAATCCTGCTCCTTTGAATATCCACACCATCCAGCGCTTTCATCTGTGGCAGCACCTTTCAACTTTTCCTACTTTCATCCATTCTGCCACTTCTCACTGCCTCCCACAGCTTTCATGCAGACAATATTATTCAGCATACTGCATTTTACCCCTCTGTGAGTCTCGCAATTGATTTTTGCTCACCGGTTTCTTTGGGGCACCGCAGTCCTCTATTGCTGACTCCACTGAATCCACTGACTCCAGTGTGTTCCTGTTGCGGATCAAATTCAGCCTCAGAGACTGTTCCATCCAAGCTCCAACCTCAAGCTCCACTTCAGACAGCTTCCAACCTCCTCAGTCCTCCGCTAACGCTATTAGAGTTTTGTCCCTCTCTCTGTACCATCTCCATGACAAGCCTCCTCTCTCCCGGCTCACTCCTCCTCATCACTGTGATGACACTAATGTGCTTACGTCATTGCTCGCCCCCGTCTTTTATGCATATTTTTAATATTCTATAACACCAGTGTTGCAGACTTTTTATTTTTAAAATCCATATTTATTTTTTCTGTTTAACAGTTGTGGGGAGAGCAATCACCCCTCTGATACATAAAGGGGATATATTTAAATGTATAGTAATACTTAAAATGTAAAAATATATATGTTGTAGGGTTTATCCCTCCAAATAAAACAAGGGTACTCTCACTGCTGAGAGATATTTTATAAAAAAAAATTATAACAGCTCAAATTTGATTTTTTAGGTGCAATATCACAGTGGCCTGAAAATTTACAGTGGTGCTGTTGCTACACAATCCTATTGAGATTTATGGTCTACAGACCAGAGCAGTCCATAGGATGGTGTAGCAACAGTGCCACTGTAAATCTTCAGGCCACTGTGATATTGCACCTAAAAAAAATCAAGTTTGAGCTGTTATAATTTTTTAATAAAATATCTCTCAGCAGTGGGAGTACCCTAGTTTTATTCAGGGACATAAACCCTACATCTCAGGTATTACTATCCCTTTAACACATCCCACGATCCATCAGCCAAAGTCAGAGGAGGTGATGGGCCCTGTAAGGGACACCCATCTTGTGGTGTATGTTATAAAGGGAGTCATTGACCCTTTGATTTATTGCCATCTCATGGCATTGCAGGGGGAAAGAAAGGGGGCATTAGATTAAGACTGGTGGGGGTATAAAAAGGCATTTGAAAACTAGACTGAAACCCATAATGTTTACTTAACAATAGGTATGAAGTTTGCTGTTGTAAACAAGTAAAAACACATTAACAAGTTAAGTGTAAGGGGGTATACAAAGCTCTTCAGGGCAATGTGTTGCACACACACCCCTGGCACTCAATAGGTTAAAGAATTTACCGTCTCACAGTTCCACTGTCTTCTACTACATGCTTTTGGCATTTCTCTATATTTTTCATGATTTACATGATTTTATATGACTGCACATTTTTAGTTACATAATATATTGCCTCACATTTCATTAAAATTTTACCTCTTCACATCACTTTTTTATTTTACACATTTAGGAATCTGATGAATTAAGCTGTCCTTCGTAATAAAGCAATACTGCATATGATCATTTATTATGCCATTTTTTATCACCATTAACCCCTTAACTCTGCAGTCCTGGGACGTAACCTTCCCTTAAGGACCACTTTGATGTTGCCGACGCACCTGTACACGTGACCTGTGACACGTACCGGCACGCCATGCTGGGGACTGAGAGAGACCGATCCAGTCTTGGTGCGGTCACCGTTTGTACTTACAGCACTCCTGGAGGAGCGCTGTAAGTAAAATGTACGTGACGTGCTATGACTGTCACTGGTCCTTAACGCAAACAACGCGTGATGGTCATAGCCCGGCACGCAGACGTTAAAATACTTTATTATTACTATCCCCCATATTGTAGATATTTGTAAAATAATTTAATAGCCCCCAGGTTCATCTCTCAAACCTTTATGGTTTGAGAGATAACCAAAGGCAAAGTTCCCCCCTCCCCCTTCCCTGAAGTCACCGTTGTACTGACTGCAGGGGAAGTCTGTCGTACAACAGGCTTGTGGCTCTGCAGCTGAGCCGGGATCCCATTAGTGAAAAAGAATTATTTCACTGAAACAGTCTTCTACAACTGCTTGGTTTGCAAGCACATGTAGAAGACTGTTTCAGTGAAATAATTATTTTTCACTAACGCGATTGCGGCTCTGCTGCAGAGCCCCATCATGAAAGTCAGACCGGATATCCCTGCAGTCAGCACAACGCTGACTTCAGGGAAGGGGGGGAACCTTGCCTTCGGTCATCTCTCAAACCATAAAGGTTTAAGAGATGAACCTGGGGGCTATTAATTTATTTGGCAAATATGTATAATATGGGGGACAGTAATAATATAGTATTACTATCCCTTTAAGGGGTTACATAAACTGAATTATTTGGCCCATGTGCACAAAAAAGGAGGCGACATTTTGAAGCAAACCAGCTGCACCATAGGGAAAAAATAAAAATTCCAGCTGATTTACATGACGCTTTTAAAAGCCCCATTTAATCAATGGGACTTTTTATTATTTTACTATTGTGCAGTTGCTTAGCCCCGGAATTGATCTTCCTTTTCTTTCTATATATGACCCTTTATAAGTTACACTATTGTGGACGAATTGGCCTCACAAGGGTGGATAGAAGCACTGGGGCTCATGTTAACCCTGAAAGTTCACTAAATTCGGGTGGTCCAATTAGTTCAGGTGCTCCAGTTAAACTAGATGGGCCAAATGGTTCATATCTGCTGTCTATGTTTCTATGTTTCTAGTCCTCAGGTCCTCAGGGAATATTTAACATGCTACAACTTTAAGATATCACTGCCTGAACACACACACACACAGGAGGCAAATATAGTCAAGTTGATACCTTTAAATATGAAAACATCTCTCTTAAAGAACACATCACATTGTTTAGAATAGAAATCAGATAAGATAGCTCAGTCCAGACTAAGACCTGTGTTTGACCCTGAATATGCTAAGCTGTGATTGAGCATTGAAGCTTAGAGTGTGGTGTAAATTACAGTCGTCCTCTGAAAGTGGCAAAGGTATTTACACTCCCAGTGGGACTGTTATAAATGCTAATCCACAATGTGATAATGGGACAGACATTCCTTGTCCCTGTTTAGGCCTTTATTTAAACTGAAGCATAACTGTAACCTCCCATATTTTTCTGTCCCTCTGAATGTGAAACAGTACCATCAGTACAGTCAGTTTAATGTCCCAGACATTGTGTCCATTTTGGCAAAAACATTCTCCCACTGGTGTGTCTTTTTGTTGTTAACATGGATCTGTGGGAATTAAACCTTTAATGTAAAGGCTGGCCAGTTTCACCCACATAAGAGAGCTGTGGGGCATTTTGCACACATGATGAGGTATATTACACTGGATGATTTGCAGGTGACGGTACCATTGATCTTATGGTGTAACTTGGTGTTTGGAATGGGTACCTTGTCCATAGCACATATTTCACACCTCCTTTGTTGGTAGGGAGATGTACCATTTTTGAATATTTATACAGGGCATTCCTTACCATCAGTTGTTTTAAACTGGGAGGTTGTCTGAAGGAGACTACAGGAGACTGTGGGAATTTATTCTTAAGTATTTCATTTATATGTAATCTTGTTTGAAGTTCTCTTGATATTTTGAGTAGAACTTCAACTTGGGAGTGGCAAGTGACTACCAATGGTACCCGGTTTCCCTTATGTTGTTCTTTGTAGCTTAACAGTGGGAAGACATTTTTGCCAAAATGGACACAGTGTCATGGAAATTAAACTGGCTGTACTGATGGGATTGTTTCATACTCAGAGGGACACAAAAATATGGAAGGTTAAATTAATGCTCCAGTTTAATATTCTGAACAGGGACAGAATTTCTGTCCCATTATCACATTGTGCATTGGCCTTTACAACACTGGGAGTGTAAATACCTTGACACTTTCAGAGGATGACTGCAATTTGCCTCATGCTCCTTTACCATTAATTGATCAAAGAATCTGGGTCTGGACTGAGCTATCGTATCTGATTTCTATTCTAAACAATGTGATGTGTACTTGTATTTAAGAGAGATGTTTTCATATTTATCTGTATAGCATGCGTGAGGAAGAGACCTAAGAGGTCTTGAAAGTTTGCATCCCAAATCTGCTCAGTTAGCCAATAAATATATCAACTTAATGGTATTTGCTGCCTTTATTTCTATGGCTAACAAAGGCACCAGTTTAGTGGCATAAGCAGTTAAATGGTGCATATTATGTAGTAAATAAAATTAGACTCTCACTTAATCTTAGAAATAAAATGTTTCCCACACAAACAAACCTAAATCAATAGTGACAGTAAAGTGACATTACCTACTTCAAGCCACCATTGCCATAGAACAGGGAATTCAGAGGTCACTGTGAGAAAAAGATACAACTGCAAAATTATAACCATGGAGATAGATTAAATTGTAATAGCCATATTAGTCCAGGGGGAGATTCACTAAGGTATGATAATGAAGTGAAAAAAATGAGCTAATTTCTCCAGTGAGATAAGTTCTCCAGCTCCTATGTTATTCTATGGAACCTAAGCACTAATTAAATTATAACATAGTTGATGATGCTGAAAAAAAAGACATACGTAGATCAAGTTCAGTCCATGCCATATCGCTCTGTTGATACAGAGGAAGGCAAAAAATAAAAAATAAAAGTAAGCCATTTCCAATTAAGGATAGAAAATTCCTTCTGACTCCAAATGGCAGCCAGATAGTTCCCTGGATCAACAACCTGTCTGTTTTAAGATCAACTGTCATAACTTAATTTTTTTCTGAGCTAGAAATGTATCCATTATTTTTTTAAATCAGTTACAGTATCTGCAAGCCCAGGTTCACAGTG
Organism: Rhinophrynus dorsalis; assembly: GCA_037306005.1. NCBI lineage: Eukaryota > Metazoa > Chordata > Amphibia > Anura > Rhinophrynidae > Rhinophrynus > Rhinophrynus dorsalis. The sequence continues at coordinate 235,088,018 of CM074719.1, forward strand.
CAAAGAATTCAATGCCCCTGCCTTTGTTTTAGCCTAAAATGTCTTTCCTCTAGTATTAATGGATGACCTTTTGTTTTTTGCTCACCTCTGTGAGTAAATGGTTCTTTGTATTGGCTATGAATCAGGGCAGACTGATAACACCCAGGGCCCCTGGGAAAAAGGAGGTCATGGTCCCCTTTACCACACCCCGAATTGTGCCCTAGCCACATTTATGTCCCACCCCAGAGCTAATTTGATAACTGGCATTAATGTTGTGAAGTAAAGCAAATGATACCACAGAGCTTACAAATGAGATGGAGCTACACTAATAACTTAGCTCCATTTCAACTGTAAGCTCTGTGTTATCCCTTGTGTAGCTCCATTTTAATTGTAACGCCATAGATCTTTAAACTGAAATGTAGCTATACTAGTGACATCTCAGAGTTTACAATTAAATGGAGCAATGCAAGTGACACCACAAGGCTTATTGAAATGTGGCTACACTAGTGATACCACAGAGTTTACAAATGAAATATTAGAAAAATTAAACAGCAATACGTACAAATAATTTTACAGTGACTATGTTTGTGTCCCAGCACTGTCAGTAGGGGCACTATCATCATAAAACAAAAGTAGTAAATATTACCCAATAAAGCACAAGGGAATAGGGGATACATAGACTAGTGTGATTTTCCACCCTAAAGAATAACAGTGGTGATTGCCCATGCTACCTTCACGCACTACTACCATCCGGCGGGAGTGCGCTCTTTGTCATTCAGGTGCTTGCAGGGAAGGTGCAGTAGAGAAGAGGTTTATCCAAATCTTTCACTGATAAATATTTCCTTACACAGCTTATTGTCATCAGCAAAGACTGAGACCTTAATTTCAATACCCACTTCAAGATCAGTCATAAAGAAGCTAAAAAGCATTGGGCCCAGGACCAAGCCCTGTGGCACCCAAATTACAACTTTAGACCAATTTGAAAATATTATGTTTACAATAAATCTCTGCCATCTTTCATTCAACCAGTCCTCTATCCATATACAGAGATCTTAGTTAGTGCATAGGTGCCATAGAATATCATAGGAATTTGAGAAGTGATCTCACTGGACACTTTATCTCCTCTTTATCACCTCATTATCACACCTTAGTGCATAACCCTAGTAATGCAATAATATAGCAATAAAAACTAATACACAGACACACCGAGACACACACAGACAAACATTTACAGTAAACACACACAAACAGAGACAGTGATCCACACTTATATACAATCAAATTACGGACCTATTAGTACACAGGACCTTATTCAGGAAAGTAAAGAGGAGCAATTCTGGAGCAATCCAAATAAACCATAGGATACACATTCTTATTGATTTAAATGGGACTTTAACCCAATGTGCTTTTGTAAGGAGATGGAGACCTCTCTACCATTCAAGTTTTTAAAAGCTCAATTTAAATAATTTTCAGTTTTAGTTCTGATTCAAACTGCACTCTAATAGATAGGGGCATAACTATAACTAGGCCTCAGGGCACAATATAAGGCTTCTATTCTCCTTTCCCTCTACACGGTCTGGAGCAAAACTGACCAACATCCTATATTATAATTCGCTAAGTTTGTCAGAAGCCATCATGCGCAGTAGAGAGGGCTGCGCACGCTGCAGTCATGTGCAGTACACACTGCCCGTGCCGTGGCGGATGCAGAGCGGGGAGTTCCAAATTCAGACCGGAGTCCTTTCTGCACTCCGTATCAGCCGTGGCATGGGCAATCTCTACTGTGCATGACTGCACCACTGCCGTTGCTGGGTGGTACTGTGGCCCATGTACATGGGCCCTTCAACTAGTATTATAAATTTAAAGCTCCAAAATAAGTTTGAATCCCACTTTAACACGTCTATTGTCCAGTTCCCCAGCAGAGAATCTCATAATGTCTTCTCATGTAGCGGGGAAAGATATGAAAACCAATTTATTTGCAGTGCCAGGAAGCTGTTGCATTATGATTCATGACCCACATGACACTAGCTCCTTTAGTGTCAAAGGAGTTCCCCCTGCATTACTTTGCACCACACGGCATACCTCTCTAGTGAAGAAAAGTGAAGCTGCTCACCAATTATATTCTTACTAGTTTTAAAGCCCGTGTACATGGGCCAACACTGGCGGCGATGCAGTCATGCTCAGTAGAGACTGCCGGAACGTGCTGGGACTGAGATGGAGCGGGCACCCCGAATTCCAAGTTGGTCCTCTCTGCGCACCTTCCTGGAACAGCATAGACTGAATTTGGAGCGTCCTGATGCATAGCAGGCGCGGTGCGGGCAATCTCTACTGAGCATGACTGCAGCATGCGCAGCCGTCTCTACTGCGCATGACGGCTTCTGACAAACATCATTAGCAAATTATTATATAGGATTTAATGGCTGTCAGTGGCCTTATGTGATATCAGCTGCAACAAGCCAAGATAGGAAACTGGGCCTAGATTCACTAAAGTTCAAAGAGGGCTGAAAATGTTGATGTCCTCTCGGACATCACATCACCATCAGTCTGATAAAAATCTGCCCACACCGACATCAATCTAACAGGTTTATGAATTTTCACTCATCGCATCGACAATGGCCTATTTCCATATGGAAATTAAGCATAATGACTCATTTCCATATGAAAATACAGGATAATGAGACTGTTTTGTATGCAAGGGGGGGGTGTTGATATGTTAATATGGCACTTTGACACATTCATTAAACTCTGATAGCAGCCTCTGCTGTCGGAGTTCACAGTCTCAACTTCACCTGCCTGTGGTTGGTGTAGCTTGGATCTCCCTGTACTTTCCTATGCAGTACCAGCCCTCAATCAGTCACAAGCAGGGAGGGTTGTGAACTGTTGTTGATGTGGAATGGATTTCCTTCCTTCACACATCACCAACACTATGACAATTCTGAAGTTGAAGAGCATTCTTTCTGATTCCCCACTTGGCCAGTAGGGGAGTGGAGATTATACTTTTAGCACCATGGAGAGCATCACTCCCTTATCCCTTTGAGTGCCATGGGGATGTGAATTGCTAAAAAAAAAGTACCCCAAGCGCTACACAATTATCCTCTTAGCACTGTATCATAAATGACACATGTTGTGCACTCCCAAGGGAACAAGGCTGGTGGTCAGGCAGCATCTGTGTGGATTTGTGGCTACCACTTGCACCCTAGCCTTGTTCACTTACCCACTAGTAGCCAGAGATCCCCATGTACACTATCTGACTCTCTACAGTCCTTTCCCCTTGCCCACTGCTAGCCACAAATTCCCATGGGCACTGCCTTGGCAAGGGAAGAAGGTTGGGGGTGTCAGGCAGTGTATGTGGGGCTAACACTCAATGGTGATGTTCCCCATGCTACCCAACATTCACCCCCCCCCAGCAAAATCCAACATATACTGCTCCCTAGTTAAATCCAACATTTACTGCCCCCTCACTGCCCCCAGCCTTCTTCCCTTGCCCAGGCAGTGCCCATGGGGATTTGTGGCTGGCAGTGGGCAAGGGGAAAAGGCTGGAGAAGGTCAGACAGTGTACCTGGGGATCTCTGGCTATCAGTGGGCAAGGGAATACATCTGGGGCCAAGCAGTGTATATGGGGTTCTATGGCTACCAGTGAACAAGGGAACAAGACTGGGGTGCAAGTGGTTCCCTTGGGAGTGCACAACATATATATAATTTACGATGCAAAGCTAAGAGGATAATTGTGTAGTGCTTGGTGTACTTTTTTTTTTTTAACGCTGTGAGTGCCACATGGGTGAGCAATGCACATCCCTATGGCACTCAAAGGGATAAGGGAGATGCCGTACATGGTGCTGAAACAGTTCTCTCCATTCCCCTTGTGACCAAGTGGAGCAGCAGAGAGAATGCTCTTCAACTTCAGAACTGTCGTAGTGTTGGTGGTGTGTGAAGGGAAGACATCACTTCCACATCAACAGCACTTTGACAATCCTGTATGCTAATGTGGACCTTCTCACCCCTCCCCTTGCATCCATAAATTTTAGTGATTATGTCAATGTGTGTGTGCATCGAAATGTCAAAGTGTTTCGAAACACATCAACAAAATCATATTGCCACAGCATTGACCTTGAATCTAGGCCCTGGTCTGCTTGTAAGGGGTTGCTAGAAAGTGCAGTGTCATGCACTAGTGAAGACTGGGCCCTATCATAACTGCACATACTACACCCCGTTGTATTTACACCCTGGCAATATGTCAGACCTTGCATTTACACTAATTCAGACATTTTGTACATCTTTTTAACATATTTCTGTGTCTGACATTTAAGCTGTGCTATAGTATGTTGTATAGTACTTGACATCAGACAATTCTCTACCCAAAATATCATACTGTACATCTATTTGTCATGTTGGTATATTACTCCAGCTCACAGATACACATACATGCACACATAGAACTGTAATTCAGATTTGTTGAGGCATGATGAGACATAGTATAAGTCTCTGGAGCTACACTGAAGTGGACCTGACATCTTAAGTCTAGTTAATGTTACACATAATTAAAAACTGCCTGCTGTACTAGACCAGTGATTCTCAACCACGGTTCCATGGCACTTGGGAAATCCATTTAGGATAGCCCATAAAGACTCTGACAAAATTGACAAATTACATATATTTTAGAGGTGTCCCTAAAATTTCTAGATTGAGTGTAAGGGGTGCCTTGTGCAAAAAAAGATTGAGTACTAGTCATATAAGAAGAAATCTTCAATGGGAACAATGTAAACAATGGTTATCCAAAAAAAAAAAAATTGGATAACCATTACCACTGTCTACAATGTGTAGACCCAATGATATTGTAGATTTTTTTTATAACCATAGTTCAGCAATATTATTCCCATTATGTATTGCAGCATTTGACTAAGAAGACTGTGACAATCAATATTTATGTTTATGTTCTGTATCACGTTATACGCACAATATGGATTGGATCTTATATTGGACTGTGAATAGAAACCTGGTACCAGGTATTAGGACCATATGGTTGCTCTTCTATATTTTTTTTGTTCATTTTTTTTTATTTTATTTGAATAGTTTGCACCATGTTACTATATTTTTCATGGAACAATTTTTTACTGGATCTAGCTGATATTTTATTTGCTGACTGCAGTTGCATTATCTGGTTACACAGATTTTGGACAAAAATATGAAACTACTAGTTGAAGAGCCTGTTACACAGGCCACAGTGTCACAGCCACCCGGTAGCGGGGCAGTCACGCGCAGTAGAGGCTGCTCGCGCTGCGGCTGATACAGAGCTGGACTGTCCTTTGGAGCGTCCAGCTCTGTATCAGCCACGGCGCGGGCAGTCTCTACTGCGCATCACTGCAGCATGCGCAGCAGTGTCTACTGCGCATGACTCGGTGTTACACACGATTTAGCGAATTATTATATAGGATATGTATAAACTGGGAATTGCATCATACGAGTAAAGTTATTTGTCTCTCTTTTTTATCTTTAGGGAATTATTAGGTTTGTTGTATCACACTAATATATTGTTATATTAGCACTTAAATGTTTTCATTTTATTCTGAGAGATTTACATGTTTAGTTTATGTGCATTTGAGCATATGTAGAACATATGTAGATTTCTGTTTCATGGAGAGTTATTGTTATTAGAGACCAGACATATACACCCTGATCTTTTACAGTGGTCTTATTATATATACATATATATTTGTTTATATAGTAAAACATATACGGATTTCTGTTTCACAGGTTCTTGGTATTTATATGATGTCTTATACATAATTAGATATTGGCATCCAGATTTTGTAGTGGTTGTGGTACATATATATCTATATATATATATATATATATGTTTCTTACTGATATTGATAAAGGTCTATGAACACTAAGTTGTGATAAAGAGTTGATACAGTAGAGATGACTAGTGATATCACTTCTCCATTTCCTGTTATTCTATGCAGCCAATGCACTAAGATTTCTTTGGAAATCTTAGTGCATAGACTCTATAGAATAACATAGGAACTGGAGAAGTGGTATCACTGGAGAAGCCATCTCTGATTTATCACCTCTTTGTCATGCCAAGTGTGCTTCACATTTAAGGGCTGTTTATCTCAATTTATTATTGTGTTATTTATATATTGTTTTTTCTGATAGATGTTTCTTATTGTATTTATGGGTGAACAGTGTCTGGTCAGGCATGCAGTACACTTAAAGGGGATGTATCATATTACCAAAAGTTTGCCTTAATCTCTTTATTTTACCTATTCTAACAATGCTGTGTTGTTTAAAAAAAAAAAAAACGCTATAGAAATCCAGTTTGAAAGCTTAATTTTTCCCTATGACGCCTTCTCCTCACTTTGATCGGCAATACACTCGTCAACGAGAATACAGGAGAAATGCTCCTCCACGCTGGTCTGTCTGTAAGCTGGAGCACTCTCATTGGCTAGATATCGATCTCTGCCAATGAGAGTGCTCCAGCTTACAGACAGACCATCGTGGAGGAGGATTTCTCCTGTACTCTCGTCGGCAATCGTATTGCCGTTCAGCATGAGGAGAAGACGTCATGGGGAAAAAGTAAGCTCTCAAACTGTGTTTCTATAGCGTTTAAAAAAAAAACCTACAACACAGCATTGTTAGAATAGCTAAAACAAAGAGATTAAGGCAAACTTTTGGTAAGGTGATACATCCCCTTTAAGTTTGTGAGATGGCTATTGTTGCTGATCCGCACTGGTATTTGGTCATCCTAGAGAGATCTAGGGTCCACTCAATTTATTTTTTATGTGTTGGGTTGATTTTAGATCTACCGCCTTGTGTGGTATCTAGCATCATTGCTTTTTGCGAGGCACGTTTTCCTGTATGCCTGATTGAGGCTGTGTATATGTTCACTTTTTCGCTACTGTGGACATTATTTGTATCAACTATTGATTTTTTATTAAATAGTTTCATTTTAATCTGGGATGCTGTATTAGTTCATATGCACCAAGGTATTTTTCTTATCTAAATTCTATATTATTGTGACTTTATGGGTGAATGTTACAATCCTGGGCTGCTATCTGTGCTAGTTGGTTTACCGCTAGCTACTTTTTCTCTTGATTCTTTAATATAAATAATTGCCACAGTTTGCAAAAGAAATATAAATGTTAACTTCTCAAAAAATATTTATTTTATAGAAAAACACGTAGCACAAGATATAGGCACCCTTTTATTTCTCTGCATAGCAAACTAAACTTGTCTTAAGGTGACAGGACATTACTGCTTTTCTGCAGACATTCAGGGAAGAGAATGTTTTCTCAAATGCCTATTCATTTTATCGACAGTAGTGTGACTTCCTCAAGTCCACTTAGAACCTGGGCAATTCAGTGGAATAGCCAAGATTGCTTTTTTGGTAGGGTCTGATGTGGGCACTAATGACACTACGGTTTTAATTTTTACTTTAAACACATTTAAAAATTTGATAAAAGTTTCAGGCAACTGGGTGGACAAGCTTGGATACAAATTGTGAACATCTTGATCCACCCAGGCAAACTTGTAATTTCATCCCTTAATTGTGTTCAGCTTGGTCCTCCCAATAAATATGAACAGCTGTTCTTTATGGGAGCTCTGGTTGACATTTATTAGGCCACTTATGACTTGCTGACATAAACATTGACACACAGACATTCTGGTAAACACACACACATACACATACACACAGGAAAGCTGATAAATATACTCATTGATACATACAGACAGGTAGATTGATAAACACACACTAATAAATGCATAATGATACATGCAAGCACACTGGTTTATTAATTGATATACATATAAACAGATAGTGTAGTAATTTCCTCTTACCAATGCAGCACATACACACATGAAGCATGGTGACTGTGAGAGCATAATCCCATACCCAGGAACGTACTATAGGGACGAACAGGACACCACTCAGAATGCATGTGATCCCTAGAGACACCAGGTTCACTGAGGTATACAATAAAAAACACTTTATTAAGTTCAGCAACAGCTTCAGTTTCTCAAGTTTCCCATACCTGATTTAGACAAACAGCTAGATGTGTTCTAAAAGAGGAGTAGGAAAACTAACTGTCCTGTTTGTACTAGGGAAGATGCACTGAGGGGCAATGCTATGGGCAAGTGTGTCTAGCAAAGTGCGGTCATCACTTGCTCATGAAGAATACTACACACTTCACCATATGCACTAAGAATTTTCCATGCAAGGGGAGGGGAAGCTAAATTAATCATCTGAATTAGCTAGCAAGGGAGGGAAAGTGTGTTTTTGATGGATGTGTTCAGACTTCAACACCCCTGTGGCACCTAAAGAGCTTCCCCATTGATTTATAAAGTGAGAAAACTGGCAGAGAAACTGTTACATATAACCTCTTCCCTGCCATGTACTTACTGAATCAGCTGTTCAGTGGCCTATCCACAGATCAGCTGATACATGTAAACAAAGAAGACCAGTAGAGTCAAATGATACCATTATTGGCTGAGTGGCTCTAGGATGCAAACTTTTTCTTCTTCAGGCATAATGAAGAAGAGACCTAGTTGTCTTCAAAGCTCACATCCTAGAGCCACTCAGTTTTTACTCTGCTAGTCTTTTGCATTTTCTTTGGCTAGCACAGTACCAAGCTTTTATCACGTAAACAAAGGACTCACAAGGCAGTCTGTAATAAAGTACAGTCCGACGAAGAAGCTGTTACACATAACAGGTTCTCTCACTGTATAATTCAATGGTGTCAATGGCTTTAATATTTTAAACATTTTAATGTCAAAGGAATGTGCAATGAACATCCCTATGGTACTGAAACTGTTAAAGAAAGGTAGCTGCTGTCTCTGCTTTCTAATAGTGAGAAATGCCATAAAAACATTTAAACATACCCATAGGAATATGATATGGCTAATTAAAATGCATTTTAATATGCGAATAAGCAATTGCAAAGCAGTCACTACAAAATCGTAAACCTGGTGAAGGTATGGAGGATTCATGGCGATGATGGTTTATTTGCTGCAGATTCACAAAGGTGTGATGGAGAAGACATTGTAATGCACATGTATAGATGTAATGGAAGCAAATCTGCCATCAAATCACCATATCAGTTCATTATCAACCCTTAGTGCATCTTCCTAATCTATATTGTAAATCATCACTCTAGTGATATGTTTAAACATTTCTGAAGCTGAATAATTACTTTTCTCTCATTCCTTGTTGTTTTTTAAGTTGTTTATTTTTCACAAAGGTGATTCATCTGCGGTGGCATTTGTTCCTATTGATCCATTTCATTTTACTCATCTGCTCATGTGCAAAAAGAAAAGAGGAGCATTTCTGAAGAGATTAATTAAAATGGGGATTTTAACACCATAAATGCTAGAGAGATCTCCAATGCATTGTTGGGCAATTCAATGAGTTAAAGGCCCATTTAAATCAATGGAAATTTGTGGAATTTTTTCTTGTTCCCTACAGAGATGGACAAAAAGTATAAATTCCTTCCAGTAGGAATTTCTGCTGAATTGGAGAAATATTTCTCTTTTCCACTGAAGTACCAATAAGAAGGTAAATTTCACTTGTTTCTATGGCAGAATATGAGGCCATTGTTTTCAGAGGGCTTCATCTTCCAGCATGCACACACACCATCACCCAGATCACAATGATCGCACTCATGATCAGCCAAGATCTTATATTCATGCCTGCCTGCAAACACATACACTAAACCACACATGCACATGCTACACATTCCCTTATTCACATATGCACATTGTAGCCACAGGAGGAGGTCTGTGAAAGTGGCTTTCATGCTGGTGGAGAAGCTCTCCTTTTCTACTTATTTCATTCAGCAACAAATTTTCCCCATCTTTAGTACCCTATAGTACAGTTGACTTTCCTGAGAACTGCTAATATTTTGCTTTCTGCATACAGCTGCACATGAACAAGTGGTTACTTTACAGCTTAACTCACTGGGGCAGCTGCACTAAGATCTCCAAAGCTGGAGAAATTTTAGTGCAATGGTTCCGTAGAATAACATAGGAACTGAAGAAGTGATATCACTGGAGAAGTCATCTCTACTTTACCACTTCTTTATCATGCCTTAGTGCATCTCCCCCAGAGACTCTGCAACACATATTTCAATACAATCAGCAGAAGCACCCATTTTAATGACACAACAAGGAAGCAAATGTATTTGTTTGATATAAGAGATATGCCAGAAATGATAATGGTTTTATTTTTTTTTTTTTTGTTATTCTAGACGGCCTAATTATAACTAATATGATGTGATGCTTTATAAAAATTAAAGGAGTAGTGAACCTTTTCATGAAACAAATAAATATATTGTAATTCTCCTGATGAGTGCTCCCACAGCTAGGAGATTTTACATCCAAAAATTCACAATTCCAAAAAGCACTCTTAATAAAATCTGGTTCCCTCCAGGTAAACTATAATTGAAATAAAGAGGTGCTTTCAAACAGCGTTGGCTTGCAGTGAGTGTGTGGGCTTCCACCCACTCACTGCAAGCCAACACTGTTTGAAAGCAGCTTTTTATTACAATTATAGTTTACCTGGAGGGAACCAGATTTTATTAAGAGTGCTCAGAAGCTGCCTTGGATACAACAGAATACAACAAGTTACCTGAGTGTAGATGGGTAAATATCTCCAGCTGCTAGATGAGTTAGATTTCATTCTGACCATCATATTTGTGAATATAATATTACCAGTTTTAAATGTTGTCTCCACTACGGAGTAACAATATTGGGCGCCCCGTGCTTTTTGTTTTTCTATATTCCTACAAGGACTATATCTTGGCTACATATGCAAATTAAACAAAAGGAAAGTCTGCTCATCAAATCCTGACCTTTACAAATAAATAACTTGTGACTTACTATATAGTAAGTCACAAGATATGTATTTGAAAAGGTCAAGAATTGATGCAAGACTCTCTTTTTTGCATACTTATAAAATACTTCCCCTCTCCTCACACCTCCTTATTCTTGTTTCTTTACCTCTATACCCAACTCCTATCCTAAATTAAGAAAAAAAGAGTTTCAGGCACAACAGTGTTTAACCCTTTGAGTGCCAGAGGAATATATAACGCATTGCTTCACAATGCGTTGTGCACCCAGGGCTTATAATTTGAAGTCCTTTGCTACTAGCCAGACCTGAAAAGTTACTCGTCATTGCAAGCCAAAACATACCCACCAGGGCTGAATTTCTACTCGCCAGGGCTAAATTTTCACTCGCCATTGGCTAGTGGTGAGTGGCAATTTTGAGCCCTGGTGCACCCCTCTGGCACCCAAAGAGTTAAAAACTTTAAATCTAGGTTACCTAGGCATTACTATCACTTTAAACAGATTACTGTCAGGGGATCACTTTTTGACATGTAAGCAACTGTGGTACCATGGAGCAATTGTTAACATTGAAACTAGTGGCTCCAGTGTAGGGTTTTCTAAATGCAGTTTAATGCATCCAGTAGCTACTATGGAGGAATATTTTATAACGAAAGCCCAGCCAAAACTGCATTAAGTGGACCTGTCAACCTAAGACAAGTTTGGTTTCTTTTACAGAGAAGTAAAATCTGTGTATATGTTGAAATGTAACAAATAGTTTTTGAAAAACTAATCTTTATTTTGAAGACACAGTGTGGCACACATAATTTCCACAAGTGTGCTAATTAGTTATGTTAGAGGTTATACTTATCTCTTGCTGTGCTATTACAAATGTATGGGCTCTGCCTAGAGTCATTCCTAGCAGTGTGTGATAATGTTATCCCAGTGCAGAAACAAATGTACTTAAAATGCCATACTGTACCACTTACACATTTTTAAAACTATTTATATTGCAAACAAAGGGATAGCACAAAATGTTTAATTCTCTTTAGAAGTAAGTAAACTTATCTTAAGGAGACAGGTTCATTTTAAGTCTTTACGGACTAGAGAAGTGTGTAACTCTTTGCTTCTCAATGTGTTGCACACACCACTGGCCCTTATAGGGTTAGGCAGTGCACATTCAAGGCAGATTTAGATTTGCACATAATGTACGTTTGCTTCCCACCTCTTTCTGAACTCACCCAGATACTCAGTGCTGCTAATAGATGGCTGTCTCTTATGGTCAAATGGGATTTTCCAGTCAAAATCTTCAATTCTGTGGACAAAATGGGGAGAAGCATGAGATGCAAAGGTCTAGGAATGCAAAAGAGTAAGTTGTAAGTGATGTGTAAGAACATTGATAGTTCTCAATAGAATGTTATATTAACGGCTGCATGACTTCATATCAGTTTGAACATATAATGAAGCTATTACTCATGTACTGACAGTTTGGTTATAACTTTTGAATACAACTAACAGCAGTGGAGGTTCACTTGTATTACTCAGCAGGAAAAGCCTTATAACACATAGGTTTAAAAAAAAAAAATGTCTATGACTATGTAGCAATAGATGTATTAATGATGGCATTACGTCCTTAGTTCTTAGCTTAATTTCTCCAGTCAACCTATGGAGGTTAAACTGCATCTGGGCCTAAGGAGCTTGATGGTAATTTACTAATCACCTACTAATATTGATGTAATTTTATGGTCACAGAGATGTTTGTTTGCAAGGTACACTGATAGTGATAAAGGGTTCATTGATCATGTTGCATTACTATGGCTTAAATAAATCTGCTATATTAGTTTAAATGGTGCTTCTACTCTGTTTTACACACATAGTCCCAGTGCCCCAAGAGACCCTGAAATAAAGACTCATTGTGGGAGATACACTAAGGTGTGATAAAAAGGAGATAGAGTAGAGATGATTTCTCCAGTGATATCACTTCTCCAGTCCGTATGTTATTCTATAGAGCTAATTGCTAATGCACTAAGATCTCTCCCATTTGAAAAATCTTATTGCATACATTCTATAGAATAACATAGGAACTAGAGAAGTGATATCACTGGAAAAGTCCTCTCCTCTTTATCACCTCTTTATCACCCCTTAGTGCATCTCTATCACGGTGCCCATGATTGCTGCATTTCTGTGTCTATCACCTGTAGGGGGCTCCAATTGGCTGTCTGCCTTTAGCCCGCCTCACATTGCCTATTTAAATTGAGTTTGGGCACCCTTTGGTTGCCCTTTCGTGGTGTCTCAGACTGCATCCATTTTCACTTTGCTACAGAAGCTTCATGGGCCTTTTGCTGTGTTCCTGGTTTACTGAGTTCGTCCTGTTCCTGAGACTCCTGTCTGCTGTACTTGTTCCAGTGTCTGTTCCGGTTGAAGTCGTCCGAGGTTGCTGTTTCCTGCTGCCAGTCTCCGTTGTCGTTCCTGATCTGGTTGACCGTCATTGTGCTGGTTCCTGCTCATCTCCTACGTCCGGTTCCTGCATCTGTGGTGACCTTGTTCCTCGGTCGCTCCGGCGACATTTTCACCTGTTGGTTCCCAGCGTGCGGACGCTTGTTTGCTCCACTGCCTTGGGGCTACTACACTACTAGTCTGTTGGTTACCAGCACGCGGGCGCTGGTTCGCTCTTTTGCCTTACAGCTCTATACACTATTTTCTGTTGGTTCCCAGCGTGCGGATGCTGGTTTGCTCCACTGCCTTGCGGCTACTACACTACTAGTTTGTTGGTTACCAGCGCACAGGCGCTGGTTTGCTCCTTTGCCTCTCAGCTCTATACACAACTATCTGTAGGTTCCCAGCGTGCGGACGCTGGTTCACTCCACTACCTCACGGCCTACTATATGCATTGTTGGTTCCCAGCGTGCGGACGCTGGTTCGCTTCACTGCCTTATAGCCTATGATATATCCAGCCTGTTGGTTACCAGCGCGCGGACGCTTGTTTGCTCCACTGCCTTGGGGCTACTACACTACTAGTCTGTTGGTTACCAGCGCGCGGGCGCTGGTTCGCTCTTTTGCCTTACAGCTCTATACACTATTTTCTGTTGGTTCCCAGCGTGCGGATGCTGGTTTGCTCCACTGCCTTGCGCCTACTACACTACTAGTTTGTTGGTTACCAGCGCACGGGCGCTGGTTTGCTCCTTTGCCTCTCAGCTCTATACACAACTATCTGTAGGTTCCCAGCGTGCGGACGCTGGTTCACTCCACTACCTCACGGCCTACTATATGCATTGTTGGTTCCCAGCATGCGGACGCTGGTTCGCTTCACTGCCTTATAGCCTACGATATATCCAGCCTGTTGGTTACCAGCGCGCGGGCGCTGGTTCGCTCCATTACCTTCCTGCTTACTATTAACTCAGTCTGTTGGTTCCCAGCGCGCGGGCGCTGGTTTACTCCACTGCCTAGCTGCTTATTTGTATTAGAGTGTTGGCTCCCAACGTGCGGGCGTTGGTTCCTTCTATGACCTGAAGGTCTACTTACATCCAGCCTGTTGGTTCCCAGCGTGAGGGCGCTGGTTTACTCCTCTGCCTCACGGCTTACGACTCATATATACTGATGGTTCCCAGTGCGCTGTCCAGTCCTAGACAGCTAGTTATTCCCTCGGTACACGGGTACTGGGGTGCGCAGACTACCTGGTAATACCACTGGGCCTTGTAGCCTCTACCTACCATCTCCATACTGTCATTGTCATCTGACAGTTATTGAGGCCACACTGGTTGACACTTCCTCCTTAGGCTGCCTTGCCCGGTATATTGGTAAGGCCGGTAGAACCTTCTATTATTCCACCTTGAGGTTGCCTTACCCGGTATTGGCAAGGCCGGTAGAGCCTACTATTTTGGTGTTCCGTTAGGCTGCCTTGCCCGGTATATTGGCAGGGCCGGTAGAGCCTGATTCGCTATTGTCACTATCTATTTGCCATTCTATGTATTGCATGTATGTATATAAAATCCTATGGGATTACCTTAAACTTTTCAATAAAGTTGTGTTTTTACCTAACCTTGCGTCTGAAAGTCTTAACAAACCGTGACAATCTCCCTCATTTATCTCCTGGTTATTCCTCACTGTGCACTCTTTGCCACACAACTTACTGCTGTTCATTCAAAAACACAGAGAAACAGACCCTAGATAGCAAGTGAATACACTTTATTGGTGCCAATTTGCCATTAGAAAAATGTCTGACAGGTCAGGATTCCCTGAACTCTAACGCAGATACAGAAAATGCAGTCTGTGCTATGGTGAAAGGCACAGTAATCACTTTGGAAAAATTGTGTACCACCACATTTGAGAAGAAATTATATAGAGAAAACACATGTAGTAGACTCAACCTGCTACAAGACCATGTGGATATTGGTGCAAGAGAGAAAGGAATGGTGATGTGTTTTTAGTAACAGTTGAGAGGAATTACCATGGTTATATTGAGTGGCAAAATAGCGGAATGACAATAATTCACTTTGTATCAAACAAGGGCAGAAGTGAAACTGTTCCTAAATAAATTAAAGCAAAGGTTTTTCTACCTTTCTAAACATTTCTTGTGGCTTCCCATGTATGAGGGCCTATGATTAAGCAGGGCTGCCACTCGAAATGTATAGGACAATTTGTATCCAGTGTCGTCTTGGTGGTTAAGGAGTAGAGTAATGCTTGCCACTTTGACCCAGAATAGCCTTATGGCAATAGGAACCCTGTTAGAAAATTACCTGTGGTTCCCTAACTCAGACAGAAAACAAAAATAGCAAAAGCTCCCCTCACAGGTCAAAAGCAACCAAATAACCACACATTATCCTATTTCATAAAGATCTTCAATGTATTAGCATAAAACAAAAGCCTAGCAGAACATTACGACAAATGCGAGACAACTTTTATCCAGTAGCTAAAGCCAACAGAGCATCACAAAACCAGGTGTGTAGGGTTCATTCTTAAAAGGTCTCAGCTGAAATATTACGTGGCTGCACGCTGCAATCAACATGTCGCCTGATGAAAAGGGCAACATGAGAATCTCGCCCTGCATATAAGCGCGAGATTTTCATGTTGCCTCCTTAAATGCTGCAGCATTACCCGCATCCCTGAATCTGGATCCAATCTGGTGAGGTAATATGGTTGTCTGGATGTGTCGCCTTATCTTTATTCAAATGTCTTCCCCTTTTGATTAAGTTATTGTTCTGTGCATACTGTGCAAAGCTCCTTTGGAGGCAAAGGACTAAAAAAGTATGTTTGTGTAACAGTTTTCAGACACTCAGACAGCAGGTTTGAATAAAACACAATTTTATTAAAACAAAAAATAATGAACAAGGTCGCCCTCAATTGGCCACACAGTATATAGCAAGAGATAGACACAGAGACCTTCACAGGACCAGTATACAGGATACAGATGATACATATACTGTCACAGGACAGGCTCAAAATAATAATAGGCAATCAATAGTTAACACATAGAACTCGTCAGTCTCTGTTGTGGTGTTTGGCACGCCCAAGCTGAAGAAAAGGCAGCCATAGGTGCGAGATAGCCCAGCACTATCAGTCCACTGATGTAGTAAGCGGCTTGGATAATGCAGAGACTGACACAGAACGCTTTAGAGCAGTAGCGAATAGCCCCCACGGGCGTATAACGGAGACCACTTGTAATGTTGAAGCGTGAGTCGTTAGCCCCCACGGGCGTATAATGGAGACTACTGATGCTGCAAGAGCATTAATCGCTAGCCCCCACGGACGTGTAAACGAGGCCAACCGTACAGTGATAGCTAGAGCAGAGTAGCCCCCACGGGCATATGACAAGACACTTTGCACTGCAAGAGCGTGACTCGCTAGCCCCCACGGGCGTATAGGAACCCAACCGTACAGTGATTGCTAGAGCCAATAGCCCCTCCGGGCGTATAACGGAACCACCGGTGCTAAGGTGCAAGAGCCAAGAGACCAAACCGGCACGTAACCGGATACCGACTACTCTGCTTATGGGAATGACAATATGAGCCGCCGTCTACAAAGGCCCAAACACGGCCGGCTCAGCAGGAGTAGCGGGAGCATCGCGGCTCTGCAAGAGTTAACCACAGCACCCAGTTGGAATTAGAGCACAGCAAGTAATCGGAAGCTCAGCGTATCGGTATCGCCCTGCAAGTGCCACGGCAGACTCAGCTTTTGGGTAGTACAGCTCTGCAAGCTTAAATGGAGACTCAGCTTAGTAGTACAGCTCTGCAAGCGTAACCGGAGACTCAGCTTGGTAGTATAGCTCTGCAAGCATAACTGGCAACTCAGCAGCACAAGGGTTAATAGGTGCAGTCTCGGACAAACAGACGTGACTCAGCAGGAATCAGAATGTCGCCCAAGCGACAACAGCAGCAGGAACGTAGCCGGACCGGGTCAGATCACAGTGGAGATTCTCAGACAAGCCAGATCAGCAACGAGCATGAACGTCAGCCAGGCCGGGTCAGATCACAGAGGAGGTTCGCAGACAAGCCAGCTCAGCAACGAGCAGGAACGTCAGCCAGGCCGGGTCAGATCACGGAGGAGATTCGCAGACAAGCCAGATAAGCAACGAGCAGGAACACAGGAGAGTCGTCAGTACAGGCCAAATCGGTACACCGGAAATCAGGAACACAGGAACATAGCAAACAGCAACACTGGCTCTGGAACACCACGAAAGGGCACCTGACAGGTGCCATAGTCAGGTATAAAAAGGATCACCAGGGGCAGGCCAAACAAGCTCAACCAATGAGGGAGCTGCACAAGAGAGAGTGACAGAGGGAGATCACGGGGACCGTGATAGTACCCCCCCTCTCAAAGACCCACTCTCCCTGCCGGAGGTCTAGGTTTCTGGGAATATTTAGAGTGGAAGTTGCACAACAATCTGGGTGCATGGAGGTCCTTATGATCCACCCAGGAACGTTCATCAGGTCCATATCCCTTCCAATGGACCAAATATTGCAACTTCCCCCTAAATCTCCTAGAATCAATGATACTCTGGACTTCGTACTCCTCTTGGCCCTGAACATCCACCGGCCCAGGGATCACCGGAGTAGTAGTGTAGCGGTTGCAAATTAAGGGTTTTAACAGAGACACATGGAACACATTGTGTATGCACATAGAGGCTGGAAGTTCCAATGCGTACGAGACAGGGTTAACTTTGAGGATAACTTTGAACGGACCAATGAACCGGGGAGCCAGCTTGTTGGAGGGCACTTGCAAATTGAGATTTCTGGAGGAGAGCCATACCCTATCCCCAACCTGAAAGGAGACCGCTGGCAGCCGTCTACGATTGGCATACCTCTGATGTTGCTGAAATGACTGACTGAGGGTCCTCTAAACCTGCGCCCAAGTGGAGCGAAGCTGCTCAATATGCTCATCCAGAGCTGGAATTTGTTGCGCCTGAAATTAGTCCGGGAGCAAGCACAGCTGGAACCCATAATTAATGAGAAATGGGGAGCTCCCGGACGATGAATTAACTGCACAATTCCTGGCAAACTCAGCCCACGGCAACAGTTCGGCCCAATTGTCATGATGATCAGTGACAAAGCAACGCAGGAACTGCTCCAGTCCCTGATTGGCATGCTCAGTGGCCCCGTTGGGCTGAGGGTGGTAGGCGGAGGAAAAGGACAACTGGATGCCCATCTGGCCACAAAATGCCCTCCAGAATCTGGACACAAACTGACTCCCGCGGTCAGACACCACTACTCTGGGTACCCAGTGCAAGCGGAACACTTCTCTGGCGAACACCATCGCCAACTCCTGGGCCGACAGAAGGCCAGAGCGGGGCACAAACTGAGCCATCTTAGAGAACCTGTCTACCACCATGAGAATAAACGTGTAACCCCTAGATACTGGCAGTTCTTCCAGAAAGTCAATAGATATATGGGACCATGGGCGATCACCATTAGGCACAGGTTTGAGTAGGCCCACTGGGAGATGCCTGGGGGTCTTGGCACGAGCACATATGGCACAGGCTGCAGTAAAGGCGGAACAATCGGCTCTAAGGGAGGGCCACCAAAATAACTTTGACAGAGACCAAATTAGCTGATCCCTCCCAATATGCCCAGCCGCCTTGGAAGAATGGTATGTCTGCAATAGATGGGTACGGAACGGCTCATCCACAAAACACTTGCCAACTGGGGTTTCAGGAGGAGCCCTTGTTTGAGAAGCCAATATTTCTTCCCCCAGTGGCGAAGTGATGCTAGTACGTATAGTGGCCAGAATACGATCTGGCTGAATAATGGGTACTGGGTCTTCCTCCCTCTCAATGTCCGATGCAAATTGTCTAGACAGAGCGTCTGCCCGTACATTCTTGGAACCTGGCAGGTAGGACACCACAAAATTGAACCGAGACAGAAAGAGTGCCCACCTAGCCTGTCGTGAGTACAATCTCTTCGCTTCAGAGAGATACGTTAAATTCTTGTGGTCAGTGAGGATCAACTCTGGTGTCCTGGAACCTTCCAATAGGTGCCGCCATTCTTTGAGTGCCAGAATAATAGCCAAGAGTTCCCTGTCACCAATTTCATAGTGACTTTGAGCGCTGGAAAGTTTCTTAGAAAAAAAACCACAGGGTCTCAAGGCACCACCTCCCACAGGACGTTGGGAAAGCACTGCCCCAACCCCAACCTCAGAGGCATCAACCTCCAAGGTAAATAGCAGGGTGGGATTAGGGTGGGACAGTACTGGAGCAGAAGTGAAAGCGGATTTAAGTGTCTCAAATGCATTTTCAGCTGCCTCAGACCATTGAGAGGGAGTAGCGCCCTTATGAGTCAAGTCAGACAGAGGTTTCACAATAGTAGAAAAGTTCTGGATAAATTTCCTATAATAATTGGCAAAGCCCAGAAAGCGCTGAATGGCTTTTAACCCTTTGGGACGAGGCCACTGTAGGACTGCTGCCAACTTCTCCTGGTCCATAGAAATGCCATCACTAGAAATCACGAATCCCAGGAATGGTACTTGGGACCTATGAAATTCGCATTTTTCAAGTTTACAGAACAATTTGTTTTTGCATAATCGAAGCAAAACCTCAGAGACAACCTTGATATGCTGGGTAAGGGTGGCAGAGTGAACCAATATATCGTCCAGATATACCACCACACAAGACTGAAGCATATCACGAAGGACGTCATTAATAAATTCTTGGAACACCGCAGGTGCATTGCATAGACCAAATGGCAACACCAGATATTCATAATGCCCCGATCTGGTATTAAATGCCATTTTCCACTCATCTCCAGCCTTAATTCTGATCAGGTTATAAGCAGCCCGGAGATCAAGTTTAGTAAAGATGGAAGAGCCCTTTAACCTGTCGAATAACTCAGTAATCAGTGGAATGGGGTAGGCATTCTTAGCGATCAGCTTATTCAAACCCCGGTAACCAATACATGGCCAAAGCTCGCCACTCTTCTTCTTTACAAAGAAGAAGCCTGCACCAGCCGTGGAGGTAGATTTGCGAATAATCCCTCTTTTAAGGGTATCCTCAATGTATTCCTCCATCGCCCTGTTCTCATCGCACGACAGTGGATAAGTGCAACCCCTTGGGGGCACCACGCCTGGGGGCAGATCAATAGCGCAGTCATAGGGTCTGTGCTGGGGCAGTGCGCTAGCCTCCCCCTTGCTGAATACATCACTGAATTTCTGATATTCAGCTGGCACGGAGGGAGAGGTACACAGTAACTTGACAGGATGTGACAGACAGTTCCCAGCACAGTAGTCCGACCATGATATGACTTCACATCTCTGCCAGTCAAACTGAGGGTTATGTAATAGTAACCATGGAAACCCCAGAATGACTGCATGATGAGGTGAACAAATTATTTGGAAACGTACCTCTTCCTTGTGGAGAGCCCCAACCGTCATAGTAATAGGGATCATTTCCATGGTGATAAATGCAGGTTCCAAGGGTTTGCCATCTATGGCTTCAATAGCCAACGGAGATTCCCTTTTGACTAACAGAATCTTGTGTAATTCGGCAAAGGCTTGGTCCATAAAGTAACCAGCCACACCGGAGTCTATAAGTGCCATAACTGCCACAGACAGGTCTGCCCAACATAATGCCACCTGAATGGTGGGTTTCTGTGTACTAGGATCTAGGGACTGCTGTACGCCACCTAGGGCCTGTCCCCCAAGGTACCCTAGGTTTCCCGGCCGTACCGGACAAGTGCTTAATAGAGGCCCGGCTTTACCACAATATAAGCATAGGCCCTGTTTTTTGTGGTGCGCCCTCTTCTCCTTAGTAAGTCTGGTAAACCCAAGCTGCATAGGTTACCCAGCCACGGGTGAGCGTTCAAACAAAAAGGGTGGCGAGGGTGGGTTAGAAAGACTGTCATGCCCATGATTTCTGGATCTTGCCCTTTTAGCCATCCTTCTCTCACTAATGCAGGAGTCAATAAGCATGACATAGTCAACATACTCGTCCAGATCACTAGGCACTTCTCTGGTAGCAATCTCATCTTTATTAGATTCGGATAGACCCTGAGCAAAGGCTGCCACTAACGCCTCGTTGTTCCAGCCTACATCGGCTGCCAAGGTTCGAAATTCAATGGCATAGTCGCCCAAGGTACGATCGCCCTGTTGTATCTCCATTAAACTTTTGGCAGCCGAGGCAGCTCTACCAGGCACCTCAAACACTCTGCGGAACTTTCTTACGAACTCATGAAAGTTTAGGGTACAGGGTTTGGCATTTTCCCACAGAGGATTAGCCCATGCCAGGGCTCTGCCAGTTAATAGTGATATCATAAAACCGACCCTGCTCCGGTCATTGGGAAATGCCTGGGGCGTTAGTTCCAGGAATATCTCTAATTGATTGATAAAGCCTCTGCATTGAGAAGGTTCGCCATCATATCTTAATGGTAACGGCGCCGCCGCCGTTAGGCCCCTGGTATGTGTAGTAGGAACTACAGACTGATTCTCCGGTGTCGAGACTGGGGAGACCACTGGATTCTGGTTTGGTTTGTCAAGGTGTACCATACGTTGGAATTAGAGCACAGCAAGTAATCGGAGGCTCAGCGTATCTGTATCGCCCTGCAAGTGCCACGGCAGACTCAGCTTTTGGGTAGTACAACTCTGCAAGCTTAAATGGAGACTCAGCTTAGTAGTACAGCTCTGCAAGCGTAACCGGAGACTCCGCTTGGTAGTATAGCTCTGCAAGCATAACTGGCAACTCAGCAGCACAAGGGTTAATAGGTGCAGTCTCGGACAAACAGACGCGACTCAGCAGGAATCAGAATGTTGCCCAAGCGACAAAAGCAACAGGAACGTAGCCGGACCGGGTCAGATCACAGTAGAGATTCTCAGACAAGCCAGATCAGCAACGAGCAGGAACGTCAGCCAGGCCAGGTCAGATCACAGAGGAGGTTCGCAGACAAGCCAGATCAGCAACAAGCAGGAACGTCAGCCAGGCCGGGTCAGATCACAAAGGAGATTCGCAGACAAGCCAGATCAGCAACGAGCAGGAACACAGGAGAGTCGTCAGTACAGGCCAAATCGGTACACCGGAAATCAGGAACACAGGAACACAGCAAACAGCAACACTGGCTCTGGAACACCACAAAAGGGCACCTGACAGGTGCCATAGTCAGGTATAAAAAGGATCACCAGGGGTGGGCCAAACAAGCTCAACCAATGAAGGAGCTGCACAAAAGACAGTGACAGAGGGAGATCACGGGGACCGTGATAGTTTGTTCCATATGTAGCTTAACCCTTTGAGTACCACACAAAAAAATGAAATTGCGCACCAGGAGATTACAGGCAGTCCATTAGCCATCTGAAATTTCCTTGTAATGCTTCTATGATTCCATAATTTGGAAACACGTCTGGCACAGATGTAGAACCAGCAAAGGAGCTTTGCACAGTATGCACAGGACAATAACTTCAGAAGGGGAAGACATTTGAAAAAAGACTATCAGATATGAATCATGGAGCCAACTTGGGCGCTGCATCTCTAGCAACTTAGGGAGATTGTAGGGAAGAATTTGTTAAGTATCTGAGGTGTTCAGTACTGATATATGAAGATCTCGTAGTTTGCTTGTACTGAGTATATTTCTAGATATGGGGATTGTTGATAGAATTATTGATTCCACTCATCATTAGAGAAGTCCATCAATATCTCTGATTCCCAGATAGTGAGGAATAATGTGGTTGGGAATTTAATATAATGTGAATTGGCAAGATGATATTTATGGATAGAGTTGCAGGCCTGTTTGAAGGGTTTGAGAGATAGTATTACGATTTCTTAATGTTTATAGACAATGATGAAATGATGAAGTTGCCTGTGGTAAGTAAGTTAAGCTGTTGTTGGAAAGTATCAAAGGGGATATTGTTATTTTCTGTTACCAGCTGGTTTACTGAAAATGTATGCCGGTTAAACATTTTGTAAAGAAGGATGTTTGCTGGCCTCGGGGGAACTCAGTCAGGTTATCTGCAAAAAAGCTATGGGGGATGGTTTAAAAGAAAGTTTAGTAAGGTGTAGCAGATACTTAAAGTGTTGTTGATGAGGCGATAGCCAGTATGTTTTTCAGCTTCTGAATGCTTGTGGGAATTAAAGGAGCAGTAAACTTTTTTTTATGAAAAAATATATATTGTAGGGATTTTCCTATTGAGTAAAATAAAGGTACTCCCACTGCCGAGAGATTTATATTTCCAGAGTTATTACAATTTAAACACATGTTTTTTTACATTAGCAGTGCCCACTAGTGGTCATATTCTAATTAGATTTCCTGTTAGATTCTAATGGAGAGAAAAGTCAGAGACATACAGTTCTCCATAGAATGTGATAGAAACTGCATGTCACTTCCTGTCAGTTAGAACTATCAGGAAGTAAACACAGTAAATTCACTTCCTGATTATTTAAACTGCTATGAATTTTGAATAAAACATCTGACAGCGATGGGAGTACCCTTGTTTTATTCAGCAGGAAATGCTCTATAAAATATGTGTTTTCATAAAAAAAAAGTTTACTGCTCATTTAAAAAAGCGCATACAGCAACTGATTTGCAACTTAATTGTTTTTTGAGTTACATGCAAAGTTTGTTTGTAGATGTGTCCCACTGGTCTATGGTGTGAAATGTATGGCTTAATACTAGGCAGTGATGTTTTTGATTCCCAACCTCCCTGTTCAGGCCAGGATTTGCATCTCAGGCACCCCTAGGCAAGGCACCTGCCAGTGCTCTTGGCCCCACCCTGACTACTCCAACATTTGACTATACCCTGTCCTGTGGCCACTCCCTTTAATAGATTCTGTTGAACAGACCATGTAATTTTACTCAGGGGCATATAACAATTTTTTCAAATTAGCATACGAGACATGTTAACCCCTTGAGGACCAGAAGGGTATGCAACAAGTTGCTTCACAAGAAACTGTTCACCCCTCTGATCCTCAGTATGTCAAGGTCCTACAGTCATATGTCTTGTGTGGAAGAACATTATATGCTGGTCCATACTAACAAAATGATGTTAGATAATACTAAATATCATGTATCATGTATTTCCGGCTAACATATATACAATTATTTATTTTATGTTAGATACCTAAAATGTAATCCTAAATTTATGTTTTTAATGCACGTGTAGACTCCTGTATCGACACCATTTGAGTAATTTTGTTTGAGATGTTTGTAATACGAGATAAGCACTAATGCAGTTAATTTATTGAGATTAGTATAGACTACTCGTCTATTCATAAAGGCTGTATTACCTTATCTCTGCCCATTTACAGACAATAAAACACTAGCTTTTCTCAGTCATTTATAAAGACTGCTTTGTTAATAGAAGCCCTGGAGTCTTGGAGAAGGCAGGAATGGGAATTCACAGAAAGTACATGTAAGACCAGGTTTTATGCCTTAGAAAATAAAGACTTTTTATGGAGTTTTAGGTTAGTGTTGCTTTAAAGAATAACAACTGTAGTAGTATAATTACCCTGCTTAATAGATTAATATAGAGTCTCCACATCACATTTGAATTTATTATTACACATCCTCTCCTAGATCTCTTCCTTTGACAAATTTTGGATTAAAATGGTCACATAATATAATGCACAGAAGTGTTTAATCTGGTTTAGTAATCATCAAAATGGGATCATCAGCAAATAAGGATCATTTATGTTCTCTGGATTTAGTCAGGGAGACAATTTTTTTTTCTCCTATCAATTCCTTTTCCTTCAGCTCTCTTATGGTAGCGAATGTTGAAAGAGAGACCCGCCTCCCAGGTAGGAGAGTAAACGTCAAAAACACCTTCCCGCCTGCCATCCCCAGTGTTGAACAAACACCAGTCACCAAAAGTGATGCAAAAAGAGGTAAGTTATTGACCAAAGGACACCAGGGTTGAAGGTCCACATGCTACCAAGGAAGACTGGAGTGAAAGGATTGACAGGAGAAAAACTTCTGTCTTTCCTTCAGGGCTGACAGTATAATAACACTCACCAGAATAAAGACACAAAAAGACACACAAGGATTTCCTGCTAATTAATGATCTGAAGTGACTTCCTAAGATGCCACCGTTTTGTAAGATCCTGACTAGGGAGTGAGACTCTGTTTAAACGTTAAATGACATTAACTGTAAAATTGAATACCAATATGCACTGACAATGAAATACACCAAAATATATATATATATGAAATGGCTGTTTCGGTGAAACACTGGGTGTGCTGAATGCATCAAATTGTTGCATAAAAATAAGAAACTACTATCAACGTTATTTGAAAGAACTGCACCACCTGATGTGATTCCCCAGAACAGCCAGTGGGAATAGTTTTTACAAAAAATTTATTATTACAGTTTCAGTGTAATAGAAGAAAACTAAAAGAACTAGATACAATCAAATATTATGTGTATTACACAATCTGTTATCCTTGATGTTTCATAAGGTTACTCTGAATCAGAAATACAAATTAGTAATGTCTTACTTGGTCCTCCTTAACACAGTAGTAGTAGTAGTAATAGTAGTAGTAGTAGTAGTATTTTGCACTGGTGTGTAAGTGCATTCCCTGCTAGTGTATAAGAACATTCTGCTCGGGTGTGTAAAATTATTCTGTGCTGGTGCATAAGTAACAGCATTCTGTCTTGTGTGGATTATATGCTGGTCTGTAAGAGCATTCTGTGCTGGTGTTTATGAGCATTAAATGCTGATGCATAAGAGCATTATAAACTGTTTTTTTTTTAATCATTATGTGACCATGTGTAAGAGTGCTGTATCCTGATGTTAGAGCATTTTGTGTTGGTGTGGTAGAACATTATGGGCTGGTTCATAAGAACATTATGTACTGGTGTATTAGATGATTTTGTGATGATGTGTGTGTAAAAGCATTCTGGGCTGGTGCGTAAGAGGATTCTGTATTGGTGTATAAGAGCATTATGTGGTGGTGTGTAAGAGCATTCTATGTAGGATGTAACTGCATTTTCTGTGGGGTGTAAATGCATTCTGTTCTGGTGTTAAGTGTATTCTATGCTAGTATGTAAAAGCGTTCTGTGTGAAAAATTATTCAGTGCTTGTGGATTCTGTGATGGTTCAATGAGCATTCTGTGCTGGGATATAAAAACATGAAGTGTTGGGAGTGATTGGGTATGTAATAATATTCTGTGCAGATGTGTAAAATACTTCTGTGCTGGTGTGTAAAAGAATTCTGTGATAGTGTATAAGAACAATTAGTGTTGAAGTGAAAATCATTCTATGCTGTGGTGGTGTGTAAGAGCCTTATGTGTTGGTGTATTCAGTACGGATTAGTGTATAAGAACAATTAGTGTTGAAGTGAAAATCATTCTATGCTGTGGTGGTGTGTAAGAGCCTTATGTGTTGGTGTATTCAGTACGGAGTAGTGTATAAGAACAATTAGTGTTGAAGTGAAAATCGTTCTATGCTGTGGTGGTGTGTAAGAGCCTATTGTGTTGGTGTATTCAGTACTGATGAGTAAAATCATTCTGTACAGCTGTTTACATTCTGTACTGGTGTTAACATGGATTCTGTACTGATGTTTAAGTGTATATAGTAGTGCTTGTGTTTAAGCGCACTCTGTGATGATGAGTAAACAGACAAGTTTCTTCCTTACCTCATGGCTCCTGCGCACACACTGCAGATCATGTAAAATACAGTGTAGAAGATAAGAACACACAAGAGAAGACTGCCACAGACATACTGTATAGGAACAAACAGATGTTAGAATTATGTGAAAATGTACACAATCCCTGCATCATCTAATCCTCCATGCAATTGCTTTCTGCATCTCTATGTATTCCTCCATAACCCCACATTATACCTTTTGCAACTGCAGATGCCCAATGTAGCCTTCAATAATGTCTTGTTTTCACTAAGAGTCCACTTTTATCATTTCTAATTCCTAAACTAGCAGGAACTCTACTTATCACTGTCTCTATAACAGAATTTTGCTTATTGTTCCACCTTGTTGCACATTATACCTCCTTCTAACTCATCACATAACTTCTGCATAAAGCTCCTAATGTTCTGTGTAATTTATCTATGTCCATATAACATCTCATTTTAAAATTTTGCTTATCTCTTCATATATGTGCCCCATATATTTTCTTCCAAAACTCTACCTTCTCATATTTCTCAGTATTACCTCTCCCCATACAACCCCTCTTATATCGCCTCCTAGCTTTGTATATAACATCTCCAAATAACTCATCCTATCTCTCCATATAATCTCTCCATATAACTTGTCTTATCTCTCCATATAACCTCTTCTTATAACACCATCTATCTCTCTGTATGACCACTCCCAATAACCCCTCATATCTCTCCATATAATATCTTCCTTTAATACCACTTAACTTTCCATATTACAGTTCCCTATAACTCATTCTTACTCTGTAACCTTTTCCCAGAATACAAGCAATGCTACATAACTGACCACTATGCTCTCCCTTCACCTATTTTCTTTATTTACCTATTCCATATATATCTTTATATAAACACTTAATCATCAACTCGTATACCATTTGTAATAACTTGTATTTGTTTTTTTCCTATATAACCACCCCATATTACCATGCTGTTTTTCTGTGTGTGTGTGTGTAACTTGTTGTTTCAAGGGGATTATAGGATATTAAGATAATCCTTTCTTGTGATTAGCTAACAAGAAGTGACAAAGCTGAAGAGACACCAACTGTCAGCTCTATTGTGGACCTATGTTTCACTGAGTATGTATATGATATATAAAGGTAACACTGTGATTTAACTTTATTCTATCTAGTAGCCTTAAAGAGCCTTAATCATGTGTTACTGTCTGCTCCTATGGGAGAAGACTTACTAAATAACCCAGAGCTACACTGTACAGCCCCACACAGACTGTTGGGGGGGGGGGCAAAAACGGATTCCTTCAGCTGTAACACAATGCGGAAGTATCTGTGTCTCAGCTACAAGCCTCTCCTGTTGCAAGTGCAGCTTCCACAAACCCTCTTGCTAAGGTTTTCAGGCCCAAAGCAGAGGGTATATGGGGACTGCTTTATGCAGAAGAAACTGCTGTGAGACTTCAGTTTTGCAGGTTCAGTCTCTTCTTTTGGGGCCAATGAGGGAGCCTCAGGGTCTATTTCAAGCCACAATTACAAATACTTCACTGGCAGATTTGCTTCCAGATGAATAAATATGCTGGTAATAAAAAAAATTCACTTGATTTAAATGGAGCCTTTAACTCATTTGGTTCTCTAACCTGTTGCTTCTATAGCATTGAAAGAGTTAAAAGTCCCATTTAAATTAATGGTGATTAGTGGAATTTTATATTCCCCCCTGTGGTGCAGTTGGCTTAGGACAAAGTCCTAATGAATAATTTGGAGTGTTTATTGTATTTTATATGCTTTTGTATGTAATTTAGGAGGTTTTGGCTCCTCCTGTCTTGGTTGGTAGCTCCCTAAGGGCTAGATTTAAAGGCAGCCGTTAAACCATCCGCTAAGTAAAAAAGGCACATCGGCCGCAAAGAACACATGGTTTATGGCAGATTTAAAGGTAAGAGTACAAGAATAGCTATCGGGCGTAGGCACTACAAAAACACGTAACACAAAAACCACCGTCGCACCTGATTTTGCATCACCGTGCGTCCCAAACACCCGTTAAAACACAACTTAAATCAAAATGTTACATTATGGCTGCCGTTGTCTAGCAACCCTGATGCACAAACAAAATTCAAACCTACAGCCAATCCCAAGGCCCTAAAGTATCAAAAATGTTCAAATACACCTATATATACCTCAAAATAACGGTCACACCCTGTCTGTGTTTCGAGTTTCAGCAAGCTAGATCACAGGACCCAGGAGTGGAGGATAGTGTTTAGAGAGAGAGAGAGAGATAGAAGCATACAGAGGAGTAAGGTAGAAGGATCTTGGAGAGGAGAGAATTACATTTAAATAGACACATAGCACACTTTTGCACATAGCACATACATCCATACAAACACAAACACATACACATACATACACATAGTCTTTTTTTTTCATCACACGTTACACATTTTAAACTTTATTTTGACAGTGTGAATCCGTGAGTGAAAGTGTGTGACAGAGAGTGAGTGGGATCGAGTGTGTCTGTGAGGGCTTGTGAGAGTGCCTGGGTGTGAGTGGGTGAATGATGGCCAGGAGAGGAGGACAGGAGAGAGGGATGGGGAGAGTAGTGGAGGAGGAGGAGGAAGGTCAGGAGGGTATCCCTCAGCAGAGCAGGGGTGGGAGAGGGAGATCCGCAGGGCGGAGGGGGACCAGGCCCACAAGAGCAGGCACACAAAGAAGAGGGACAGAACCTGCAGTGGGACAAGGGGTAGTTCCTGGGGACCACCACACACGGGCAGGGGCAGAGCAGGCAGGACACTCCGGTTCTGACTCCTCGCATGCCGGAGCTGAGGGGGACAGGGTCAGGGATCCCCGATATACCGAGGAAGAAAACACGGCCCTCGTGGAGGCTGTGCTGGAGAGGGAGAGTGTCCTCTTCCCGGGAGAGAGACTCCCTGGCCTGGCTGCGAGGAGGAGAGCTGCCTGGAGCTAAATCTGCAGCCGAGTTAATGTGGTGGCCACCTGCAGACGGGATGTGGACTCAATCAAGAAGAGATGGGGCGACTGCAAAAGGCAGGTGAAAAAGAAGATGGGGGATGCCGCCCTGCACGCCCGAGCCACCGGAGGTGGGCCACCTGTGCCCATCACCTTCAGCGCATGGGAGGAGAGGCTGCGGCAGACACTGTCATCTACCCTCATTGAGGGGGTCCCTGGAGGATCAGACACTGGGGATGAGAGGAGCCTCCACACCACTGGTAAGTGCATCACCCCAAAACCACACACCACCTCAAAGCACACACCGATCACAAACAAACACACTCACATCCCAACATCTGCCCTTCATTCATCCACTCAACTGCACCAGCACAGCACCCTGAGGGTTTAAACAGGACGCAAGACAAGGACAAATGTCAAGGTTCAACAAGGCCAAAACCTGTCAAAATACCTGGTTAACCCTCATGTTGCTGTGCTGATCACACACAATACACACAAACCATGCTCAGAAAAGTGTTGTATGTCAAACATCACAATTGTTGTCACACAATGTTACCCATGTTCCCACAGGGAATCCAGCACATAACCCCATGAGTGCTAGAGGGATTATCAATGCATCGATCAACAATGCTTTGGCAACCCCTCCGGTACTCAAAGGGTTAACCAGACAACAAACACATGTCGATAGGTTAACAATTACATGACACATAGGGGACATTCACTAAGCGGTGAAAAAGAGCTGATGTAGAGAATTTGACACTTACATACCCTCACTTTACCAATTACAATGTTAGTCTATGGAGAATATCCAATAACATGAATCAAGCTGCACAGGCCCCATTGTATGGACTCCATAAAAAACATTGCAGATGGGGAAATGAGGTCAGCGGAGAAGTCAGCAGCATAATCAGTTCATCATGTCCACTTAACCGCTTACTGAATCACCAACAGGGTGGATCAGGTCACAAATTACAGTGCCACTGAGAATAACTGCTTGTATGTGCAACACACATAGGCCAAAAACGATTACACATAACTAAAGGTGTAAACATTGGCCTTGGTGTTGTGTATGCAATCATTTACTCTAACTTGAATTTACATATCTCACATTTGATTCACATATGGATCCTCAGGAGTGCTGATGCCATTGATGGATGGTACACCAGACACTATTTGCAGGATACATATGGGAACCAAGTATGAACCATTGAGGTTTGGTCAATAACAGGCCATGAATTATGGATATCTAGGATCGGGTCTGGCTGCCTCACACAGAAGGATGGATGGGCTGATCCAGGAAAAAAAAGGCCTCAATCAATGATATCCTTCAATACTGGCTTGATTGTTGCCCCTCAGGATTCAACTAGAACAGACCTCATGGACAGAATCCTGTAATGTACATCAATCCCTGATTGCCACGGTGGTATCCCATGCATCACAATGCAATGCATAGGATACCATCATGACAACCAGAGAGTGACATGTCAAATCTGACAAAATCCAGCACTGTACGGGATGAACTGATAACAAAGGGATGACTACCACTTGAATCACACTGCAGATCAATTACAAAAAGATATGTACAGAAAGAAAAACTACCTGATATATATGTGGATATGTCCCTTTCAAATGGGTACAAATATGTCCCAACAATATGTGAACCCAGAGTTCGGTTCAGTACGTGTGATTGTCCTACTGCCCATATATGTGCACCTTTAACAAACTAACTCATATTGATATCATCATCAGAGTACACATACCTAGTATATTACACCTTCCTTGGATGGGTATCAGTGGTATCAATGAAAGTTAGTTTGTGATGGCTGCACATATATAGGCAGTAAGACAATCACATGTACTGAACAGATCTTTGGGTTCATATCTATCAAGGATATGTTTGTACCCATATGAAAGGTACATGTACACACATATCAGACCATATTCCTCACTGTGTACCTTGGCATGGCAATGGTTAATTTCACCTTGATGTAACATTGCAGGCATCATTAAGAGATGTTTAGAAAGATGTTGCTGTATGTGACAGCTGGAGATGTCAGTCATATGACCACACGGAGGCTCTTCAGCGGACACAAAATTGAACCAATTGGAGATGGATCCATCACTGACATGGTCCACAGAGCATTCTTACAAACCAGGAACACTTTGTAGACAATGCCAAGGATGTAGTTATCTCCAAATGGGTCAATTTTGAGTCTGCTGAAGAGCCTCCGTGTGGTCAAATAACTGACATCTCCAGCTGTCACATACAGCAACATCTTTCTAAACATCTCTTCATGATGCCTACAATGTTACTTCAAGGTGAAATTAACCATTGCTATCCCATTAAAGAGATAGTAATACCTAAAATGTGAAAGGAAAAATATATGTCATAGGATTGATTCACCGGGTAAAGCAATGGTATTCCCACTGCTGAAAGGTGTTTCATCCCAAGAGTATAACAGCTCAAAGTTGAATATTCCATGGACAATATCACTGTGGCCTGAAAATGTACTATGCCAATGTTGCAAGACCATCCTCTGGCCAGCTTTGGCCCAGGGAGCATAAATCCACAAAGGATGAAGTGGCAACAGCGCAAATGTACAATTTCAGGCCACTGGGATGTGGCACCAAAGGAATTCAATCCTGAGCTGCGATACATGTAGAATGAAACACCTTTCACCAGTATGAGTATCGTTGTTTCACACAGGGGGATAAACCCTACAACATATATGTACCTTTCCACAGATCAAGTATTAATATCAATTTGACACCATCATGGCTAAGTTTACTGATCACACAATCTCAATCCTCCACACAGATTATGTGCCTCCAGCACTCCAGGAGCCCATGGAGGAGGCCACCTCACCACCCAGTGAGGAGTATACAGAGGAGGGGACCAGCCAGTGGGCACCATACCCAACTACATCCACACCTCTTGCCCAACTGGATGCCCCAACTCTGGCTGCACCACCTCTGGCTGCACCACCTCTGGCTCTACCATCTCTGGCTCCACCACCTCTGCCTGCCCCACCTCTGGCTGCACCACCTCTGGCTGCGCCACCTCTGGCTACACCACCTCTGCACCACCATATTACAGTGACTGGATGCACCCCACCACCTCCAGGAGCTATTACCCTCCAGCAGCAGCAGCACCACCACCACCACCACCAGGGAGGCAATGGCTGCCCGGTGATGTGGCCACCACCCAATACGGGCCATACTCACAGATTGACCTACCCTCCTGGATGGCTCCCCAGCATGGCCCCAGGTATGATCCCAGGTGGGGGCCAAGCACATACCAGTGGCCAAGGTTTGACCCTTGGCCACTCGACTACCAATACCTGGGCCTGCTTGGGGAGCCCCAACACCCTATGCGAAGGGACGTGTTTACCCCACCACCTCCACCAGCACAGACATCGGTGGGCAGCAGTGGGTCCATTGATGTGGTGGGCACATACCCATCTGCAGCACATACAGCACCAGCTGAGGAGGACACAGCAGCAGCTGAGGGGGACACAGCAGCAGCAGATTCACCAGGCACAAGCATCACCAGCAGTGAATGCCCCACGGGGATGGAAGCAGAGTGTATGGCTCTGCAAAGGAGACTACTCCGGTCAAGCCTCTGCACCAATGACAACATCACCAGGAGCCGTAGGGAATCCCAGAGAAACACTAACAGGATAGAGGCAAGGATCCATGCACTGGAGTCGGAGGTCATGAGGATCAACACTCAACTCCATCAGCTCCACACGGGGGTGATGGACATGCTTGCACAGGTACTGGTGGAGTTGAGAGAGCTGAACCTCAGGGAGAACTTACGGTTAGAGAGGGAGAACTTGTGCTCCACAGAGGGATCCACTGCCCCCACCACCCCCTCTAATGTGACCCCCGAAGCCACACCTAGGGGGCAAAGGGTGACCAGGAGATCATCCAGGTTATCCACTTCTGCCACACAGTCTAAGCCCCCCCCCCCAAAGAAAAAAAAATAAAATGCCCAACATGTTACATTTCCCCTGAATAAAGGAACATTGTGCTTTTGAATCCTGTCTGATCTGCTTTGTATTTGGTCATAGATTGGGTGGCAGAGTTGTCTCCAATGCATTGCCAAACAATGCAGTGAACACAACTTCTGCCTAGGTAAGATGTTTGTGGGATGTTACAACATGGGTTCACACACACACACCGTTGTACAAATTCAACTGGAAATACATCCCTGGAGCCATATTACACAACTGTGTTATATGGCGATGTTGTGTGTTGATTTTGAACAACAAAACATACCCCTTAGCACAACAATTGGTACAACATTGAACATTCATCTACATCAAATGTTGTGTTTAACCCTTTGATAGCCAGAGTGGATAGGCAATGCATTGCAAAGAAATGCATTGGGTACCACTCTGGCACTCAGAGGGTTAAGGGGATAACCAAACAAACGGCTATGTGACTTAGCGGTGACATAACAAGCAGGACAGATAAATGGGACCTGCATCAATGTTGTCTTGGACTCAAACACTCATTATGCAACTGACTTACTGGGGAACCCAATGTTTTTAACTTAGGATTTCAATGTGTATCACACACACTGATATCCTGGGGTGAGCATTGGGGCCTCCAGTAAGTTGAGTTGTTGTTTTTCCTAAGGGTGTAACAGACTTCACCAGTGAAAACACTTGTCCACTTGGTCTGGTTGTTCGTTGATGTAGCCCATGTACTGTGATATGTCAAAGTGGAGCAATATCACAGAACATTGATTATACTGAGCAACACAGAAACTGTGGACAGGAATTCACTGTGGAAGTATGTCCCCTGTATCACCTCTTTATCACTCCCACAACACATTAGTGTATCACTGCCACCATTTGTTTGCGTGAATACATCACAGAGTCCACTCACTTGCAAACAAGTGGTGGACTCCTGTGATGTGGATGATGCCTTTCCATGTATAGGGGATACTCTATCCTGAGTGTGGTTACGCATTAACAAATGTGTAATCCAATATATCCTCATACAGACACAGATGATTGACTAGTGATGGTTCATCTTTATTGTGTTTCAAAGTACATTAGAAAGTACATGTGTTTTCTGTGTGTATTGCCTATATGCATTGAACACTTGTATGAGAACACTAAATGTACTTTGAAACTAAATCGTACTACTTTAATAACACTGCTGTCCTGCTCATGTGTTGTCCACAAGGTTTGACAACTCTGTAGATGAGCATCCTAACTGTACAGGTTATTACACTTGTGAATTTGTGTTTTCTGTGTCTATATGAGAATGTTCCAGTAGAGGTCTGTGTGAACCTCAGGTCAAACATTGCATCACTAACAACATCACCAGAAATAGCAAGGGGTGATCTTCATGAAGGTGTTGTCAAGACATCAATCCAGTCACATGGAAGAGCTTCAGTTCAAGGATGGATCATGTTATGGATGCCTGAGGGACAAGAGGACAGGATTTGGAGCAATACACCTGAGCTGATCATCAAGAAACAACAATTTCGACTTTATAATCCCCTCAATCTTCTTAATTACAGGTGAGTACACAAACCATTGCTTGACAATGTGTTGTGTACTCATCTATAACCAATTATGTGGAGAACTAAGGACATGTGCCCCAGCCCTATGGATATGTGTCCCTGACATGAATACACACATCAACAAGTGTTCAGATTGCTCCATGGAAGTAATGAATTTGGGCTGCCACTATGAAAGTGACAGTGGCAGCCCAATGTTATTTGTTCCCTGGAACTATTAGTACATATTTGTTGATGTGTGTATCCATATCATGGGCACATATGTCTGCACACTCACAGGTCAGCATGGAGTCCCTGGTAATCTGATCTACGTTTCATGACCTCTACGTTGTGTAACAATACCACTGTACATCCACCCCTGTGCTGCTCTTCTCAGCTGTAGCACAGTACAGGTCCCATATTGAGTCCAATGGCCCTTTAACCCCTGATGTGACGGAGTATTATCCAATGCATAGCATTGGATAACACTCTTTCGCTACAAGGCTAGCATGGTTGCTCTGGCTATGATCATGGCAAATCAAGTTAGTTGCTGTCAATCAAGCCCTGTAAGGCGATGAACATGGGTTATGTGTTGTACCTTGTTTCTCCTTGGGGTCTGTATGTCAACGTGTAGAGGGGAATGGAGGATGGTTTTTGAATCCCCACACACAATATGCCACGTCCATGGTATGGTTCATGTTTGTGGCCATGCTGCTGCCAGTGCAGTGCTGTGTCAATGTTCCTGTGGGTTGAGACAGAACATAATGTGCAGTGTGGTTAGTGTCACAGAACTGATGGGGTACATTGCAGATGGGGAAATGAGGTCAGCGGAGAAGTCAGCAGCATAATCAGTTCATCATGTCCACTTAACCGCTTACTGAATCACCAACAGGGTGGATCAGGTCACAAATTACAGTGCCACTGAGAATAACTGCTTGTATGTGCAACACACATAGGCCAAAAACGATTACACATAACTAAAGGTGTAAACATTGGCCTTGGTGTTGTGTATGCAATCATTTACTCTAACTTGAATTTACATATCTCACATTTGATTCACATATGGATCCTCAGGAGTGCTGATGCCATTGATGGATGGTACACCAGACACTATTTGCAGGATACATATGGGAACCAAGTATGAACCATTGAGGTTTGGTCAATAACAGGCCATGAATTATGGATATCTAGGATCGGGTCTGGCTGCCTCACACAGAAGGATGGATGGGCTGATCCAGGAAAAAAAAGGCCTCAATCAATGATATCCTTCAATACTGGCTTGATTGTTGCCCCTCAGGATTCAACTAGAACAGACCTCATGGACAGAATCCTGTAATGTACATCAATCCCTGATTGCCACGGTGGTATCCCATGCATCACAATGCAATGCATAGGATACCATCATGACAACCAGAGAGTGACATGTCAAATCTGACAAAATCCAGCACTGTACGGGATGAACTGATAACAAAGGGATGACTACCACTTGAATCACACTGCAGATCAATTACAAAAAGATATGTACAGAAAGAAAAACTACCTGATATATATGTGGATATGTCCCTTTCAAATGGGTACAAATATGTCCCAACAATATGTGAACCCAGAGTTCGGTTCAGTACGTGTGATTGTCCTACTGCCCATATATGTGCACCTTTAACAAACTAACTCATATTGATATCATCATCAGAGTACACATACCTAGTATATTACACCTTCCTTGGATGGGTATCAGTGGTATCAATGAAAGTTAGTTTGTGATGGCTGCACATATATAGGCAGTAAGACAATCACATGTACTGAACAGATCTTTGGGTTCATATCTATCAAGGATATGTTTGTACCCATATGAAAGGTACATGTACACACATATCAGACCATATTCCTCACTGTGTACCTTGGCATGGCAATGGTTAATTTCACCTTGATGTAACATTGCAGGCATCATTAAGAGATGTTTAGAAAGATGTTGCTGTATGTGACAGCTGGAGATGTCAGTCATATGACCACACGGAGGCTCTTCAGCGGACACAAAATTGAACCAATTGGAGATGGATCCATCACTGACATGGTCCACAGAGCATTCTTACAAACCAGGAACACTTTGTAGACAATGCCAAGGATGTAGTTATCTCCAAATGGGTCAATTTTGAGTCTGCTGAAGAGCCTCCGTGTGGTCAAATAACTGACATCTCCAGCTGTCACATACAGCAACATCTTTCTAAACATCTCTTCATGATGCCTACAATGTTACTTCAAGGTGAAATTAACCATTGCTATCCCATTAAAGAGATAGTAATACCTAAAATGTGAAAGGAAAAATATATGTCATAGGATTGATTCACCGGGTAAAGCAATGGTATTCCCACTGCTGAAAGGTGTTTCATCCCAAGAGTATAACAGCTCAAAGTTGAATATTCCATGGACAATATCACTGTGGCCTGAAAATGTACTATGCCAATGTTGCAAGACCATCCTCTGGCCAGCTTTGGCCCAGGGAGCATAAATCCACAAAGGATGAAGTGGCAACAGCGCAAATGTACAATTTCAGGCCACTGGGATGTGGCACCAAAGGAATTCAATCCTGAGCTGCGATACATGTAGAATGAAACACCTTTCACCAGTATGAGTATCGTTGTTTCACACAGGGGGATAAACCCTACAACATATATGTACCTTTCCACAGATCAAGTATTAATATCAATTTGACACCATCATGGCTAAGTTTACTGATCACACAATCTCAATCCTCCACACAGATTATGTGCCTCCAGCACTCCAGGAGCCCATGGAGGAGGCCACCTCACCACCCAGTGAGGAGTATACAGAGGAGGGGACCAGCCAGTGGGCACCATACCCAACTACATCCACACCTCTTGCCCAACTGGATGCCCCAACTCTGGCTGCACCACCTCTGGCTGCACCACCTCTGGCTCTACCATCTCTGGCTCCACCACCTCTGCCTGCCCCACCTCTGGCTGCACCACCTCTGGCTGCGCCACCTCTGGCTACACCACCTCTGCACCACCATATTACAGTGACTGGATGCACCCCACCACCTCCAGGAGCTATTACCCTCCAGCAGCAGCAGCACCACCACCACCACCACCAGGGAGGCAATGGCTGCCCGGTGATGTGGCCACCACCCAATACGGGCCATACTCACAGATTGACCTACCCTCCTGGATGGCTCCCCAGCATGGCCCCAGGTATGATCCCAGGTGGGGGCCAAGCACATACCAGTGGCCAAGGTTTGACCCTTGGCCACTCGACTACCAATACCTGGGCCTGCTTGGGGAGCCCCAACACCCTATGCGAAGGGACGTGTTTACCCCACCACCTCCACCAGCACAGACATCGGTGGGCAGCAGTGGGTCCATTGATGTGGTGGGCACATACCCATCTGCAGCACATACAGCACCAGCTGAGGAGGACACAGCAGCAGCTGAGGGGGACACAGCAGCAGCAGATTCACCAGGCACAAGCATCACCAGCAGTGAATGCCCCACGGGGATGGAAGCAGAGTGTATGGCTCTGCAAAGGAGACTACTCCGGTCAAGCCTCTGCACCAATGACAACATCACCAGGAGCCGTAGGGAATCCCAGAGAAACACTAACAGGATAGAGGCAAGGATCCATGCACTGGAGTCGGAGGTCATGAGGATCAACACTCAACTCCATCAGCTCCACACGGGGGTGATGGACATGCTTGCACAGGTACTGGTGGAGTTGAGAGAGCTGAACCTCAGGGAGAACTTACGGTTAGAGAGGGAGAACTTGTGCTCCACAGAGGGATCCACTGCCCCCACCACCCCCTCTAATGTGACCCCCGAAGCCACACCTAGGGGGCAAAGGGTGACCAGGAGATCATCCAGGTTATCCACTTCTGCCACACAGTCTAAGCCCCCCCCCCCAAAGAAAAAAAAATAAAATGCCCAACATGTTACATTTCCCCTGAATAAAGGAACATTGTGCTTTTGAATCCTGTCTGATCTGCTTTGTATTTGGTCATAGATTGGGTGGCAGAGTTGTCTCCAATGCATTGCCAAACAATGCAGTGAACACAACTTCTGCCTAGGTAAGATGTTTGTGGGATGTTACAACATGGGTTCACACACACACACCGTTGTACAAATTCAACTGGAAATACATCCCTGGAGCCATATTACACAACTGTGTTATATGGCGATGTTGTGTGTTGATTTTGAACAACAAAACATACCCCTTAGCACAACAATTGGTACAACATTGAACATTCATCTACATCAAATGTTGTGTTTAACCCTTTGATAGCCAGAGTGGATAGGCAATGCATTGCAAAGAAATGCATTGGGTACCACTCTGGCACTCAGAGGGTTAAGGGGATAACCAAACAAACGGCTATGTGACTTAGCGGTGACATAACAAGCAGGACAGATAAATGGGACCTGCATCAATGTTGTCTTGGACTCAAACACTCATTATGCAACTGACTTACTGGGGAACCCAATGTTTTTAACTTAGGATTTCAATGTGTATCACACACACTGATATCCTGGGGTGAGCATTGGGGCCTCCAGTAAGTTGAGTTGTTGTTTTTCCTAAGGGTGTAACAGACTTCACCAGTGAAAACACTTGTCCACTTGGTCTGGTTGTTCGTTGATGTAGCCCATGTACTGTGATATGTCAAAGTGGAGCAATATCACAGAACATTGATTATACTGAGCAACACAGAAACTGTGGACAGGAATTCACTGTGGAAGTATGTCCCCTGTATCACCTCTTTATCACTCCCACAACACATTAGTGTATCACTGCCACCATTTGTTTGCGTGAATACATCACAGAGTCCACTCACTTGCAAACAAGTGGTGGACTCCTGTGATGTGGATGATGCCTTTCCATGTATAGGGGATACTCTATCCTGAGTGTGGTTACGCATTAACAAATGTGTAATCCAATATATCCTCATACAGACACAGATGATTGACTAGTGATGGTTCATCTTTATTGTGTTTCAAAGTACATTAGAAAGTACATGTGTTTTCTGTGTGTATTGCCTATATGCATTGAACACTTGTATGAGAACACTAAATGTACTTTGAAACTAAATCGTACTACTTTAATAACACTGCTGTCCTGCTCATGTGTTGTCCACAAGGTTTGACAACTCTGTAGATGAGCATCCTAACTGTACAGGTTATTACACTTGTGAATTTGTGTTTTCTGTGTCTATATGAGAATGTTCCAGTAGAGGTCTGTGTGAACCTCAGGTCAAACATTGCATCACTAACAACATCACCAGAAATAGCAAGGGGTGATCTTCATGAAGGTGTTGTCAAGACATCAATCCAGTCACATGGAAGAGCTTCAGTTCAAG
This sequence comes from Rhinophrynus dorsalis, assembly GCA_037306005.1. Classification (NCBI taxonomy): domain Eukaryota; kingdom Metazoa; phylum Chordata; class Amphibia; order Anura; family Rhinophrynidae; genus Rhinophrynus; species Rhinophrynus dorsalis. The sequence continues at coordinate 235,128,670 of CM074719.1, forward strand.
GATGGATCATGTTATGGATGCCTGAGGGACAAGAGGACAGGATTTGGAGCAATACACCTGAGCTGATCATCAAGAAACAACAATTTCGACTTTATAATCCCCTCAATCTTCTTAATTACAGGTGAGTACACAAACCATTGCTTGACAATGTGTTGTGTACTCATCTATAACCAATTATGTGGAGAACTAAGGACATGTGCCCCAGCCCTATGGATATGTGTCCCTGACATGAATACACACATCAACAAGTGTTCAGATTGCTCCATGGAAGTAATGAATTTGGGCTGCCACTATGAAAGTGACAGTGGCAGCCCAATGTTATTTGTTCCCTGGAACTATTAGTACATATTTGTTGATGTGTGTATCCATATCATGGGCACATATGTCTGCACACTCACAGGTCAGCATGGAGTCCCTGGTAATCTGATCTACGTTTCATGACCTCTACGTTGTGTAACAATACCACTGTACATCCACCCCTGTGCTGCTCTTCTCAGCTGTAGCACAGTACAGGTCCCATATTGAGTCCAATGGCCCTTTAACCCCTGATGTGACGGAGTATTATCCAATGCATAGCATTGGATAACACTCTTTCGCTACAAGGCTAGCATGGTTGCTCTGGCTATGATCATGGCAAATCAAGTTAGTTGCTGTCAATCAAGCCCTGTAAGGCGATGAACATGGGTTATGTGTTGTACCTTGTTTCTCCTTGGGGTCTGTATGTCAACGTGTAGAGGGGAATGGAGGATGGTTTTTGAATCCCCACACACAATATGCCACGTCCATGGTATGGTTCATGTTTGTGGCCATGCTGCTGCCAGTGCAGTGCTGTGTCAATGTTCCTGTGGGTTGAGACAGAACATAATGTGCAGTGTGGTTAGTGTCACAGAACTGATGGGGTACTTGCATGGATTGTTTGCATGCCTGTGTTATACTCACATGTAAAGTGTTCTCTGATGAGCCTGTCTCTGATCTGTGTCCCTCTCAGGGTCTCCTCAACATGGCCGATGTCCATGGGCACTTCATGTATGGGGGGGTCCTGGATGTGATCCAGCAGCCTGGTGTCCACTGCGATGTTGTGCAGTATTGCGCACGCCACAATTATGTCGCACACCTTTCCAGGTGCATACTGCAGTGCTCCCCCCGAGTGGTCCATACATAGAAATCTTGACTTGAGGAGGCCAAATGTCTGCTCGATGGCATTCCTCGTTCTGCCATGAGCCTGGTTGTACCTTTCCTGGGCATGTGTTCGAGGATTGGCCACAGGGGTCAGTAGCCAGGACTTGCATCAATAGCCAGCATCACCTGTGTAATGTGAGTGACATGGTGAGACAGGGAGCACATGTTGTGTGAATGATACAATAAAAAACGAAAAAAAATGCCAGAGATAAACTAGCACCACTGGGTTCACTACCTTATCTTAAAGGGGACCATCACCCACTTTTCTGTCAAAAGGTGAGGATGCCAGATAACATATGCAAAATCCACAGGAAAAACAAACAAAAAAATATTTCTAAGGCACTCACTCTGTCCCTATAAATCTAATTGCCCTAAATGGCATAAGCCAACCAATACCCCAACTGCACCTACGATGAACAATCTGTCCCGAAAACACCTCCAAAAACATGGACAAAAAACTACATAAGAAAAAAAAAACCTTTATTACAAACACACTAAAACCTATTCCTATCTAGGTGGTATATATGGGTACACTGGATACATCAGATACCAATGCAACATGGTATCCATCTCCCATAGGGTGATATAAGTACTGTACTCCTCCGGACAGTGATGTAATAAAACTATGAGAGACCAACAGTCATAAACACATAAAGATAAATTACTGACAACGGTAGCGTCTGTTATACAAGGTCATATACAAACGGGTTAGTCATTCCATTATTCTCAACTCATTCAAATCAGACCTGTTATCTCACCGCATACCTCTCCATTGATACGGTCTCTCATCAACTCACATGATCAACTGGGTAACAGGAACGCAAAGGAATCAAACAGCATCTGTGTATAAGACCCTAATAGCGACCCCTGTACCTCAATGAATATTGACCATGCACTATCCGGAAGGAGATAACCCAAAAGTACTAAAGAGATCTCATTTGTTATATAGTATCAATATAAACAGTAAGTAAACCTTCACTTCGGTGTGCTGTGAACGGCTCCCAACGTTACAACAAGAAGCGATTCGCATTATACTGAGGTTGCAACCTCAGTAAAATGTGAATCGCTTCTTGTTGTAACGTTAGGAGCCGTTCACAGCACACCGAAGTGAAGTGTGAACGCGCTCGCCGGGGCAGCTGGGAGGGAGGTGGGAGGAGAATGAACTAGTGCTGGGAGCTGTGCAATGCAGAAGTGTGCGGCTAGGACATAAAATATCTTACTAAGTATGTAGAATTAAAAAAAAAAGAAGCACCTTTCCCGGCACTGCTTAACCATTTAATGAGTTGGTAAAAAAAATGTCTGAGCTGAAAGTTCCCCTTTAAACGTCATAATCATCTTTCTCTACAAAAGTCAAAATGTAGGCAGACAGACCTTTGGGAATGACTATACACTCAAACTTTATTGCCAAATGTCAGACATACAAGTAAAAGTCATGGAAAAATGTGCACTTAAGATTGTCATCTTTATTTATACTTTTTCATTTGTACAAAGCTTGATTGTCATTTTTTCTCATGCTTAAGGGTGAGCCAAAGACTGAAACAACAGGTCGGACAACGTATGAACCTTGAGCATTGACCATCGAATCTCATACCGAGAAAGATCAGAGATTGGAACTGGATCAAAAAGGACTATTTGAAATTCATCACCCAGCCATGCTGTTCCAGAATGGACACACACCACTGAAGGAGTCACAAAAGTTCCATGAATTAAATGAGTGAGGAGCTTCAGATCCAAAACTAGATGGCTGCCGCCATCTTTCTTGGGGACAATAAAGAAATTGGAATAAACAACATGAACCTTTCCAGAATGGGGATAGGATTCACATATCCATAAAGGCTCACAGAATAGAAAAGTCCTCACAGGGGTATGAGGCACCTTTGATATGAAGAAACGACAAGGGGGAGAGGCATATGTGATAACCCTCCAAAATAACCCACCGAACTCATGGATCCACTGTCACTGGCACCATTTAGTTAAAATTATTTTAGTAAGAGTCTTCTGACCTTTTCAACTGTGATATGCTGACAACTGGATATTTTCTTTTACTTTATCTAAATATATTTATAAGTATCCTGCTTGAGTGTAACTAACCACATTTATATCAGAACATAGCCACACACCTTAGTTTTAAGAATATAAATATCATTCTTAGTTTTAATGAAGTATGAAAATGCAACTAGCAAGACAGGAACATCACCTTTTTAAGGAAATATGTTAAATCACAAGGATCTTTTGTAAATGTACACCATGAGTACTTTAAGGAAATGTGCCATGTTATTTTGGTACCACATTATTGATAATACTGATGATAAAGTATATAAGAACAAGACTGATTACTAGGAATGAACAGAAAGGGACTGATAATCAAGATTAATTGGTAAGCAATCATGTTTTATTATTAGAAACATTGCTTAATATATACAACAAGAGCCACGTCGGCATACGCTTACCAGGACAACGCACACATTCCCATTGGCCCCTCCGTACCTGATGACCACCCCTGGACAACACCTCACCATTCCCTTAAAGGGACATCTTGCCATCCTCAAATGTGGCATGTTTAAAGTGAGACCAGTCAGAGAGAGATTATGAGCATTATGTTTCCGTTGCAATAGCAGTGAAGACATCAGAGAAGGGGGCATGTAAGGGCTAGGGAGCCCCAGGAACCCCCAAGCACACTTGCACATCTTCCATATGCTGTCCAGGGCAGACCTCGAAGCCTTGGTGATGGATATCAGAGGAGGAGTTGGCGACCATTTGCTCTGCTTTTGGGCAGTCGGGTCAGAACCTTACGAGCCTGAAGTGAGGGCCTGATGACCTGACTCATTGCCCTATGCATCTGGATGCCAGTCTGTGCCACCAGAAGGGTACCCGGATCACCTTAGGGATCGTATTCCAGGTCTGGTTAGCCGACACCGGAGAGATATTCTGTGCATTCCTACATTACCAGTACCTGTACGTAGGAAACCTGGGAGGCCTACCCCGGAATTTATTCTATATACTTACCTGGAGTCTCTGGCAAATAATTTTCGGCTGATTTTTGGTGTTCTGCGGCTGTGGATGGGGTCTGTTCTCCTGCTTTCTAACATGGGGACAGTGAGGTCTGGATGGGATGCTTTACCCTAGGATCCATGCTCTGCTCCATGGCTACGTCACCTTGAAACCTTCCCTCATCTCCCCTTCTAATTTCAGTGTGTTTCTGGGAGGTTGTTGTGCTCTTTCTTTGACTGCAGTGACTTTGGATGTTATGTCATTATTTGCTATGTTCTCCCTAACTCTGTTATGGACCACTTTCACCAGCCCTGGACCTGTTTGTTTAAGACTGTGCACCCTCAAGTGGGGTTTGCGCTTTCTAGTGCACCTTGAAGATGATGGTGGATCTCGGGGGAACCCTCTTTGGGCCCGGAGGGCAGCCCGTTGTTCTGGCTGATGTACTGTATAATGTATATTGTATGGTGCTGCTTCTGCTTATGTTTACTACAGCTTTATTAATGGGAACCAGGGGTTTACTTGTATTAGGGTTGTTATGCTCCTTGTCATTGTTTCTATGGGACACATAGTTTTTTTAATGACATCAGTTCTTCCTGTTTACTTTATTCACTGCTGTACTGGCGAAACTGCTTTGTGTATGTCTATACCCACCTTTCTATTATTATGAAGAGTAACCTTGATAAGGCTTAGCCGATTAAGCCCTGTTTATGGTTTCCTCTTTGAGGTCTTTGTGTGATACCCAGACAGGGTATCGGGCGTATTGCCCTTTAACTCTGTCCATGTACTTATCCTTTCCTGCTTTTACTGAATTCTTTGTCTTTTCTACTTCTATCAGCAATCTATCTGTTGCCTACTTTGTGCTTTTTTTCCTCTCACCCTCTTTCTTGCTACCCTCCCTACTTCCTGTATCCTATTCAGTTTACTCTGCATTTATTTCCCGGATGACTTACTGGTTATCGTCTTATATGACCCTACAGTGCTAGGTTCTGTACTTATTTGCGCTTGGCAATAGATGCTTTTACTGTCTCTCATACATTTGGTGCTCTTCTATTATTGTGACATTGCTGTACCATTTATCTTCCATTTGAGTACCATGTGTGTGACTTATTGTGCTATGTAATGTGGACTTCAAATATCTCTTGGTTATTTTACTGTTCTTTCTCTTCCCTACCTGTGATGTTTTCTAACTGTTGTGTTAACGAAGTGCCACTTATATCTTGACTGTGTATTATATGCCAGCACTTTTGTATTGTCAGTATTATTATTGACTTCACATGTTCTGCGGATAGCATATCTATATGTACACTTTATCTTACAAATAAAGCTTTAAAAAAAAAAAAAAAAAAAAAAAAAAAGAGCTGTACCCTTGTATTGGAGTGCTACTGTCCCTGTGTGTTAACAGTGATCCTGACCCAGACAACACATTCTATGTTTTTCATTTGCTAGGTGTATTGCGAGTTCAAATTGGACAACAGTAGATGTGCTGTATGTGGTTAGCACTGCTCACTTTCCCTCCAAATAAAATGTGGAAGAGATGTGTTCGATGCTTTGCTCTGCAATGAATTGGAGACATCTCTGCCACTGACCTTTTAGATAACTGAAGGAATCGCAGACATGATTTGGATCAATGAGTGCATTAGGGAAAATATGACAAATTGGGCTTTCTTATTTTTTGGGGAGGTTTGGAGGGGGTGCAGATGTGGATGCCGTCACCAACTGCCTGGAGACTCTTGGCTGTCTTGGGGGTTGTTTTGGGGTCACACTTGAGGTGGAGGTGGTTGCATTTTACCCCTCATTTGACTGTTGTGCTCTCTCAACCTGCATCCTCTGGAGGTGATTTTGCTCTCACATTTCTGTGAGCATCTGGCCAAACAAGTCAATGAGTCCGGTCCCATTATGGCGTATCTCTGTGATGAGGATGGCTTGCTGGGATTCTATACCACTGAGAGTTGCTGTGGTTCCCTCCATGTTCTCCTGGAGAATTGTCTGGCCTCCCTATGCAGCCTCTTTGGATGGTGCTATATTCCTCATCCATCCCAATGTTTCTGGTAGCTGTGGATGAGGGCATGGATAGTGCACTTGGAGTTGCTGAGGATGCCTCTCCTTCTTGATATGGATTTGTCTGTTAACCGGTGGTTTCCTCATGGTTCGTGTGTGCCTCTGATGTTGCAGCTGCTGGTGAGGTGAATGTAGAGGCAGGTGTGAGGGGGACAGCATGTAATGCATATGAAGGTGATCATTGTGCCCCCACCACATCTATTGTCTCCTTACTGACCACTGATCCTTGTTACCCTGGTTCATTTTGTGATGGTGAGATGTATTCTGTGAGCGGCTGAGGTCTCTATGGCTCGCCTATGTGGCTAAGATGGTCCTAGTCAAGTGGCCATGGGTCAACTGTGGCCACTGGGATCTGTTCCCTTTCCACTTGGGTATTGGCTGAAGGCTGGTCTCCTGTTGAGGTGGTTGCGGTTATGGTGTATGGCCATATGCCCCAGTGGTGGTGGTGAGGGGATAATCCACTTCTTTTGTGGTATCCACTGTTGCTCCTCCTGCGGCATCCACTGTTGGGCTGTTGTGGGTGGCAGCCCGTACTGTGATGGTGGTGTTGGTGACATCCAACTGGTGCCTTATGCTGGCTCTTCAGGGGCTGTGTCACTGGGGGTGACTGTTTGCTGCTCCTCCTCACTCTCTTCCTTCTGTGTTGCAGGCATGGATGCAGTGTGGGGAAATTACATAGTATGATTAGTAACCTGAGCAATGATATGAGGGATGCAAGATGATGACATTGACATGTGAGCCTTTGAGTGGCAGAATGGCATCCAATGCATTGTGTTGCAATACATGGGATACTATCCTGGCACTCATTGATTGAACAGCTTGACAAGATTCTGTACATTGATGGCAGCGACCTACAGTTGAGCTTTGGTTATCATATGTTTCCTGAAGAGTGGGGATGGCAAGGAGGTATGCATACATATTGGGTACGTATTATGTGACATTCAAGACACATCTTTTTGAATACAGGTGTAGTCATCTGTGGCAACACAGATATTGTGCACGCCATTCCCATTATCTTCAGTCATGTATCATGTGCTTCTTCAGACGTGTGTTGTGGTTCCTTAATAGTCTGGTTTGGCAGTGTTGCTAACCCAAGTTTGAGTGTTTGTTCCAGCATCACATTTTGGATGTGTGTTTGCGCTGGTTCTTCTGATGGATGAAACATGTGTCCTCTAGCTGCTTGTGCTGTGTTCCCCTGTCAAGGTGCGATTGTGGAGTTGGTTTGCCTGTGTGCAGTACTGTCATTGTTTCCACTTAGTTGTCATGGTTGTGTCAACAATGCAAATGTATGTTTTGAAGTCCTGGGGTTATTGCTCACGCATTGTGTGTGTTGGACATGCAATTGGTTTGTGTTAGCTGAACTGTCGTGTGTGCTGACCTGTGTAGAGCTGTGCAATATGCCCCTGGTGTAGTGTGTTTGTCCTCTGTTAACCCTTTGAGTGCAAGAGCGGTACCCAATGCATAGTAGAGCAATGTATTGCATATCCCTCTAGCACTCAAAGGGTTATGTGCTGACCTCCCCGTGGCTAGATGTGAAACATTGTTGAAGAAGATTACAGATGTTTGTATAACAACGTGATGGCAATCATTGTTAGTGTGAGTTAAATATATTTCATCAAGGCAGTGCCGAGGGGGTTAAACATGTACATGGACATGATTTTGACTGCTTACCCCATCACATTTCTGTTTTGGATCTAAAAGATTATCTCCTTGTTTGAACCCTATCAGCGCATTGTTGGTAAACTTGGGAAGCTCAATGCTGACCATGTGTTCAGCTGGCACTGTGTTGTACCATACTAACTAAGAGACTTTGTGATGTACAGTTATGGACATATTAACTTACAGGGTAGCTGGAGGGTGCTGTCTTCTCCTGTGTCACAGCTGTCTTGGACCCCCTGAACAGTGCTGGAGAGGTTCTGTTGGAGCATCTCCTTCCGGGCATTAAAGTTGATGTTCGCAGGATGACCAACTCCGGTGCCTCTTGCATGCATGGTCAGGTTTCCCATTTTGTGTTTGACTTTCATTTTGCAGTCTGTGCAGTGCTTCTTTATGGAGTCATTGGTATGCCTACACATGTATACCACATTCACTGCATTTTGGACCTGACTCCAAGTAAGTTTCTTCCGATCACCAATTCCACTGGCTTTTTCCGCAGTGAACAGAATGTGCTTTCTTTCTATAATACTCTGCACCAGTACATCAGGTCCCACAATATGTCTTCCTGCAAACCGGTCTGGGATGTATCTGAACTGTGTGAGGTGGTTTGGTGGTCAGGCCCTGCCTGCCCCGTCCCTGGATGTGTGGGTTCCTGCTGCACATCCCCTCCTTGTCCCATTGGAGTGTTGGACCCTATCTGCTGTGTACCCCTCATACCACTTGCTCTCCCTCTCCCCCTCCTTCCCTGACTGGGGATCCCCTGGTCTCTTTCCTCCTGACCTGCACCTTTACCCATCCCTCCAGCCTCCACTCCTCTCCCTGCCATCCCCCCCTAGCTCCCTCACACAGCCACTCACAATCACTCTCTTGCACTCATCGAATCACACTGTTTGAAACAAAATTAACAATTAACAAAAATCCAAAGATATGTGCGTTTGTGTGTGTATATGCAACGTGTGCAATATGTGCCAAAGTGTATTATGTGTATCTATTAAACGCAATGCTCTCTGCTCCCCACTCCAAGTCTACCTGTCTCCACTGTGTGCTCCTCTCCCTCTCATACTAAGCCTATGCTCTGCCCTGGGCCCTGTGCTGTAGCTCTGAGAAATTCCAAACATTGGCAGTGTCAGTCAGTTATTTTGGGGTATTTATAGGTTTATTTGAATGTACTTGTTACTTTGGTGTGTTGTGATTGGCTGTGATTTTGAACTTGTATTGACAACGTTTAGCTTCTCTAGATAACATTGAAGGTTAGTTTGCTTACTTTGAAGCTGCCCTATCTGGTGTTGTTTATCAACTGAAATGAATGCACAGTGAGGTAAAAAAAAGGTGCAGTGCACATTATGAAGCTATGTGTGTTTGTTTGGCCTCTGCTTGGTGTCCATTCTGGTAGACGCCTTATTGCATAGGTGCGCTACACAGACATAGCTAAATTTCGATATTGGTTTTTGCCTTACGAGCAGTTTTACAGTACTTTATTGAATCATGCCCTAGTTTTCTTTTAAGAGTTTGAGACCATGCTACAAGTTATAACATTGAGGTTTGGTGAACTTATACTAAGAGAAGGGAATAATTATTCCTCAAGACATCTGGGAATAAAGTTATAACTGCACCACAATTCGCACCCAACATGGGGATCAAAAGTCCTTTTGAAATAACCTAATGTTACCCATTACAAGGGACAGTACATACAACATCTTGGCTTCTCCTTTCACCAATGTAATAAGAATAAATTCATTATTTAATCAACAAAATAGACATGATGTTAGAGATGGTGAAATAATTTGTTTCAAAATTACATTTGGACCCTGGGGGTTCGTTATTGTTTTATTTTTATTAGATTAGTAGATGGTAATACGCAACAACTGACTCTTATCGAATACCAGGTATTAGATTACAATCCCACTAGAAATGTTTATTAATATTACATATGAGGACTCATTAAGAATATTGGGGGATCTACCTAATATATCACAATCCAGTAGGAGACATTGTCCGTTAACTTTAGGAGAACTTGGTGTTTCTCCTAGATCTCATTTTTACACCGTAAAAGATGGTGAATAACCCCCACCTACCACTCCGAATCGCAATGATATATTATTAAGGGAAATTAGATCACTGACCACTGTCCTGGAACAAACCTTAAGAGGACCTCCATGTATCATGTCTACAACATGCCCAGACAGAAATTCCTATGTCTAATATTAGAGATAACATAGGGCATATACCTAATAATATCAAGGATATTGCCCTTTGGTTAAATTATATAACACATGCACTAGATGGAGTTTATCTTACACCAAACCCACAACAGAAACAAGCTTTACTTAATGCTCTGTTACCTACTAGTTTATCAACTACCGTAGAGGAAGCCAGAGATTGGGACTCAACAATAAGTACACTGTATAAAAAGAATCTTGGGAGAGTAACTGTATCTTCTTTATCTGACGAGTTATTCATGCAAACAAACAAGTGGAATAATCTAACCATAGTCTTTAGGACTTATATTTACAATTGCTTATTAAAAGCCAAGATTTAATCCTGGGCCTAGAGAGATAGAGCCAGCAAGTCACATTAGATATAGAATCCAAGGCATCACAGAAATATTAAAAAATACCTATACTCTTCTATGTAAGGCTCTCACTAGAGAACCCACTGGGACATCAAAATAGAGAAAGGAGGAGACTAAGAAAGAGAAGAAAAGCCAATAGATAAGAAATACCCCTCAAAAGTTTACTTCAGCATATAGTAAACTAGTTTGAAAGTTGACGGTTGCACTCCAAGTGATTAAAGCAACAATGTTGCAACACATAAGTAAAAAATAAATCCTTTATTGCAAAGATAAAAAGTTACATAAACCAGCATCAGATAGAACAAGACAAGCAGAAAAGACAAACGGAGAGAAAGGACCTCCGTCTAACGCATTTCACTCCCACTGGAGCTTACTCATAGACCAGAAGATAGATAGCTATCAATCACAAATTTCAAACCTCGCTACACTGAGCTGATTGGTTAAAATAACAAGGATACAAATCATTGCATTTACTAACTCCCTACTACATCATTCCATTGCTCTCCATAGTTAACCCTAAATCTAATAAACTTAATGGCCACATCAACATGGACATTATTTACACCAGATGAACAAACAGAGGAACCTTCTTTTTCAATTTAAAAATAGGAGAGACTTCCAGAGAGACAAAACCCAGAAAAGGTAATCCATCAAATGCTTATCCCGGCAAACGGATAATAGTCATAAAAATTAGACACTCAAACAGGCCTCCAATTCAAAAAATATGGGATATATCTCATTCTAAATTTAATCCACCTGGAGTCCTAGTTTTCAACTGAAAAATCCAATATGCCTCTCGTCTATTAATCCAACTGATGGCATCCCCACCTCTCCACGGGAGTCTCACTCTTTCTATACCCTGAAACATACAGACTGACATATCTCCATTATGTTGATCCAAAACATGTTTTGCAATAGCCGAATCCTTCTTCTTTCTTTCAGTTTGATACATATGTTCCCTGATCCTCTCCTTTATATGTCTAATGGTACGTCCAACATATTGGACCTTACAGTCCTTACATGTAAACAAATATATCACCATTTCTGTATTACAGTTAATATAAGACTTAATCTCATAAATAGACGTATCCAGTGTACACATGAAAGACTTTCCTGGGCATGCATATTTACAGCATTTACAAACTGATGCTCCACACTTATAAAAACCCATTTGCTTTAACCAAATTGGAGACGGCTTATTTCTCCTATACAAACTAGGTGATACACATTGGAGTGCAGCCGTCAACTTTCAAACTAATTCACTACATTGTTACAGTCGAGGGAAGACCGGGACAGCTGAGAACCCATGGTCCTTTTTGAAGCGCTGTGAGGATGCCCAGGTATGGATTGATTGAGTCTCGGATGTGTGTAGCACATATCTCTTTGTTTGGATTCAGCATTTAGTAACCATAATATAAAGGAACACATAGAACCTTCTATACCTACTCATTGGGATGTATCTCAAACTCAAAACAGAGAATATTCTTCATACAAGACACCTAGTGAATCACCTAAATCTGAAGATACATTAAGTTCCATTATAAGAACAACCGATATGGTCAAGGTAGAAGAGAAATCAGATACAGAGATAATTGAGACTGTTATCAAGGGCACCAGGGTAGATACAAAGATATACACACACTGCAAATAAGAGTAGTATGCCTAGCACCCCTGCTATACCAGCAACAACCAATACATCGGTAGAAAGGATTAACCCCTTCAGTGCCAGATGCTGCAGAGTAAAAAGCTGTGTAAAAAAAAAGATTTTAACCCTTTGATCACTGGTTTGCAGTGATCAATACGTTCCTCCCCATCTGATCACTCTTGGAGTGATCAATTTGCTGCAGATCAGCGTTTGCTGATCTGTGGGACACCCTCCATCCCCCTTGTATTTTTTGACATTTTTTTGAATTTTTTTTGAATTTTTTTAAATTTTTTTTAATAAAAATTGATTTAAAGCTATAGTTTAGGTAGGTAGGTGGGTAGGTTTAGTGTAGGCATGTGTTAGGGAAAGGTTTAGGGTTAGATTTAGGTTTAGGGAAAAAAAAAAAAAAAAAAAAAAAAATATATATATATATATATATATATATATATATAGTTTAGATAGGTAGTGCACTTGGGTTAGGTAGGTTCAGGGTATACGTGGGTTAGGGTAAGGTTTACATTTAGATTTAGGGGTAGCGTAGGGAAAAAAATAAAAAAAATTTAAAAAAAAAGTTTATTTTATTTTAAAAATTGTTCTATATTATAAGTTAGTTTAGATAGGTAGTTGGGTTGGGTAGGTTCAGGGACTACGTGTGTTAGGGTAAGGCTTAGGGATAGATTTAAGTTTAGGAGTAGTGTAGGGAAAAAAAAAAAAAAAACTTTTATTAAAAACTTTATTCTATATTATAAGCTAGTTTAGATAGGTAGTTGGGTTGGGTAGGTTCAGGGACTACGTGTGTTAGGGTAAGGCTTAGGGATAAATTTAATTTTAGGAGTAGTGTAGGGAAAAAAAATCAAAAAAAAAACTTTTATTAAAAACTTTATTCTATATTATAAGCTAGTTTAGATAGGTAGTTGGGTTGGGTAGGTTCAGGGACTACGCGTGTTAGGGTAAGCCTTAGGGATAGATTTAAGTTTAGGTATAGTTAGTTATAGAAGTTAGTTTAGAGTAGGTGTATAAGATGCAGAGGAGGTATTCGTTAGAAGAGGCGTATTCCTATTTGGCGTCTGACTCTGAAGCCACAGACACAGCGTCAGTCTTTGACGTCACTCAGTTTTCTGAGAGTGAGAGCTCTAGTAGTGATGACACAGGGCCTTCTGTGAAAAAAAGACGCACTGCCCCAACAACTGCCCCAAGAGCTGCCCCAACAACTGCACCAAGAGCTGCCCCAGCAACTGCACCAAGAGCTACCCTAAGAAAAGCCCCAAGAGCTGCCCTAAGTAATGCCCCAAGAGCTGCCCTAAGTAATGCCCCAAGAGCTGCCCCAAGTACTGCCCGAAGACCTGCCACAAGTACTGCCACTCCTGCTGATGAATGGGTATCACCAGCCAATTTATGCCCACAAATTCCTGAATTCACAGGCAACCCAGGAATTCAAGTGGATGTGGCAGGATTTACCCATGTTCAGTTTTTTTATTTATTTTTGGGGGAAGAAATTTTGGGGGAAATTGTGTCGCAAACAAATTTATACGCAGACATATATATTGCCGCCAACCCAGCATTAATTTCCAAGCAAGAAATATGGCATCCCACAGACATTTTAGAATTTAATAAATTCTGGGCCCTTACAATGACAATGGGAATAGTTAAAAAACCAAGTATTAGATCATACTGGAGTAAAAACCCCATATATGATACCCCTATATTCGCCAAAACAATGACCAGGACTAGATACGAAATGATTTTGCGATTTATGCACTTTAGTGATAATACCCTGTGCCTCCCAAAAGAACACCCCCAGTATGACAGACTGTTCAAAATTCGGCCCCTAATAACCCATTTACAGAAAACATTTGCCCAAGTGTATATTCCCCAAAAAGAAATTAGTGTAGATGAATCCCTAATGAAATACAAAGGCAGGTTAAGGTTCAAACAGTACATCCCCTCAAAGCGTTCCAAATTTGGTGTAAAATTTTATAAAAACGCTGATTTTTTACTTACGTCACATTTACAAGAGAGTGGTGGTAAAATGGCTGTGTAAAAAAATTGAAAACACACCTAAAATGAAAGCTGGGGGTGTCTACTTTTCAAAAATATACACTTTTGGGGGAAAATCTTAAAGTGGAGCACTGGAATATAGCCCCAAATGAGAAATGGCACTAGATAAGAAAGATATGAAAATTCAATATTTGTTCCAATTTGGGTCCCGTATCTCCCCTAAACCTTGAGAAACCTATACATATGGGGTATTGCCATACTCAGAAGAAGAAACTGAACACTAAACAATGCAGTTTTAAAAATCTTCACCTATCATGTGCTTGAAATTCACATCAACATCGAAGTCAAAGTGTGAAAAACGCTATTTTTTAAACTTGCGTCAGGATTTACGAGGGATTGGTGGTAAAATGGCTGCGTAAAAAATTTGAAAACATACATAAAGTGAAAGCCTGGGGTGTTTACGTTCCAAAAATATACACTTTTGGGGGAAAATCGTAAAGTGGAGCACTGGAACATAGCCCAAAATGAGAAATGGCACCAGATAAGAAAGATATGAAAATTCAATATTTTTTCCAATTTGGGTCCCGTATCTCCCCTAAACCTTGAGAAACCTATACATATCGGGTATTGCCATATCATGTGCTTGAAATTCACATCAAAGTCAAAGTGTGAAAAACGCTGTTTTTTTTAACTTGCATCAAGATGTACGAGGAATTGGTGGTAAAATGGCTATGTAAAAAATTTGAAAACATACATAAAATGAATGCCTGAGGTGTCTACTTTCCAAAAATATACACTTTTGGAGGGAAATCTTAGAGTGGAGCACTGTTACACAGCCGCAAGTGAGACATGGCACCAGTGATGCAAGCTGTGAAAATTCAGTGTGAAACTGGAAACGCGCATGTTCCAATTTGGGCCCCGTAGCTCCCAGAGATCTTGAGAAACCTATGAATATGGGGTATTGCCGTACTCAGAAGAAGGCGATGAACACTAAACAATGCATTTTTAAAAATCTTCACCTATCCTGTGCTTGAAATTCACACCAACATTGAAACCTAAGTGTGAAAAACGCTGAATTTTTTACTTACATCAAGATTTACGAAGGATTCGTGGTAAAATGGCTGCGTAAAAAATTTGAAAACTTACATAAAATGAAAGCCTGGGGTGTCTTCTTTCCAAAAATATACACTTTTGGGGGGGAAATCTTAGAGTGGAGCACTGTTACACAGCCCCAAATGAGACATGGCACCAGTGATGCAAGCTGTGAAAATTCAAAGTGTGAAACTGGAAACGCGCATGTTCCAATTTGGGCCCCGTAGCTCTCCCAAACCTTGAGAAACCTATGCATATGGGGTATTGCCGTACTCATAAGAAGGAGCTGAACACTAAACAATGCATTTTTAAAAATCTTCACCTATCATGTGCTTGAAATTCACATCAACATTGAAGTGCAAGTGTGAAAAACGCTGTTTTTTTAACTTACGTCAAGATTTACGAGCGATTGGTGGTAAAATGGCTGCGTAAAAAAATTGAAAACATACATAAAATGAAAGCCTGGGGTGTCTACTTTCCAAAAATATATACTTTTGGGGGGAAATCTTAGAGTGGAGCACTGTTACACAGCCCCAAATGAGACATGGCACCAGTGATGCAAGCTGTGAAAATTCAAAGTGTGAAACTGGAAACGCACATGTTCCAATTTGGGCCCCGTAGCTCCCAGAAATCTTGAGCAACCTGTGAATATGGGGTATTGCTGTACTCAGAAGAAGGAGATGAACACTAAACAATGCATTTTTAAAAATCTTCACCTATCCTGTGCTTGAAATTCACACCAACATTGAAACCTAAGTGTGAAAAACGCTGAATTTTTTACTTACATCAAGATTTACGAAGGATTCGTGGTAAAATGGCTGCATAAAAAATGTGAAAACTTACATAAAATGAAAGCCTGGGGTGTCTACTTTCCAAACATATAACTTTTGGGGGGAAATCTTAGAGTGGAGCACTGTTACACAGCCCCAAATGAGACATGGCACCAGTGATGCAAGCTGTGAAAATTCAAAGTGTGAAACTGGAAACACGCATGTTCCAATTTGGGCCCCGTAGCTCCCCCAAATCTTGAGAAACCTATGAATATGGGGTATTGTTGTACTCAGAAGAAGGAGCTGAACACTAAACAATGGATATTTTTAAATTTTCAACTATCTTGTGCTTGAAATCAACAGTAATATTGAAATGTAAGTGTGAAAGCTGCAAAAAAACAAAATTTTTCCACAATTTTGAAATTTTTTTCTGGAAAAATAGCTGCATAAAAAACTTCAAATTTCTCCTGATTATTTACCTTATGTTGTCTAGTTTTCAGAAAGATATACATTTGTGGGACATTTTTGGTACTGGCACCATCAACTAAGCTATGATGCTCACATGCCAATTGTTGAGAAATTACAAGTTGGAAATAATGGCATCCATCTTGTAATATTTACCTTGTAAATGTGAGGAAGGGATTGAAATACTAGGCATATGGGGTATTCTTATATTCAGGAGAAGCAAATGAATATATTTAGGGGTATTTTTTTGTCATTAACTAATAGTATGCAAAACCTGACAGAAAAATGTAAGCAAAATGTTGTTTTTTTTTTTATTTTTTTCCTCTTTTTTTCTATTTTAATCAAATTAAACAATGAGGAATTCATATAAATGTGGTATCAAAAGAAAGCCCTACTTGTGCTTAAAAAAACAGTATATAATTTGTGTAGGTGTACAAAAGGAATTAAAGAGAAAATATGGTTGAACAAAGACATAGTCAAAAAAGTCAAAATTGCTCCGGTCCTTAAGGGAAAACGACATCAGATTTTCCCGGTCCTTAAGGGGTTAACATGGTATTTAAAGGCCCTACCAGCTAGAATGCCAAAGGACGTTAAGCCACAAAAACAGTCTTGTGGCTGAACGTCCATTTTGTGCTTTTACTTCCCAAAACGCTGCTAAAAGCAGAGATTTTGGGAACTGAACAGTGAAAAACAATTAACTATCGGTGCTTGACATACTGCCAAGCACCGATCGTTAACTGATCTATGTTACACTTACCTGTCATCCGCTGTTCTTCTGTCTCCTCTTCTTTCTTCCTCCTTCTCTTCAGTCTTCCGTCTTCTCCCTGTAAAAGAAAAGAAACCAAGTATTACCAAGCATGAACGAATACATTCCAGAACCCTTTGAGTGACAGTGGGGTACGCAACACATTGCAAAGCAAAGCATTGTGTACCTCACTGGCACTCAAAGGGTTAAATAGTAGTGCGCCCCAAAGATAGCCATATATGTCTCCATGTAATGTCCCAAAGCATACAAATGCCAAGAAATAATGCCAAGAAATAAAATGATCCACATAGACATAAATCAATGCTATTCCTTAATGCCCAGTATTACACTTAGCTTAGTGATTCGTGGGTGGCGGCAGCGGAGACACAAATGTCCCACAACGCTCCCATTCAGCTGTGTATGGGCCGATGCCCATAACACACTGAGGGCATTTGAAGTGAGCCTCCCTTTATACATGGGCAGGCTCACTTCAAGTGCCCTCACTGCCATTGGCTGGGATGTACTTCACATCCCAGCCAATCCTGTTCAAGAACAGCCACTCGAATCTGATTGGCTGAGATGTGAGGTACTTCCTAGCCAATGACAGTGAGGGCACTTGAAGTGAGCCTGTCCATATGTAAAGGCAGGCTCACTTCAAATGCCCTCACTCTGTTACAGGCATCGGCTCATACACAGCTGAATGGGAGCATCGTGGGACATTTGTGTCTCCGCTGCCGCCGCCCTCGCGGCCGCTCCAAGTGGCGGAGACACAAATCATTAAGCTAAGTGTCATACTGGGCATTAAGGAATAGCATTGATTTATGTCTATGTGGGTATTTAATTTCTTGGCATTTGTATGCTTTGGGGGCATTACATGGAGGCATATATGGGTATATTTGGGGCGCACTACAATTGAACCCTTTGAGTGCCAGTGGGGTACGCAACGCATTGCTTTGCAATGCGTTGCGTACCCCACTGTCACTCAAAGGGTTCTGGAATGTATTCGTTCATGCTTGGTAATACTTGGTTTCTTTTCTTTTACAGGGAGAAGATGGAAGACTGAAGAGTCAGGAGGAAGAAAGAAGAGAAGACAGAAGGGAAGGACCAGCAAGCTGAGGACTCCCCTGGACATCAGGATTAATGGTAAGTGTTAATGCGATGTTTCTTTACTTAGTCGGGTTAAACCTATGAATGCCTCCTACAGACAGTCAATATAGCTTCTTCTCGCATCCTCATGGTACTTTTACCAGATTGGATTATTTCCTAGGCTCCGCAACTATTCTACCTTTAGATACAGATTGTCAGATTCATGATATCCTCATCTCGGATCAAGCTCCTGTTACCCTGCATTTGTCCTTTCGGCCTCCTGTGCACTCCTCCTTTTATTGGCGTATGCCTTCCTTTCTTATTCAATCTCCTGATTTTTGTGCTAGTTTTCGTAATGCGTGGCTTACATTTCAATCTGATAATGCTCTTCACTCTTCTGATCCCGTACTGTTTTGGCCAGCGGCAAAAGCTGTTCTGACTGGCCATATTATATCATATGTTACTAAGATTCGGAAGGAAACGGCAAATAAACTTGCGCTATTGCAGCGTACACTTACCGCGCGTTACTCTGCTTATCTTGCTGTAGATTTGGCTGTGAACCGCTCTAAGTATCTTGATGCAAAGAAAACGTATGAAACAGTGTTGTTGTTACAGTTTACAGCTTACCTAGTTTGCAGCATCATCTACAGGCGTGAGGCTTCTAGCATGCAGCAAGCCTCTGTTTTATCTGTTTGTTTCTGTAGTCTCCTCCTACCTACTTCCCACTTCCTCCCTCTGAGCTGCTCCTCCTACTTCCTGTGGAGGGGTTTAAAAGGCAGACTGAGTCCTGACTCAGTCGCCCTTGCGTTGTTGTTCTTAGGTGAAGTACTTGGGCTCTGTGTGTGACCTAGCTATCTACAAAAACCCACTCTGTGTATGACCTGGCTATTTATGAGCACCCGCGCTGTGTAGGATCTGGGTAAGTAAGAGAACCCTCTCTGTGTATGACCCAGATAAGTATGAGAACCCTTTCTGTGTATGACCCAGCTAAGTACGAGAACCCTCTCTGTGTATGACCCAGTGATCACGAGTACCCCTTACTGTGATCAATTTGTGCTATTGGCTTAAGACAGACCACTGTTGTGGACAGAGGGTCTGATTGGTGACTGCAGGCGTGAGTCACAGGGTCTCGATATAGTGACTGCAGGCAGAGTCACAGGGTCTGGTGTAGTGACTGCAAACGTGAGTCACAGGGTCTCGTGTGGTGGCTGCAGGCGTGAGCCACAGGGTCTTAATATGTGACTGCAGGCATGAGTCACAGGGGTCCGATATAGTGACTGCAGGCAGAGACACAGGGTCTCTTAGCAGTGACTGCAGGCGTGGGTCACCGGGTTGCGGCAAAGGTGTGGTGTTGCTGGTTTGACTGATTGCAGACGTGGGTCAGTTCTCCAGTCCAGCAGTCCTTGTGTTCCTGTTCATCGGATCAAGATTGCTGACCCAGTGTTCACAGTGGTCGCCTGTTCCAGTGTTCCAGTCGACGGATAAAGAGCTGGCGTTCCTGTTTCTTGCTGAGACTAACAGGGGCTTCGGCCCAGTCTCCAGCATTGTGGTCTAGCAAGAGGCCTACTATTTCTGGTAGTAGTGTCGCCAGCTAGTAACCCTTTGCTTGTTGTACTACTTATTTATTGTTGTGATTTATTCTAATAAATATTTTGCATTATATTAACGTACTGAGTTCTGAGCATTCCTGGGTGCCCGTGACAGTTGTCTATAGCCGCACTAAACGTTCGGCACATTTTTATCCTGCTGCTAATTTGCAAGGTAGACTACTGGCTCATCTGACTCAGCTCACTCGTGGCCCTAATCTTATTAGCTCACTTCAGCTGCATAATTCGGCAGTCACGACGGATCCAGCAGATATCAATGCAGCCTTTGTTGAGTACTTTTCCAACTTATATAGTCCTGAAGTGGATGACCCTTATGCGTGAATGGACTTTCTGCAACATTTGTCTTTGCCCACTCTCACGCCCGCTCAACATTCGCTCTTAGAGGAGCCCATTACCACCAGGGAACTCGAGTTGGTACTAAAATCATTACACACGGCTAAATCGCCAGGACCAGATGGTCTCCCAGCTGAATTTTATAAAATCCTATGGGAATGTATCTCTCCCACATTGCTATCTCTTTATAACACTATATTTGAATTGCATGTTATGCCCTCCTTTTTCACGCTTGCTAAAATTATTCTTTTACCTAAACCTAGAAAAGATCCTAATCAGGTTGAGTCTTATCAACCAATCTCACTCTTAAACACGGATTATAAGATCCTTGGTAAGTATAGACTTAATCAGATACTGCCTGAACTTATTACTCCAGAACAAACAGGCTTCATTCCGGGTAGGTATTCGGTGACTAGTATCTGTACTGCTATTACAGCTCTTATTAAGTCCTCAGACTTTCCTTGCAACAACAATTTACTAATAAATCTTGCCGCTGGGAAGGCTTTCGATAAGATCCTTTGGCCCTATCTCTTTCAGGTTTTGGAGATTCAGGGTTTTGGCCCATTGTTCCATGCTTTGATAGAATTGTTTTACACAAAACCTCAAGCCACAATCACAAACCCTCTCTTCCTCCCATTATGCAGGCTTTTGAGAGCTTTCGGCGGGTCGCGGGTTTACAATTAATTTTGAAAAGTCGGAGGCACTACGGCTTTCCTCGTGATCTCCTCCTTCTCTACCATTCTCATGTTCATTCAAATGGTCCACTGGCCATCTTAAGTATCTTGCTACCTAGGGATATTTCCACACTTCACTAGATCAATTTCTCTCCCTTGTTGATGAAGCTGTCTTTGGATTTTCTTACTTGGAAGGCTTTGCCTCTGACATTTATTGGCCACATTAACTTGATTAAAATGATAGTCTTTCCGCGTATCTTGTCTTTATTGCATATGTTACCAATATATCTTTCTGCGGCGGATATTCAATCTCTCAATCGTCGATTTCAGTGGTTTATATGGGGTGGCAAACGCCCCAAGATGAGTCTGGGCAAATTAACCCAACCTAAGCGGTCTGGTGGATTTAACTTTCCAAACCTACGATATTGCAATGTAGCCTGTCTTCTCCGGTATGCCAAGGATTGGCTAGAAAACACCGCGGTCTATACAAATCCTGATAGGAACCAATGTTTCTGTCCATCCTTGAATCTTTCCTATATTCTACATGCCCCTTCGTCTGCTTTACCTCCTCCCTGTGTGGTTAACCCTTTGTTTATGTCTACAGTGAAGGGCTGGCAGTTCATACGATATCATCTTTTTAAAACACGTTATGTTTCAGTCTTTCTCCCCTTCACTCGTAACGCATCTTTTCAAAGCAGGGAGGCTGATGCTCAGTTTTCTCATTGGGCTTCTCGAGGCATAACATCGGTGGGTCATTTGCCCAACCCCATACTCAGCAATTGTACTCTTTTCCTGATTTTCAATCTAAATATTCTTTACCGTCTAATCATCTCTTTGCTTTTTTGCAAGCTAAACATTATGTACAGTCTCTTCTTCCTGTTTTGTCTAAACAACTTTCGGATAACCCGCTGGATTGCTTAATTAAAAAAATTCCAGCAAGGTCTTTTAAAACTTTGCGTGTTTATAGAACTATTTTCTCAATGGCCCATGTGAACTGGAATCCTTTGGCCTCCTCTGGCTGGCTGACGGGTATTCCCACACTAACAGCAGATTTATTGGAATCCATTTTTTTGCGTAGATTGCGCTGTTCCCCCCCTGCATATTTTCATTACCTCTCTTATAGATTGCTGCATAGGGTTTATGTGACCCCTTTAGTGGCCCATCGCATCGGTCTTGCTTTGGTTTCCTCTTGTCCCAAATGTCAAACCCCTAGTGTGGATTTACTCCATATGGTTTACTCCTGTCCACATGTTTTTCCTTTTGGACCAAGGTTTTCTTCTATATCACAACGAAGATTGGATTTCCTCTTGATTTCGATTCTCCATTTTTTCTCCTTGGGGTCTATACTTCTTCTTCTTCTCAATTGTCATCCCACCAAATTAAATTAGTCGATTTTGCTGTTATGGTAGCGTTGAAATGTATATTAGAGCATTGGCTATCGCCCCAACCTCCCTTGCTTCGTCAGTGGATGCTTAAATTGTTTCATTTTACCACGTTACATTGGACACTTGCTCTATCAGATAAGGAGGTGTTGGGTGCTTGTTTCATCGCTCTTTGGGAACCTTTTATCTTATCTTTGCCTGCTGCTCGGAGGACAGTCTTTTATCATTGTTTTAGATATACCTCATGGATGGAAGAGCGGCTATTGACAGATAATGCCTTGGGGTCACTGTTGGAGGTAGAGGGGGGAGATTGATCCCCTGTTTCCTCAATTAGACGTTGGGGAGAGAGATCTGGGAGTGGCTGACCCTCTGCTTTATCCTGCATCTTCTTCTTTTGTTTCCTTTGGGTTTGGGGGGGTTGGGCCTCTCTAGGGGAGTGCACCTGTTTTTGTTTTGTGTCTTATGTTTTGTGTTGTTATTGTTCTCTGGGACATTATCTGTTATAGGGTGGTTATGCTGAATACCCTGGAGGCTTCAACGTTCCACACAACCTGTGCTGTTATTCTCTAAATGTGCTATTTAATCTTCCCACTTCCATTATAAGTGTATTGATCCAGTCAGTGTTGGACGTAGCTATTATTATGTGGGAGGAATTTAATTTATTGTATGCCTAACACACTGGTGTTGGGATCCCTTTTATGGAATTACCACTTCCAAGTTTGTCTCCTATTGTTACTGTTGGAATGTGAACGTTTTTGTATCTTGAAAACTTCAATAAAAAGTTAAATAAAAAAAAAACCCTATGAATGCCGGTGGGGTAATTATACCCCACTGGCACTCATAGGGTTAATCCTACTAACTTTGGATGGGTTTTAGGCACTTTGGATGTATTGATGTGGGGCCCCATATCAATACATCCACTGTGGACATTGGGTTCTTTTAAAGTCCGATAAGGGACTTTATGGCTAACAAAACTGGGTCTTAAGTTCTTTGCGGTAAGTGAGTCCTTTATCGGATTTTTTCAGCTAATGCAGTGCTTTAAATGGCAAAATGGAGCATCTGTATTTTTTAACATGGGTCAAAACACACGTTAGTGTAGTGGCCGGCATACTGGATGAACTGCCGTTAGCAGTTCATTACATGGCCCTTTGTATGGCTTCATACACGTTAAAACACCCGTTGGTATTTTTTTAGCTTAGCGGCTGCCTTTAAATCTACCCCTAAGGCTCTTGAAGAATACATTCAAGAGAACCTGGCTTGGGGCTTTATCCGCCCATCAACATCCCCTGCAGGAACAGAGATATTTTTTGTCAAGAAAAAAGGTGGGGGTCATCAGCCCTGTGTAGACTACAGGGGTTTGAACTCCATCACATGCAGAAATTGTTATCCACTTCTGTTAATTCCCAAATTAATCAACAGACTGATAGGGGCTCGTGTGTTCACTAAATTGGATCTCAGAGGGGCCTACAATTTAGTCAGGATCAAGTCGGGAGACGAGTGGAAGACCACTTTTAATTCCAGGTTTGGGCATTATGAATACCTGGTCATGCCCTTTGGCCTTTGTAATGCCCCAGCGGTCTTCCAATACCTAGTGAACGACATATTCAGGGACTTGTTGCTGACTTTCGTCATCGTCTATCTGGACGATATTCTAGTATTTTCATCAACACTAGAGGAACATCATTTTCATGTCCAGCAAATGCTAAGTTGCCTTCAAGAAAACGATCTCTATTGCAAGTTAAAGAAGTGCGAATTCAAGCAATGCTCCTTAGCCTTCCTGGGTTACATTATTTCCGATCAAGGTCTTGTCATGGATCCCGGTAAACTGTCTGCCACCTCAGAGTGGCCAACACCTATAGGGGTGAAGGCTGTCCAGTGATTCGTTGGCTTTGCCAACTATTATTGTAGATTCATCAAGAGATTTTCCAAACTTATAGCTCCCATCACTGCCATGACCTGCAAGGGTGCTGGTTCCCAACATTGGAGTCCTAAGGCCTTGCAGGCCTTCAAGGATCTCAAGATGGCCTTTTCCTTTGCTCCAATTTTGATGTATCTGGACCCTTTGGCACCTTTCACATTGGAGGTGGACGCCTCAGAGGTGGCTGCTAGTGCTGTACTCTCCCAGCGTGCTCCTGGATCTAATGTTCTGTATCCCTGTCCCTTCTTTTCCAGATGGTTCTCTCAGGCAGATAAGAACTACGACACAGGGAATAGAGAGCTTCTAGCAGTTAAGATGGCCTTGGAAGAATGGAGATATCTATTGGAGGGTCCTCCACACATGGTCAATATTCTCTCCGACATCAGAATCTCCAATATTTGGCATCTGCTAAGCGCTTAAATGCTCACCAGGCTCGCTGGTCCCTGTTCTTTTCCAGATTCAATTTTGTTATTTCCTACATTCCTGGAACAAAGAACGTCAAGGCAGATGCTCTCTCTCTCGCCAACATGAGGCAGCCTGTTCCCATCCACCTGTTTTGGAACCCATCGTCCACTCGCTTGCATCGTGTCTTCATTATCAACAACTCTACTTACCTCACTCAAGGAAGCTCAGTCTACCTACTCCTTCCGGAGTTTGCTTGTCTATTGTCAAAATGTCTATTTTGTGTCTGAAATATATTGGTCAGATATATTAAGTTGGAGGCATTGCTCCGTGACTGCTGGCCACCCTGGTATCCTTCTGTCACGGTTTTGAAGACTCTCAGACTTAAGGTTTTGGTAAAAACTTAACTTTATTAAAAAGTTAAGGCAATCCCCGTAGGGTAAATCATACATAACAATACAACAACAGGAATAGTATAATAGGTTCTACCGGCCTTGCCAATGATACTGAGCAAGGCAACCCAAGTGACAGTAGTATTTACAATAGGCTCTACCGGCCTTGCCTATACCGGGTAAGGCAACCGTGAGATGACATGTACCGGTTCTACCAGCCTTACCAATACCGGGCAAGGCAGCCCAAGGAACAGTACAATAACAATAGGCTCTACCGGCCTTGCCTATACTGGGTAAGGCAACCGTGAGGTGAAATGTACCGGTTCTACCGGCCTTACCAATACCGGGCAAGGCAGCCCAAGGGAGGCTGAGTATAGGCTCTACCGGCCCCGCCAATACCGGGTAAGGCAACCCTCAAGATGTTAACGTGCAAAGGTTCTACCGGCCTTACCAATACCAGGCAGGGCAGCCCAAAGCGTAGGCCAGCCGTCAGATAACTATGACAGCAGATAGGAATAGATACAAAGGCCTAATCGCAGCAGAAGTCTATTGCCAGGAAGTATCAGACAACTGCATAGGAAGCATACAGCGAACTGTCCTCAGAACTAGAGTTCAGGAGCAAACCAACGTCCTTGCGTTGGACCAACGGTATAAGCGCAACCAGGCTTAATGGGGTAAACCAGCGTCCGCACGCTGGGACCAACAGTAATTCTCGCAACCAGGTTAATGTGGAGTAAGCCAGTGCCCGCACGCTGGGACCAACAGGAATTCTCGTAACCAGATTGAGATGGAGTAAACCAGCATCCGCACGCTGGGACCAACAGTAATTCTCGCAACCAGGTTGATATGGAGTAAACCAGCGTCCGCACGCTGGGACCAACAGTAATTCTCGCAACCAGGTTAATATCGAGCAAACCAACGTCCGCACGCCGGGACCAACAGTAATTCTCGCAAACAGGTTAATATGGAGCAAACCAGCGTCCGCACGCTGGGACCAACAGTAATTCTCGCAACCAGGTTAATATAGAATAAACCAGCGCCCGCACGCTGGGACCAACATGAATTCTTGCAACCAGGTTAATGTGGAGTAAACCAGCGTCCGCACGCTGGGACCAACAGTAATTCTCGCAACCAGGTAATATGGAGTAGACCAGCGTCCACACGCTGGGACCAACAGTAATTCTCGCAACCAGGTAATATGGAGTAAACCAGCGTCTGCACGCTGGGACCAACAGTAATTCTCGCAACCAGGTAATATGAAGTAAACCAGCGTCCGCACGCTGGGACCAACAGTAATTCTCGCAACCAGGTAATATGGAATAAACCAGCGCCTGCCCGCTGGGACCCACAGTATATCTCGCAACCAGGTAATATGGAGAAAACCAGCGTCCGCTTGCTGGAATCAGCCACACAGCTGAAGCGGAAAGTAACAATGTCGCCGGAGCGACTAAGCAAGAGCAAGAGCCCTGTACTCTAGCGGGAATCCACCGAAGCACGACTAAAGCGGTGACAGGAGACCGGAACACAGGAAACTATGACAGAGAGCAACCGTCAGGAGAAACGGTAGGCTGGAGACTCAGGAGGATTAACCCGCGAGGTGCTGGAACACGGGAACAATAGTGCACAGGAACACCGGAACACAGGATCACTGGAACGCTGGAACACCGGAACGTAGGAACCGCAGGCCCAGAAGCCTGACAGCAGGTCAGGACAGGTGAGATCAGAAACATCACAAAAGGGCAACCTGGGAGTGCCCAGCGAGGGTTTAAAAAGGCAGAGTGAGGAGGGCTACTAGCAGGCAGCCAATGAGTAGTTCCCAGCAAGTGACAGACACCAGATAGCACGAATCACGGGCACCGTGATACCTTCATACTCAGGATCTCATTGCCAGATACTTTTGGCGGCCTGAGCTGAAGTCCCATGTGGTATCCTTTGTAACCTCCTTTCCAGTCTGTGCAAGAATGAAGATACCACGTTCTCGACACATTGGACTCCTACAGCCACTTCCTGTACCCACGCACCCATGTGTGCAAATCTCTATGGATTTCGTTGTGGATATGCCTTGCTCATCTGCGAACACAGTAATTTGGGTCATTGTGCCTTTAGCCATCGAATTGGCCGATCTGTTTGTTCGAGATATTTATCGTTTGCATGGGATACCACAGCATATTGTGTCTGATCGTGGATCTCAATTTGTGTCTCGCTTCTGGAGAGCATTTTGTGCAAGATTGGGGATTCATCTCCAACATTCATCTGCATATCACCCACAGACGAATGGTCAGACTGAGAGATTGAATCAAAACATGGAACACTTTCTCCACTGTTATTGTTCCCATCAGCAAGATGATTGAACTTTTCTTCTACCATTCTTTTATAATTCATTACTGCAGACTGTTCCCCCTTTTTGAGGCACTTGGTTATAAACCTCCTGCCATTGCACTCTGTTCACCTACGTCAGCGGTTCCCTCTGCAAAGACCCATGTCCAAGGCTTGGCCAATCATCGGCAGGCCATCTGCAATACACTCCTCTCAGCTCAAGTTCGTCAAAAGGAGGCAGCCAACCGTCATCGATCATTGGCACTCTGATTTGATCCAGGGGACTTGGTCTGGTTCTCCTCGAAGAACATCAAGCTTCATCACCCATTGGATAAACTGGGTCCTCGGTTCCTGGGGCCACTCAAAGTAGAGGCCCGCCTTTCTCCTGTGTCTTATTGGTTGACCCTTCCACCTACTCTTAGGATTCATCCGGTGTTCCATGTATCCTTGCTTAAGCAGTATGTGCAGGCTTATGATGCTCACCCCTCCTCATCTCCTCCGCCCCCTGTTTCTGTTAAAAACTCAGAGGAATTCATTGTTGATGCCATCTTGGACTCTCGCCGCCCTCGGGGTACCTTGCAGTATCTAGTGAACTGGAAGGGCTATGGCCCAGAGGAGCGATCTTGGGTGATTGTTCTTGATCAAGTGATTTCCTCTGTTCCAGAGCCGGCTATTCCTGACTAACCCTTTGCCTGCTGATTCAACTCTTGTATACCTCCTCAGCTTTGACCCCTGGCTTGCTCCTTAGACCATTCTCTTGCCTGCTTCTTGGTACTGTGTTTGTCCGACTGGTTATCTACTCCAGTTTGCTCTACGATTCTCGAAGACACCCTTGTATTTCTTCCTTGTTTGTTCTGTTGCTGACTCTCTGTTGCCAACTCCCTGTTACCAGCTCCCATTTGCGGACTCCCTGTGCATCCAGTCTCCAACTCCCAGTCATTGGTTCCTGTAGCCTCCTAAGTCAAAGACTCCTGTGCTAGTTCCCTTTAGTTCCAGAGTTGTAACTAGATGAGTTCAGTTGCTGATAGGTTCATCTACATCTGTTTCAGTTCTCAGAAAGTAGTAGTCTGGATCTAGGGGTGCTATCCTGCCATCAGGCTTCATGGTCTGCACCTTTAAAACCGGCTTTGGCCGCAGCAAAGCATCTCTAGAGCAGCTCGCGATCCCCAGCTATGCTCTCTATCCTGCTCTCTCTAGCATCTCTCTCCCTGAGGTCTACCTAGCAATAAAGTTAGTTTTGTCTTGTGTTGCTCTGTTTCTTTTATATCAATAGCTCCTTGTCACCTCTTGGCAGGACCCTGTTCCTGGTCAAGCTTATCCAGCAGCTTACAAGGGCTCTTCCTGATCTGAAAATGTTACACTGACTGCCTGAACCTGGTGTCCTGGGCCTGCACCTGCCTGCCTGTACCTGGCACCCTGGGCCTGCCATTCAGCACATGCCTGTCTGTACCTGGCATCCCGTCCTGAGCCTGTGCACACTACCACTATAAGGGACTCTGTTCTCACTTTCTCAAGCCCCTTGTTAATGCATCTTGTATGGGTGTGCGCCTTCCTGCCATCGGATTCCAGTCTCCACAAAAGCAAACCACCTACAGGAAGGTGGTGGGTTCTGACAAAATGAGGCATAAAGAACAGGAATGAGCACTCACAGCTACAAGGAGAAGGACCTGTGGAGAGCAGTTTCTCTGATTAGCTACCACTATCAACACTTGGCAACTGATGCCTTCCAATCCCTTAACCATTGGTTGCCATAGGAGAGGGGACTAAAAGCATGTAAAGTAAAATACACAGGCATTCATGCAATGGGATGGAACCCTCTGGAACTGCCAGCAGCCCAGCTACCTCAGTGCTGCCTCTGGAGCGAGTAGAGATGAGTTTTCCACCAAGATTGCTGTTGCCTGTGTCTGATCACTTCAGTTTACATTTCCAGACAGCTTTGCCTCTCAGGCTCCTTCAGAGAGTAGAGGTTAAAGCTGCCTGTATGACTCCATCTTAGGTAAGTGCTTCTGTTACACACAGTAATTATACAGATACACCCAATTGCTGTTTGAACGACACCTTCCTTGGGAAGTTCTTCTGCTGCATACAGTAATTATATACCTGTGAATTTCTAAAATGTATACCAAAGAATTGCGACTATATTTAAAGGGCACTCCTGATTAAACAAATATAGATTACAAATATAGATTACCTCACATATCACGCTGGTGGTGCTAGTGATCAAAAGTAACTACATGCAAAAAATATAAAGAAGGAATAGATGCTCACTTTGAACAGCGCTATAAATCATCATTCAACATAGAAATCTATAAAGAAGAAAAAAAACAACTTTATAAATAGGGATTGTTGCTCTGCTCTGACCCTTTTGCTCAACAAAGAACTTATACGTAATCACCAGACAATGATCACAATTATTTAACTGCACAAGATATAAAAACTAGAAGCGTGGAATGGGGTCGCCCAACATGTATTTTGTTTATCATTGTATTTAGTAATGTAAAGTGTAATGTTAGGTTGCAGAAAAATGTCCGGCATTGGCAATATTCCTGTGTGCATGGATGGGTATGGATATATATGACGATGTGTGTGTGTGTATGTCTGTCACACTCGTTGTGACTGGCATGCCACCAACCAATCACAGTGGTGATGAACCGAGAAATACCAGAGGCACATAGCCTTGGTGATCACTCATTGTGGGGATATAGTGCCACCTTAAAGAAATAGCTGATCAGTTTCTTGGCTGGAGGATCCTGGAGCTAGAACTATTTTTATGCCAATAGTACATTGGGGGCAACCTGAGGTTTTCAAGGTGTTGAAGACTACAATTCCCATCATCCCCAGTCAGCTACTAGCTGGGTGGAAATGGTAGAATTTGAATCCCTGAATAGGTGGAGAAGTACAGGTTGGCAAATGCCCAGCTCTGCGCTGCTGCTCCAGCTCTGTTTCCTCATTCACCTTAGCCTGCTGTACTTTTAAATAGTGGCACTAGGTAGAAAATTCTGACGATACTTCTATACCCAGCTTTGGGCTCGATTTAAAGGCAGCCGTTAACCAAAAAAATCACTAATGGGTGCGTTAAGTGTCATGTTGCAATTCAAAGATCCGTCTAAACAACAGCTAACGGCAGTTGCAGAATCCTTACGGCCGATACACTTGCGTGCATTCAGACGCATGGAACAACATACCCCAGAGCTATTCAAAGGCTTGCGGTACTGATAACGGCTGAAAAAAAGACACACCTAACGGCTAAAAGTTAAGACCCACTTCTCACACACGTTAGACACTTAACGGCCAAAACTAAACACCCGTTACAGAGGAAAAGACACAAAAGGCTTACCGCACAACCATGTAAATGGGAAAATTAACCCGTGCAATGCCAAAACAACACAAAAACATGCACACACAACACAAATCACTACACACACAACAACAACCAACACCACAGGAACAATGACACACAAAAAAACAACAACACAACATGGCACGGAACAATGGGGGTCATCACACAAAGCGGACCCTGCAAATACAAGCTCACCTGGGCAACATCAACACGCGACCTGCACCCCACAACTGCACGCACGCAAATGGCACACACAGAACAAGCACAACACACCGCATCTTATAACACACACACACCTGCTAACACTTACCTGGACAAAAACAACTCACCATTGGTCAGCACTCACCTCATCACCACACCTACACAACGCCCTAGCAAGTACTTAAAGGGACAACTCAACACACTCACTTGTGGCTTGTTTTCCACTCAGGGAGGGAGAGAGAGAGATAGAGAGAGAGAGAGAGAGAGAGAGAGAGGTAGAGAGAGAGAGAGAGAGAGAGATAGAGACAGATAGAGAGAGCAAACAGTATGTTGGGTTACATATTGTTGCGAAGACTGCGGAGAAGGCGTGCAAGGGAGAGAGCTAGGGAACATCAGCAAACTCCAAGCACGCCTCATCAACAGCCTTCACCTGTTGCAAGTGAGGAGGCTCTGGCTCAGCAGCCACACAGGAGTCCATCCCCACCTGGAGGGCACAGGATGTATAGACGACCACCAAGGCCCAGGGTATACCGCCCAAGGGTCACACTCTTTGGAATGGCTGATGACGAGGTCATTGATCGCTACAGGTTGAGGCCTGACAGCATCATTGCCTTGTATGAGGTCATCAAGGAGCAGGTGGATCCCATCTACATCCGCAACCATGCCCTAACTGGCCTGCAGAAACTACTCTGTGCCATACACTTCATGGCAAGCGGGGCCTTCCAGTCCACTGAGGGTTACGCATCTGGCATGTCACAGGCCACATTCTCCAGAGTGCTGGCCCAGGTCCTGCCAGCCCTCAAAAGCAAGGCCAGTACCTATATACATTTTCCCACCACCGACATGGACTGGATACACGTCAAGCAGGCCTTTTACGCAAAGGGAGGCATGCCCAGGGTCATGGGTGCTATAGATTGCACCCATGTCCGGATTAAGGCCCCAGCACGTGACGCACAGATATTCATCAACAGGAAGAACTTCCACTCCATCAACGTGCAGATGGTGTGTGACAGCAACATGAGGATCATGAATGTCTGTGCAAAATATCCTGGCAGCACACATGATGCATACATTCTACAAAACTCCTCAGTCCACAGAGATTTTGAGAATGGAACCTTTACAGGGGGATGGCTACTGGGTGAGTTCACAAAACAAAATCACACCACATACACAGGCGTACACACCACTCAGCTCAGCATGCACCTGACCCACAGCTACTACGTCCACCACACAAAACATCATTCACACAACATGTGCTCCCTGTTTCACCATGTCACTGACATTACACAGGTGATGCTGGCTATGGATGCAAGTCCTGGCTACTGACCCCTCTGGCCAATCCCCAAACACATGCCCAGGAAAGCTACAACCAGGCTCATGCCAGAACCAGGAATGCTATTGAGCGGACATTTGGGCTCCTCAAGTCAAGATTCCGATGTCTGGACCACTCTGGGGGAGCACTGCAGTATGCACCGACTAAGGTGTGTGACATCATTGTGGCGTGCGCAATACTGGACAACATCGCAGTGGACACCAGGCTGCTGGAGCACATCCCGGACCCCCCCCATACAGGAAGTGGCCATGGACATCGGGCATGTGGAGGAGACCATGAGAGGGGCACAGATCAGAGACAGGCTCATCACGGAATACTTCACCTGTGAGTATAACACATGCATGCAAACAATCCATGCAAGTCCCCCAGCAGTCCTGTGACACTAACCACACTGCACATTTTGTTCTGTCTCACCCCACAGGAACAGTGACACAGCACTGCACTGGCAGTGGACGTGGAAAATTGTGTGTGTGGACTCAACAACCATCCTCCATTCCACTCTCCACGTTGACATACAGACCCCAAGGATATCACGCACACCCCCAGGAGAAACAAGGTACAACATATTACCCATGTTCATCACCTTACACCGCTTGATTGACAGCAACAAACTGGATATGCCATGATTATAGCCTGAACAACCATGCTAGCCCAGTAGCGAAAGAGTATTATCTAATGATATGCATTGGAAGGGACATCAGACTCAATATGGGACCTGTACTGTGCTACAGCTGAGAAGAGCAGCACAGGGGTGGATGTACAGTGGTATGGGCACACAATGTAGAGGTCATGAGACGTAGATCAGATTACCACGGACTCCATGCAGACCTGTGAGTGTGCAGACATATGTGCCCCTGACATGAATACACACATCAACAAATGTGTCCTAACAGTTCCATGGAACAAATGACATTGGGCTGCCACTGTCACTTTCACAGTGGCAGCACAATGTCATTACTTCCATGGAGCTCTCAGAACACTTGTTAATGTGTGTATACATGTCAGGGGCACATATCCCTAGGACTGATACACATGTCCTTAGTTCCCCACAGAATTGGTTACAGATGAGTACACAACACATTGTCAAGCAATGGTTTGTGTACTCACCTGTAACTGTGAAAATTGAGGGGATCAAAAAGACTAAATTGTTGTTGCTTGATGATCAGTTCAGGTCAACTGCTCCAAATCCTGTCCTCTTCTTCCACAGGCATCCGTAACATGATCCATCCTTGAACTGAAGATCTTCTATGTGACTGGATTGATGTCTTGACATCACCTTCATGGAGATCACCCCTTGCTGTTTATGGTGATGTTGTTGGTGATGCAAAGTTTGACCTGAGGTTCACACAAACCTCTACTGGATCATTTTCATATAGACACAGAAAACACTAATTCTTGAGTTTTATAACCTGTACAGTTAGGATGCTCAGC
This sequence comes from Rhinophrynus dorsalis, assembly GCA_037306005.1. Taxonomy (NCBI): domain Eukaryota; kingdom Metazoa; phylum Chordata; class Amphibia; order Anura; family Rhinophrynidae; genus Rhinophrynus; species Rhinophrynus dorsalis. The sequence goes on from CM074719.1 coordinate 235,162,256, forward strand.
TACAGAGTTGTCAAACCTTGTGGACAACACATGAGCTGGGCAGCAGTGTTACTAAAGTACTATTATTTTGTTTCAAAGTACATTTAGTGTTCTCATACAGGTCTTCAATGCATATAGGCAATACACACACAAAACACATGTACATTCTAATGTACTTTGAGACACAATAAAGATGAACCATCACCATTCTATCTGTGTCTGTAGGAGGATATATTTGAGAACACATATGTCAATGTGTTACCACACCCAGGGTAGAGTATGCCCCATACATGGAAAGGCATCACCCACATCACAGGAGTCCACCACTTGTTTGCCAGTGACTGGACTCTGTGATGTATCCATGCAAACAGATGATGGTGGCAGTGATGCACCAATGTGTTGTGGGAGTGATGAAGAGGTGATACAGGGGACATACTTCCACAGTGAATACCTGTCCACAGTATCTGTATTGCTCAGTATAATCCATGTTCTGAGATTTGGCTCCACTTTGACATATCTCAGTACATGGGCTAACGAACAACCAGACTAAGTGGACATGTGTTATCACTGGTGAAGTCTGTTACACCCTTAGGGAAACAGCAACTCAACTTACAGGAGACCCCAATGCTCAGCCCAGGATATCAATGTGTGTGCTACACATTGAAATCCTAGGTTAAAAACATTGGCTTCTCCAGTAAGTCAGTTGCACAATGAGTGTGTGAATCCAAGACAACATGGATACATGTCCCATTTATCTATCCTGCTTATAATGTCCCTGCTAAATCACAGAGCTGTTTGTCTGGTTATCCCATTAACCCACTGAGTGCAAGAGTGGTCCCCAACGCATTTCTTTACAATGCGTTGTCTACTACTCTGGCACTCAAAGGGTTAAACACAACATATGAAGTAGACGAATGTTCAGTGTTGTACAATTTGTTGTGCTAAGGGGTATGTTTTGTTGTTCAAATTCAACACACAACACCGCCATATAACACAGTGGTGTAATATGGCTCCAGGGATGTATTACAAGTTGAATTTGTACAACGGTGTGTGTGTGAACCCATGTTGTAGCATCCCACTAACATTTCACATAGGCAGAGGTTGTGTTCACTGCATTGTATGGCAATGCATTGGAGACAACCCTGCCACCCAATCCATAACTGAAGACACAACAGATCAGACTGGAATTTAAAAAAAAATGTTTCCTTTATTGAGGGGAGACTTAACAGGTTGGGCCTTTCATTTTTTCTTCTTTGGGTGGGGGGCCTTAGCCTGGGTGCCAGAGGTGGATGCCCTTGTGGATCTCCTGGTAACCCTCTGCCCCCTAGGTGTTGCTTCAGGGGTAACACTGGAGGGGGTGGTGGTAGCAGTAGACCCCTTGGTGGAACGCAAGTTCGCCCTCTCCATCCTCAGGCTCTCTCTGCGGTTGATCTCCCTTAACTCCACAAGGACCTGTGTCATCATGTCCATGAGACCAGTCCTGAGCTGGTGGAGTAGTGTGTTCCCCCTGGCCACCTCCGACTCCAGAGCTTGGATTCTGGTCTCCAATTGGGCAATGTTCCTCCTGGATTGCCTCCTGCTCCTGGTGATGTTGCTGTCTGTACTTCTGCTGGACCGGAGTAGTCTTCTTTGAACGGCCATACACTCCGCCTCCATGCCTGTGAGGCGTGCGGTGCTGGAGGTGGATGTGCCCGGTGTCCCTGGTGCTGCTGTTTCCTCTGCTGCTGTTGAGGGTGCTCTTTCCTCCTCCTCTGCTGTTGAGGGTGCTCTTTCCTCCTCCTCTGCTGTTGAGGGTGCTCCTTCCTCCTCCTCCGCTGTTGAGGGTGCTCTTTCCTCCTCCTCCGCTGCTGAGGGTGCTCTTTCCTCCTCTGCTGCTGCTGAGGGTGCTCTTTCCTCCTCTGCTGCTGCTGAGGGTGCTCTTTCCTCCTCTGCTGCTGTTGAGGGTGCTCTTTCCTTCTCTGCTGCTGTTGAGGGTGCTGTGGCTGCTGTTGGAGTGGCTGGTGCAGATGATGGGCATATGCCCACCACATCAAGTGATGCAGAGCTGCCCAGAGATGTGTGTGCTGGTGGAGGTGTGAATATGTCCCTGGGTAGGGGGCGCTGGGGCTCACCAATCAGGCCCAGGTGTGTGTAGTCCAGTGGCCAAGGGTCATATGGTGGCCACTGATAGGTGGTGGGACCCCACCTCAGATCATACCTTGGGGCATGCTGTGGAGCCATCCAGGAGGGTGGGTTGATCTGGGAGGCATATGGCCCATATTGGGTGTTGGCCACTGTCCCTGGCAGCCATTGCCTCCCTGGCGGTGGTGGTGCTGCTGATGGAGGGTAGTAGCTGGTGGAGGTGGATGGATGTGTCCACCTCTCCTCCTATGGCATCCAGCCACTCTACTGGGGAGGTGCAGCTGGAAAGGGTGGTGCAGCCTGTGGTGGTGCAGCTGGAAAGGGTGGTGCAGCCTGTGGTGGTGCAGCTGGAAGGGGTGGTGCAGCCTGTGGTGGTGCAGCTGGAAAGGGTGGTGCAGCCTGTGGTGGTGCAGCTGGAAGGGGTGGTGCAGCCTGTGGTGGTGCAGTAGGTGGTGATGCAGCCTGTGTTGGAGGGGATGGTGATGGTGGGTAAGGTGACCACCGGCTGGTCCCCTCCTCTGTGTCCTCCTCACTGGGGGGTGACATAGCCTCCTCCACTGTCTCCCGCTGGGCTTGACGGCCGTAAGCTGTGTGGAGGAAGAAGATGTTGTGATTAGTGACCTTAGCCATATGTTTGTGGAGACAATTCTACTTTGATATGTGGTGAAGAAAAATATATGTGTTTGTGTTAATCCCCCTGGGTAAACAAGGGTACTCCCACTGCTGAAAGGTGTTGTTTGAGTTATTACGGGTGAAGGTTTCATTTTGAGGTGCAATATCACAGTGTCCAGAAATAGTACAGTGGGGCTGTTGCTACACCCTCCCATGTAGATATCTGGTCCCTGTACCAGAGCTGTCCATATGATTGTGTAGTAACAGCACCACTGTACAATATCAGGCCACTGGGATATTGCCCCTGACATATCCATGTCTGAGCTGTGATACCTTTTGCATCAACACACCTTTCAGCAGTAGGAATACCATTGTTTAACTCGGGGGGGGGATCCAACAACATATATTTGTCTTCACAACTTGTAGGGATGGCTATCCCTCCAGGGGGGTGGCAAAGGTTAAGTCCACCTTGATGTCAGATTGTAGACATTGTGGGAACAGATGTTGTTCTCTGTTAGTCCTATCCCTCCTACCCTCATGGTTGTTCAGATATTGCTCTATGTGACGGATGTAGATTTCAGTCATTTGTCCACACGAGGGATTTTCAGCAGAGACAAAATCAACCCATTTAGAGAACAATACTTAATTGGAATGGTGCACAGGGTGTGCATGATTTACAAGCACACTCTGTGGACCATTCCAAAGAGGTATTTCTCTCGACATGTTGTGACTTTGGCTCTGCTGAAGAGCCTCCGTGTGGTCAAATGATGGATATCGTCACCTGTCACATGGAGCAATATCTGTATAACCATGAGTGTTGGAGGGATGGGACTTAGATCAAGACACATCTGTTAACGATGGCAATGATATGACATCATGATGACATTACCCATTGCTATCCCATTACAGTGACACACAAGTAGAAATGGTCATATATGTATGTGGATATGTACCCTTCATATGGATGGAGTAATATCCTTCCAAGATGTGATGCCAGAGAGCATTTCATTAGGTGTGATTGCCTTACTGGCTATATATGTGCACCCATCCAACAAGACATTGTATTGATATGATGGATATGAACATACCTCGTATATCCCATCTACGTAGAGTGTGATATACTATGTATGTGTATTTGGATGGTAGCAATGTAAGTTGATATGTGATGGGTGCACATATCTGGCCAGTAAGGCAATCACATCCAGTGAAGTGATCTCTGTGTTCACATCATGTTGGAACATATTTAGTAACATTTGAATCCTAAGGGCAACAATCCAGCCAGTAGTGAGGGATATCTTTGATTGAGGCCTGTTTTTTTCTCTGTGTATGAGCCCATCCATCCTTCTGTGTGAGGCAACCGTACTCAGTCCTAGATATCCATCAGTCATGGCCTGTTGGTGACCAAGGTACAATGTTTGCTATTTGTTTCCCATATGTATCCTGCATAGAGATGCTGGTGTACCATCGATCCATGGCATCAGCACCCCTGTGGATCCATGTGGGAATCAGATATGGGATATGTCATTTCAAGTCAGAGTAAATGATTGCAGCCACAACACCAATGCCTACTTTTTCCAGCTTGAATTCTGTAAAATAGTTTTCGGCCTGTGTGTTGCACCTACAAGCATTTATTCTGTGTGACACTGTGATGTGTGATCTGATGCCCCCTTTTGTGATTCAGTAAGCGGTGATGTTGAACCGATGACATGAACATGATGGTGACATTTCCAGTGTTTTCCATGGAGTCTGTACAATGGGACCCTATGAACTTGATTCTTGTTTTGGCATATTCTCCATGGACTAACACTATGTTCCCTCTCCACTACAGCAAGTGGTTCTTCGTGTCTTTCACGATCTTCCCACTGCAGGGCATGGTGGACTCACACAGACCACAGAGAGTATCCAGAGGTACTTCTGGTAGCTGGGCATGAATCAAGGTATTGTGTCATTTGTTTCTTCGTGTGATACTTGCTGTTGATCAAAAAGCAAATGCGCCAAGCCTACTGGACTTCTTCATTCTTTGTCTGTCCCAACTGGTCCATGGAAGGAGGTTACCTTTGACTTTATTGCAGACCTGCCTAAGTCTGACAGACATGATACCATCCTTGTGGTGGTTGATCGCTTTACCAAGATGGCACATTTTATACCTGTTTTTGGACTACCTACAGGCTCAATCCGCAACTTTATACTTACGAGAGGTATTCAGTCTATGTGGAGTACCCTCCTCACTTACATCTGACGAAGGTTCCCAATTCACCTCAAGATACTGGAGAGCGTTCTGTTCTGGTCTACAAATCACAAGTCATCTGTCATCCTGTTACCACCCTCAAACAAACGGACAGATTGAATGCACAAACTACACCCTAGAACAATATCTCAATTTCTTCTCCATATATCAACAAGACAATTGGTATCACCTGTTACCACAAGTGGAATTTGCTAACAATCATTTCAATTATACAATATAGACATCACGATTCTTTTCTACCTATGGATGTCACCCTGGTGCTTTGCCTTGGCTACCGACTACTACACCTGTCCCAGAAGCAAACCAACAGATCCAGGTGCTGCAGCCTTATCAAAAAAGAGATCTTTGTTACATCCTATCCCAAGCCAAAGCTGCTTACAAAAAACAAGCTGATAAATGTTGTCTTGACAGTCCTACACTGCAAGTTTGTGATAAGGTATGGTTATCATCTTCTCACATCAGTTTGTCCTGCCCTACAAAGAAACTTGTTCCTTGCTTCTTAGGACCCTTCAGCATCACTCAAGTCATTAATCCCCTGTCCTCCTAAAATCATTGTGGGAGATGCTGCGGAATATGAGGTTCAACAAATCCAAGATTCCTGTGTTCGATGGGATGTCTGGAATATCTTGTACACTGGAAGGGCTATGGACCTGATCTTGGCAACCCTCTACCAACATATAAGCCCTGTCGTGTCTTTGGTAATTTCATCGGAAGAATCCTGAGCATCCTGGTCCTGAGCTCACCCAGAAGAGTTTGTGAGGGTGGGGCTGTTGCGATCCGTCTCACGTACCTGATCGCTTCCAGTCATGCACGGTGTCAGTTTTCAACCTTTTAATCAGTAAGTTGAAAGTCATCCTTGGTGTTTACTAGTGTAGCTCCATTTCTGCTTAAAGCTCTGTGGTATCACTTGTCTTATTTTACAAAATTAATACCTGTAATAATAATAAAAAGGGTGTGTTTCAGTGCATCACAGTAATTATATTTTTGCAGTCTATATTAATAACACAGAGCTGCCGCAAGTATAGATTAAAGGGTCTTAAGTTAGAACAAAAAATAACAAGTTGAACATAAACAGTTTTTGCCTCTTAACTCTTTGCACTGTATTATAATTACATTACTTACGTTTTGTAAGGATAACCCACTTCTCACTACAGCCTTATTATCACTATTGCAGGTAGCAGGTTCGTTGTTGAATCTAGCTCTAGCCCCAGAACTTTTTGGAACCTAGCAATGCTCCTGCATACAGGCATGTATACCACAATTATGTGGAATTGATGTATAGAGGGACTCAACATCTAGAGTAAGTAGAAATTAGTTTTCCTTCACCACCAAATCCATGAATCTCCGAATAACATCTCTGGCATCTTGTACATCAGATGGATGAGTAAATAAAAAAGTTTATAATCGGACATCTACATATCTACTTGTTCTAACAAACTTTTCAGCCCAGAAATCACTGGTCTACCTGGTTATCTAACCATTTGTGTATTTTTGGTAGTGTGTGTATATTATATATATATTCACAACCATCATGTAATCAAACTCCTTTTTTGATCAAATCTTCTTCCAAAGCAATTCTCAATTTACATAATTACTGTATTTCTTTTTTTGAGTCAGCATTCAGCGTCTCATATGATACAGGATCCTGAAGTTGCCTTTGAGTTTCCCTGAAATAATTCCCCTCATTCATTATTACAATATTACAATATATCCCCCTTTATCAATGGATTTCATTATAATATCAGAACGATTTTGTAAATCATGTAGAGCTTTAAATTCAGAGGTAGAAAGATTATGTGAGGAAAATTTCTCTACTGAGGTTGTGGTAATATCTCTTTCAACTAACTCTGTGAATAGCTTAATACACGTGCACGTGTATGTTTAAACTAAGGATCCTCTGGATCAACAGGGGTGTTTTTGCCATGAGCTGAACTTGATGAACGCATGTCTTTTTTAAGCCTCGTCAACTATGTCACTAAGGGGCAGCATACATTTAGATTTTAAAATTAAAAAAAATATAATTGAAGCTTTATGGGGAACCAACAATACATTTATTAATGTAAATTAAGGTGAATATGATGTGATCATTAATGATGAATGTGAAAGAGATAAAGGTGTTGGTAGAAAATTAATTAATAATGCTGACATTTTAATAACTACAGGACACTTGTTAAGGAATGCTGTATCCATGATTAGTCATATTTCTGATTCTGCAATATTGATTTAACTACTGTCCCAGAGGAATTAAAATCTATAGTATTACTTAATAGGTTGATTGCTAAGAGGTTAATCTTACAAAATGAGAAAATAAAATCATCTCTTTTGTATAAACTGGATAAGTAAACAACTTGAGCTAACAGCTAAACAATCCATAATGATGACCCATGTTCCAAAAGCAACTATTTATAATGTAAATGAACTCAGACATAGACAGGTAAAAAAAAAAACCCTGAAGACTGCCAATGCGAATTATTTGTCTATTATGAATTAATTGCAGGTGATGTATATACTAGCAGTTGGGAAACAGAAGAGCAGGATAGGGGGATGGAGAGAGTAGCAGGAGAGGTGGAAGCTCAGGAGGGCATCCCTGGTCAGGGTAGGAGTGTGTGATCCGTGGGGCAGAGTGGGACCCACCCAAGAGCAGGTACACAAAGGACAGGGACAGCTGTGTCAGTGGGAGGACAGGTAGATCCTGGGGGCCCCTACTCACAGTCTTTCATGGAATCAGAGACGAGGCAAGAGACAGGTACTGTAATGTAACTCCATGTCACGGAGTGACTAGGAAATAAAGACACTTGACAAGTACAGATAAAATTAAAATAAACTTTATTTTAAACACAATAGTAGCAGCAATGAATAATACACTTTTATGAGACCAGGGAAGAACAGTGCACACACTTTCTTCACCCTTCACTAGGCAAATGTGATTTGACCCACGTCTGTACCCTAACGCTAGGGTAAACCCAGGCAACAGGAGTGAGTAGCTCCAGAACACTGGAGCAACACAGTAGTGACTCTAACTCCACCCCCTTCTCGAGGCCAGGTGTGAGGACAGTGCAACTTATTTCCTCAACCTTTCACTAGGCATTTGTAGCTAGTATCCGAACAGCCCTTGATAACCTTCACAGACTATATAGGAGGACAGTGCATGGCACTTCCTCAGTCACACCAGGCAGGTAAAGAATAGCGCAACTATACCCTACCAATAGGGTATACCAGAGGCAAGGCAAAACAGCACCTAGAAGGCTAGATGAGGCAACACCCAAACCGGACAGACCACAGGAGGTCAGTGACATGGACTGACTGACAAGCACTGCTACAGGGGTAATGAGCGCAGTGAAACGGTAGGCCCAGGCAGCAAGGATCTCAATAGCCGGGGCTGGGTAGCCGAGGCTGGTAATAGCGCCCAGAATGCAACAGAGGGAGAGTAGTCAGAGGAAGCCAGGAGTGAGAGCCGGATTGGGTAGTCAGACAGAGCAGGAGTAATACACAGGAACAGCAATGGACCAACACAGCACTAGGCTCAGGTACACCACGAAAGGGCACTAGTAACTGGAAATGCTGAGGCTTTTAAGGCCTAGCAGATGGGCGGAGAGATGACATCACTAAACCAGTTACCTATAAGAACAGCTACTTGCATAGAGCGACAGCCGGGAAGTAACTAGGTCGCTGTTACAGCAATTAAACACTAGAGGCAATCACGGGCACTGTGATAGTACCCCCCCCCCCCCCCCGCGGAGGAGACCATACCTTATTGGGAAATTTCATTTGAAATCTGCACAGCAATCTAGGAGCGTGAATATCATTCTGATTTACCCAGGAATGCTCCTCCGGACAATAACCTTTCCAATGGACAAAATATTGGATGTGCCCCCAGACCTTGCGGGAGTCCAGAATGCTTTGAATCTCATACTCATCCTGATTTTGAATGCGTACTGGAACTGGTACTACAGGAGCGGATGAGTAGTGCATGTTCCTGGGAAGGTCTAAAGCGTAAGACAGAGGGTTTATACATAGCACCCGGAAGGGTCCTATGAAACGTGGAGCCATCTTATGACAGGGCACTTGCATGTGCAGATTTTTGGAGGCCAACCAGACACTATCCCCCACCTGAAAGACAGGAGCAGGACACCTCCTGCGATCTGCGTGTCTCTGATAGCACTCTGAGGAGCTTCGTAAGGCATTCTGAACCTGGGCCCGTGTGGAGCGGAGCTGCCGCATATGCTCATCCAGAGCCGGAATATCCTGTGGCTGAAATGAATCCAGGAGCAGAGATGGTTGGAACCCATAGTTAATCAGGAAGGGAGAGCTCCCGGACGAAGAGTTTATGGCACAATTCCTGGCAACCTCAGCCCACGGCAACAGGTCGACCCAATTATCATGATGGTCAGAAGTGAAGCAGCGCAGGAATTGTTTCAATCCCTGATTGGCTCTTTCCGCAGCACCATTAGTCTGGGAGTGGTAGGCAGAAGAAAATGACAGTTTGATGCCCATCTGGTCACAGAAGGCCCTCCAAAACCTTCATAAAAACTGACTTCCACGATCAGAAACCACAACCCGGGGTACCCCGTGGAGCCTGAATACCTCCCTGTCAAATACCATAGCCAATTCCTTAGAGGAAGGTAGTCCCTGAAGCGGGACGAAATGTGCCATTTTGGAGAATCGATCCACTATCATTAGTATGACTGTACAGCCCTTGGATCTAGGCAATTCCACCATAAAATCTATGGAAATGTGTGACCATGGGCGCTCAACATTCGGAACTGTCTGGAGCAGCCCTAGAGGAAGATGCCTAGGAGCTTTGGCATGAGCACACACGGAACAAGCCTCCACAAAGGCTGCACAATCCGCTCTTAAAATAGGCCACCAAAAGAGCTATGAAATTCACCAAATTAATTGGCCCCGACCAATGTGTCCAGCTGCCTTGGAAGAATGATAGGTTTCAAGCAGCTTAGTGCGGAGATTGTCAGCTACAAAACATTTGCCACTGGGTTTCTCAACTGGAGCATTACCTTGTAAAGCCAGAATCTCCTCGCCCAAGGGAGAAGTAATGCTAGTGCGTATTGTGGCCAAAATGCGATCTGGGGGAATTATCGGAACGGGTTCACTTTCTGTCTCACGCTGTGGGCCAAGCTGTCTAGACAGGGCATCTGCATGAGAATTCTTGGAACCAGGGAGGTACGAAACCACAAAATGTAATCTAGACAAAAACAATGCCCATCTGGCTTGCCTTGGTAACAGTCTCTTGGCCTTTTTATGATCCGTTAAGACCAGAATAGGAGCCTTAGTCCTCTCCAGGAGGTGACGCCATTCATGAAGAGCGAGGATAATGGCTAGCAGTTCACGGTCCCCTATATCATATAGGCTTTGAGCCTTAGTAATTTTTTTTTTAGAAAAATCCACAGGGCATCAGAGTCTTGCCAGACTCGGATCTTTGAGACAGTACTGCCCCTACACCTGTCTCAGATGCATCCACCTCCAGGGTAAAAGGCAATGCGGGGTTAGGATGTACCAATACTGGAGCCACCGAAAAGGCAGATTTCAAGGCTTCAAAAGCATTGGTGGCCTCAGGGGACCAAACCAATGGGTTAGCGCCCTTATGCTTTAAATCAGTCAAGGGTTTGACCAAAGTAGAGATATTTTGAATGAATTTTCTAAAATAATTCGCAAATCCTAGGAATCTTTGTATGGCCTTCAGACCCACCGGACGTGGCCATTCCAGAACTGCCGAGAGTTTTTCTGTATCCATGGCAATACCTTCAGCAGAGATAACATAACCCAGGAAGGGCACTTGGTCTTTATGACATTTGCATTTCTCAAGTTTGCAATACAGTTTGTTTCCCTCAGTTTTTGCAATACTGTAGCAACATCTCTCCTATGAGTCTCGATATCAGGAGAGTGTATCAAGATATCGTCCAGGTAAACCACTACACAGGACTGTAGTAGACTTCTCAAAACATTGTTTATGAACTCCTGAAAGACCGCTGGGGCATTGCATAGCCTAAATGGCATGACCAAATACTCATAATGGCCACTACGAGTGTTAAAAGCGGTCTTCCACTCATCGCCCTCTTTAATTATAATCAAATTATATGCCGCCCTCAAATCAAGTTTCATAAACACAGAGGAACCCTTCAGGCAGTCAAACAATTCCGTAATTAACGGCATGGGGTACGTGTTTTTCACCATCAGTTTATTTAGACCTCTATAGTCGATGCAGGGTCTAAGCTCCTCATTCTTTTTCTTGAAAAAAAAATCCAGCCCCTGCGGGCAGGAGAATATTTTCTAATTATGCCTCTGGACAATGCATCAGTAATGTATTCATCCATGGCCCGATTTTCCTCCACCGACAGGGGATAGGTGAGGCCCTTGGGAGGTATCGAGCCTGGCATTAATTTAATAGCACAATCATACTGTCTAGTTCCGGCAGAGTGCTAGCCTCCCCCTTACTGAACACTTCACTGAAAGACTGGTACTCTGAGGATAAAGAGGAGGAGGTACACAATATCTTAATAGGTTGCTGTAGACAGGTCCCTTTACAATAGTCAGACCACGATAATATGTCACAAGTCTCCCAGTCCACTCTGGGATTATGCTTCTGGAGCCACGGGAAACCCAGAATGACAGCATGGTGTGGAGACTGAATAAACTGAAATTGTAGAGTCTCGACATGGAGAGCTCCTACCCTTAGGAATAGTGGACAAGTCTCATGTGTGACATGGGATGGTTCTAGTGGATGACCATCAATAGCCTCTACAGCCAATGGAGACTCACAGAGCATCACGGGAATATTACGTGCCTTAGCGAAATCACCATCAATAAAATAGCCTGCAGCACCAGAATCGATCAGGGCTGGGGTAGCCACTGAGGAGTTAGCCCAAGAAATAGCCACCTGTAAGATGGGCTTGCTTTGATCCTGATCTGGGGACCGACTGACTCCACCTAGGATCTGTCCCCTCAGAGATCCTAGGTGCGTGCGTTTCCCAGACGTACCGGACAAGCTCGTAACATATGTCCAGCCTTTCCACAATATAGGCATAGACCCTCTCTACGGCGGAAGGACCGCTCCTCCCTGGACAAACGTGTAAAGCCAACCTGCATAGGCTCAACCTTACTAACCTCCATGCTAGGTGGCAAGGGAGGCGAGGGAGGCATGGGTGGGAACTCCCCGCTAGGTACCAATCGCGACTTATGTCTTCGCATGTGGTTCTTATATGTGGACCTTTCTCTTATACGGGTGTCATCAGTATGATGAAGGAAATTAACTGATCCAAATCAACTGGCAGCTCATGAGCTGTTGTTTCATATTTAATTGCATCATTCAGCCCTTGCGAGAAAGCTGCCACTAGAGCTTCATTGTTCCAGCCTACCTCTGCCGCTAGTGTATGAAATTCTATAGCATATTCTGCTACTGTACGGGTGCTCTGTTGAATCGTCATCAATTTTTTGGCGGCAGAGATTGACCGGCCTGGAATATCAAAAACCCTGCGGAAGGCCTCAACGAATTGAGTGAAATTGGAAGTTATGGGTTTAGCTGTCTTCCACAACGGATTGGCCCATACCAATGCTTTGCCGGTCTGCAAGGAAATCATGAAGCCTACTTTGCTTCTCTCAGTTTGAAACACATGGTGTACCAGTTCCAAAAAAATTACGAGATGGTTAATGAACCCATGACACAACATGGGATCCCCATCGTATCTTAGGGGAAGTGGAGCGGTACCAGACAACCCTCTATAGCTCGCATTCTCCACCTGAGTGGTTGTTACTGATGCCGATACTGAGGAGGCCATCACTGATTGCCCAACTTTGTCAAGATGCACAGTCCGGTCTAGGAGTGTCTGCAACACTACCGACAACTGATCAAGACATTGTTCCTGCATGTCCATCCTAGGGTCAAATCAGGCTGAGCCAGAAAGCCCCAGCTCAGATACCTCTCAGGCCGAGGCTGAGGAGGAGAGGATGCATGACCCCCGTTACACCTACAAGCAGAACATGAGTCCATATAGAAATGCTGGGTAGATTGCAAGAGACTGGTCAAGCACAAGATTGGTGAGGTTGCCTGTATGCCCAAGGGACCGGAGGTGGTCCCCCTGCCTTCAGCACTTGGAAGGAGATGCTAAGGAACAACCTGTCAGTCACTGCTGTAGAGAGGATCCCTGGAGGTTCGGACACTGGGGAGGACAGCAACCTCCAACCTCCTGGTGAGTGCAACATCACCTAACAAGACATTACATTACTCTCACAAGTACCACAGTGCAACACAGTCACACCTGAACACATGAATAGCATTCATCTGTACTACTGCACCAACACAGCATTTATAGGGTTCAAACAAGGAAAGACTACTGGACACTACAAACAGTACAAACTAGGCCAAATCCTGTCTAAGTTCAAATTTAAGACACTTGGTGCTATGTTGGGCTACATACATACACCACACAATGTTTTCCATCAAGTTGTCAGCTAAAGATCTGTTATGTTCCACCACTATTACACACATGAACCCACAGGGAAGGAAACACTTAACCCATTGCGTGCTGGGGGGATGAGCAAAGCATCACTTAGCAATGCATTGGCTACCCCTCTGCCACTCAAAGACTTAACCAACAACAAAGACAAAACAACATGTTTACATTGCACTGCTCCACAGGGATCTGTTCACATATCACAGTTATGCTGAGACAAAATGTGTGTATGTACAGCACACAGGCCTCTAAATCAAAAACACCAGGGCCCCAAAGCAAAGAAATGCATGGTTGAATATGATGCCAGACAAGTAGATGAAAAATCCTGCGAATCAGATGTATTCTTGGACTGGGAATGGCAAGTAGGGAAATTGCTGAGGGTAGAGGCCATAGTCTTTTTAATCCATAGGCCTGTGTGTGTTGTGTATGCATTTGTTTGTTTGCACTGGAACTGTGATGGTTAAGTTTTTGTTAGCATATTGTAACGGATCCTACCCGTTACTTGAGCCCTTGTCTGGCCATAAGTTTGTTTAACCAAAAACTGTGGACATTTTTCCCTGGTTATGCGCTAAAAATACGTTGTGTACGCTGTATGTGAATGAGGACATGGACATTATTACATACATGGCTTGCTTCCAAGGGAATAGGCAGTGAGGGGTTAATTATTCCAATGTGTATTGCAGTCCCTCAAGGCATTGACTATGTGTACTGTAGCAAGACATCCTGCTGGGTGTTAACTAAGCCATTGTGAACTGCAGTCAGACCCCCTGCCATGTGGTAATTAGTTCAAACCCTCAAGTTCATCAAACCCTTTTGTATCTGAAATGTAATCATGTCTGAGTTATTGTGTTTGTTAGGCCATCTTCTGTTGGCCTTTTGTCTACTGTGATATGATTGGATTAAGCCCTATTGTACCTGGTTTCCCCATAAGAGGCAATGCAAGATTTGTGTATAAATAACTGTGGTCTTTGCCAATAAACTGAGTTATGTTTGGAGTGAACAAGGAGTCCTGGAGTCTTGTATTGCTTATGGTCTAAAGTGTACACTTTGATACCCATCTGCGCCAAGTATCCTGAATCATCGACCGCCTGCTGCCAGCTTCCTCCGACCCAACTTTGTGTGCTGTCAGGCGGTGACGTGGACTCCATCCTCTCATCCTTGTGTTCCTGTGACATCTTCCATTGATCCTTTGACTGGGAGTAGAGGTCTCACTACTACTGCTGCCCGTGCTTCCCTGCTCCCAGCGATCCTGCGACCGTTTCAGAGGTGGTCCATACTTCAACCGGTGCATCTGACGGCGCTTATCTGGCGTCGAGAGGGAGAGACCCGGGAACGATGGCGGAAGTCGACGCGGTCCCTTCTTAGCTTCCATTACACATATGTATCCTTAGAAGTGTGGATGGCAAGGAGGTATGTCAGGCCATCCACTCCTATCAGGACACATATGATACCTAAACCTCAAAAAACTGATGTTGCTTACATCAATGTACATCAGGGCTGTCAAATTAATGCCATCAAGGCCCAACAACAGGCCATGATTGAAGGTTATTCCTGATTCAGCAGATGTGGGTCAGTACAAACAAAATGGCTACTAGCTAACTCACCAGTGCTGAATCTGGGACATCCTTCACTTCTGGACTGTTGCTGGCCCTGAGACCTCTAATTTTGACTGGCATGATGTATATGATCATAGCAACATGGTCAATCCTCGATTGCCAAGGTGGTAACTAATGCATCCCAAAGCAATGCAATGGATACCATCCTAACACTCACGGATTCACAGGTCAATGTCATTGTCCTGCATCGATCCTGCATTTTCTCACATATCTAATCACACTATGTAATATCTCCATACAGTATACAGACCTGCAAGAGGAAAGTGAGGAGGAGGTGGAGGATGTCCCCCTCCCCCAGTGAATACCCCCTTGTGGAGCAGGATGAGGGGACCAGCAGGTGGTCACCATCACCACCACCCCGTCAACACCACCACCTCTATCTGCAGCACAAGCTCCACCAGCATCAATAGATCCACCCACTACTACAGCTCCAGATATCCCACAATCACCCACTCCCTATGGTGAATGGATACCTCCAGGGACATGGATGCCTACATCTACCTTGGTACAATACTATATGGCCCCACCACCAGGGAGGCACTGGATGCCCGAGACATTGCCCAACCCTCAATATGGGGCATATGGTCCTACACTGAGGATACAGTTACCATCCTGGATGGCTCCCCAGCATAGGCCCAGGTATGACCCAAGGTGGGATGGAAGCAGCTACCATTGGCCAAGGTATGACCTGTGGCCACTGGATTATGAACCTCTAGGCCTGATTGGAGAGCCCCAGCACCCTCAACCAAGAGAGGACTTCAACCCCCCACCACATGTCCAACAAGAGGGCCAGAGATCGGTGGCCAGTTTTGAATCCTTGAATGTGGTGGGGACACAGCCAAGGGATAAGCTATCCTCAGCACACCCAGCAGGGGCCTCAGCACCACCACCACCAACAGCAGTTTCGCCACCAGCGGAGGGACTAGGGAAGGCAACAACTCCACACATATCGACATCCAGAATGAGGATGGAGAGGGAGTGCCTAGTGATACAGAACAGGCAGCTCAAGGAATCTTGGAGGACAAACCGGTACCTCAGGAGGCTGCAAAAGGATTCCATGAAGAACACAGCCACCCTCCATACTGGGAGCCCAACACACTGCCTTGACCAGCGAGCTGAGCCAATACAGAACAGGCATTACTGATATGATGGGGCAGATGCTGATGGAACTCAGGTAACTCAACTGCAGAGAGAATCTGTGCATAGAGAAGGAAGCAACAGTCTATGGAGGGGTCCATGGCAACCACCTTCCCCTCCATTGTGACCCCTGCACCAAGCCCCAGAATACCCAGGTTCACAAGGCAGGCATCTACCACTGCAGTTCCTTAAAAACTTCCCCCAAAAAAAGAAATAAAAAAGCCCCACTGTTCCCAGTGACCTCGGCCTGTATAACCAAGTAAGTCTCCATTATTGCCTTACCTTATTGCTCTGGGTATTGCTCCTTCAACCCTCTGGTTTCCTGCAGTGGCACTGGGCTTCTTTCTTGGTGCCTCCTTGTTCTCCTGCATTGTGCTTCCCCATAGCCCTCTCTGTCTCCACTGTCCACAGATGGGCTCTTGTTTGGACTGTCTTCTGCTCTGCCAACTCGGTCCTGATGCTGCTGGCAGTAGCGGTTCTGCCTCAATCACACCAGTCGCTTGGAGCAGGGAGTCAGGTTGTATGCGGTGTCATTACTCTCCTCTTGTATGCCCCGCTTGTTTTCTGTGGGTTATTGCTTTGGGGTGGTAGCATGAGGAGTGCCTGAATCAGCTGCAGGGTTACCTGGTTGCGATCCTAACCAGCTTGTTTATTGAGGCCTATTAGCATACCCTTTGCGTAGGCAGTGCGTTTTGGTGGCTGTTTGTCTGGCATTCCCTTGCAAAAGTCATTTTCTGTGCCTCTTTCCTTTAGTGACATTGGGTCTCTGGTCCAGAACACCCAGTTGAGGCGATTGCCAGAGGTCTTATCCCGCTCGGTACTATAGGGACCGTGGTTCTCTTTGCCCTATCAGCCACCGGTCCTGGTTGCGGTTCCAGACCGCATATTGGGAAGCCTAAACTTCAGTGGTCATTACTTCTACCCTAGTGGTGTTGTCATCTCTGCCTTTTGATTCCCTTACTGTGTTACTTTCCTGATATCCATCTTCTAGCAAGTCTGATTCATAGGTTCTCCTGGGACATCTTTGGATTTCCTATCCTGGTCAGGGCCCCTGTGCAACCTGGGTTGGACATGTGGCTTTGTGGCCAGAATCTTTACACGGCTTTGGTCACAGCAAGGGAGTCTGGTGACTGGCACTGTAACTGAACTCCGCTCTCTAGCATCGCTCTCAAGCATCCAATGCTCCAGAGTGTCCAACCATCCTTGACACACACATACTCCCTGTACAACAAGCTCAGAAGGGGCAGGCCAGATGAGAAGTTGATGCTGCTTCCACTTCCTGTATCTGATGTGAGTGTTCTCTGTGTGTCTGTCTGTGTATGTCAGTGTGCCTGTCTAACTCTGGAGGAGGTGTGTGACTGTTTGTGCTCCTTCATGTTTAATACTTTAACTTGCAGAGTGGAATCCAATACATTGAAACACAATGTGCTGGAAACCTCTCTGGCTTTGAAAGGGTTCCCTTGCAGCAACACTTCACCTTGCCATAAGTATGATCCTTGTCTTTTACTTCCGCCCTCCAGCAGCCTGTTACTAATGTACTGGGGCGAGGAACATGAAAGAATCACTCCTCCACTGCCTTCATTCCTCCGTAAATCACAGAGGATGTTAAAACAGTGGAGGAGAAATTAATTTACCGCGCCTCTCCCTGTTATCTCTGTCTCACACTAACATTACTACCATTACACTTCAGGTACATTAACATTTCAGTGCCAAATGCATGTGTCTTATGTTGTACACCCCATTATCACTCAAAAGGTTAAAGATGACCTACAATTCACCTATAAGAGTGTGATGCCATTCTAAAAGATAAAACATTGAGGTTTGTTGAACTTGAGGTGATCTGGGACTCCATGAGTCATGCAGAGGAAGACTTGTCAGTGGTGGGTTTTTGGGTAGGGTTTTTTCCTGCCCATGCTGCTTTGGATTTGAGGTGGAAATGGGCCTGACTCAAACAGGGGTTTAAGCCTTGGATTCTAGAATATCTTAAGCCAAAGGTCATGGCATGCCATGCAATGCCACTATTGAGAGCATGGATATGTTACGGAGGAACTTAATGGTATTTAAGTCTGACTAACAAATATAAGTGTAAGCCTCAATGATTTTGGAAACCAGAAGTAAGAGTAGATATACCTCAGTTCTATATTAAATAATACACACTAAAACAAGAATTGTATAGACAGATTGAATTCAGAAGTTGATTCACCCTTAAAGGGATAGTAATGTTTCATAATAAAAGCAGCTCTAATTAATCATCATAGTCTTTGGGCCTCGGAGAGTGTTATTTCAATTCTGTAAGAGTTGTAGTTCAAGAGTAATTGAATGATAAAGTATCCCCCTCCCACCCCTTTTATTGATGTAAATGCTCAGCTCAGAGCAGCAGGTAGGTGCCCAGGTAGATTGCAGAGAGGGACAATCATCAATTAAGATAAGGGAAAAAGCTGAAAAACCTGTCAAGGGGGGCAGGGTTTTCATTGTTCTCACAGTAAGAAGATTGTCCCTTGCTGTTATCTGTCTGGTCAGGCAACCAGATTCCACATCAGTGGTAAGCAATGTCACACTAGGTAAAAGGAGGGGGTGGGGGATAATTTATCATTCAATTACTCTTGAACTACAACTCTGACAGTATTTAAATGACACTATGGCTCAAATACTATGAAGATTAATTGGAACTGCTGTTCTGTGTAACACTACTATTGTACAAAAATAAAAGCAAAACAAGTGCAAAAAAAACCCAGCTCCTACTGAACATGCTATCAGTGCATAAACCACCTAACGCATTTCATGCTAATCGCACTTAATCATAGGTCCTATTATTAAGTGCAACTAGCATGACACGCGTTAGGTGGTTTATGCACTGATAGCGTGTTCAGTAGGAGCTGGGGGGGGTTTGCAATTGTTTTGCTTTTACTTTTGTACAATAAAATATTCTTTTTAACAGAAGAATTTGCAGTTGTGCTGGCTGTTTGGATTCCTGCTGGTCCATGACACTCCCAACCTGTGTTGCCTAGTTTGTTGGAGCCCGTGGCCAGGGCTGTTGGGAGTAGCTCCGGATTGGCAAAACAGCGATTAGCCCGGTGAGTCTTCAATCTCTTGGAAACATGGATTGTTTTGTATGAAATAGTCATGGCAGTTTTTCTATTGAATATATGTGGCTATTAGAAGCAGACTTTAAATATGTATTGCGGTAAATAAATAATAATGGAAAAAAAATCCTTTGACTTCAACAGGGGTGTCCAATGCATTGCAAAGCAATGCATTGGACCCCCTGTGGCACACAGACAGTTATTTATTTATTTATTTATTTATTTATTTATTTATTTTATGCCCTTTTTTTCACTACAGCATTCATTGGGGGGCATCAGGACCCCTCCTGAAGCCCCCCAATGAGGTCTGAGTAAAACAAAATTGCCCCCAATGTGTCCATACTGTGAGTGCCACAGGGTCTGGAAGTCCCTGGGGCACTCACAGTTATTGATCTCCCGGCCAATCAATATGGAGACGCAGGCGAGCAAGCAGCTCTCCTGCCCCTCTCTCCTACCTCCAGTAGGAGTGAATCGGGACTGGGAAAGTTTCCTAAGATTACCGGTGACTATGTTTTTTTCTATTTAATGTTTCCTCATTTTGTGGGGTCTCTGCACCCCAAATGTTTGATGGAATGCTTTAGTCAATTTGTGGCATCCATTTACTGATTTTTTTGGTTACCATTTTGGTCCTTCAAGTGCCCTAGGAGCTAGTTAACCTATTGTATTCAAGTGCATAATCTGTTTCTCTACGGTGACTATAATAGGATTTTAGTCTTACCTGTTAAATCCTTTTCTCTTAGTCCATACAGGTTACTGTTAACTCTGGGAGGCGATCCACCCCTTAGTAGGCAGGAACAATTCTCAAAGTGTATGCGGGGGTGGAGCCTCCCTTCCCTCCTTGGCTGCAGCTAGCCAATCAGCTCCAGAAAGATTTGAGACACTATGACCAGATAGGAGAAGGAAAGAAGACTCCTGTGGGCATGACCCCGAAGGACCCCCACATACTGCCACAGGAGAGCCAAGCATGGTCCCTTGACAGGGTGAGAGACCAGTAACCTGTATGGACTAAGAGAAAAGGATTAAACAGATAAGACTAAAATCCTCTTTTTTCTGTCGACCAATATAGGTTACTGGTAACTCTGGGATGTCCAACCAATAAATTTCCCAGGGGCGGGAAGAAGGCAATGACCAGGCGCAAGGCCCCCAAAGTCACCAGAACAGATATGAACCATCAGTTCAGAGATAGCCCAACAACAATTGAAGTGTCAACGGACACTAAACAGGGGTAACGGCACCCCAGGAACGTTACACAGCACACTGAACTAGAACAAACAGGGTTCAAAAGTGAAGATAGCACTAAGAACCAAGGAAAATACTAGACAGGCAATACTGCCTCCAGGATTTTCCTCCCAAAGCTGGCATCAGCCGATGCCAACACATCAACATGGTAGTGCTTCGAAAAGGTATGCACAGACAACCATGTGTCCACCTTGCACAACTGATCAGAGGAGGCCTGAGGCCCCAATAGATCTTGTAGAATGAGCCGTGACCCTGAAAGGAACAGGCTTCTTCCTCTGCTCATAAGCCTTATGAAAAGTGGACTTGATCCAAGAAGCAATAGTCACCTTGGATGCAGGTCTTCCTGCCCTAGACCCTCAGGAATGATGAACAACGCGTCTGATTGCCTGATAGACTCATTGCGATGCACATAAAACTTGAGACAATGAACCACGTCTAAAAAGGGATCTCCCCTTTTTAGACGTGGTTCATTGTCTCAAGTTTTATGTGCATCGCAATGATGCACATGATGTCAGAGGTGCGGTCAGGGCAGAAAGAGGGCAAGACAATCTCCTGATTGATGTGGAACTCAGTGACCACCTTCGGCAGAAACTCCTTAGAAGTGTGAAGCACCGCCTTGTCCTTATGAAACATCAAATAGGGTGGTTTACAGGACAGAGCATGTAACTCCGTGACACTGCGAACTGACAAAATCGCCAGGAGAAAAGCCATTTTCCACGTCAACAGTCGTAGAGGAATAGTAGCCAAATACTCAAAGGGAGGGAGCTGAAGGACGCCCAAAACCAAGTTAAGATCCCACTGAGGAGTAGGAGACTTGAAAACAGGATGAGTATGAGCAACTCCCTGGAAGAAAATCTTGACATCAGGAAGGATGGCAATGCGTCTCTGAAAGAAAACAGAGTCTCAAAGTCTCAACCTTAAGGGAACTCAAACTGAGGCCCTTAACCACACCGTCCTGCAAAAGGCCAGGACCATAGGTAGATCAAAGTCCTGAGACGGGTCCCTGTCAGGGCACCAGGCCAGAAAAGTCGACCAAACATGATGGTAGATCCTGGAAGAAACAGGCTTGCGGGCACTGAGCATAGTAGCCACCACACCAGAAGAGAAGCCCTTCTTCTTCAATATTGAGGATTAAATTTCCAAGCTGTCAAAGCTAGCCGATGAACATCCTCCTTCCACAGGTAACCCTGTAGAAGGTCTGGACGGTAGGGGAGCCGAAAGGGCTCCGCCACTGACAGATCCAAGAGCTCCGGAAACCAAGACTGACGAGGCCAGTATGGAGCAATCAGAATGACTGGGCAACACTCCAGTCATAATTTCCGTAACACCCTGTGCAACATGGGAAGGGGAGAAAAGATGTAAGCCAGAGGAAAGACACATGGAATGGACATTGCATCTACTACTAGAGCCAGAGGGTCTCGCCACCGAGAGACGAACACTGGAACCTTCCTGTTGTGTCTCGTTGACATCAGGTCGATGTAAGGGGGACCCCGTCACTGAACAATAAGTTGGAACACC
Source organism: Rhinophrynus dorsalis (assembly GCA_037306005.1). Taxonomy (NCBI): domain Eukaryota; kingdom Metazoa; phylum Chordata; class Amphibia; order Anura; family Rhinophrynidae; genus Rhinophrynus; species Rhinophrynus dorsalis. The sequence continues at coordinate 235,184,274 of CM074719.1, forward strand.
TGTGGGTGCAACTCCCACTCTCCACTGTCCACTGTGTGTCGACTGAGGAAGTCTGTCATGACGTCGTCTACACCTGGAATGTGCACTGTGGATATAGCAGGTACGTGTTCTTCTGCCCAGGACAAAATAGCCTTGACCTCTAACCAAGCAGTGAGACTTCTTGTTCCGCCCTGCTTGTTGATGTAAGCCACGGCCGTGGCGTTGTCGGACTCCACCCGGACCGGACAGTCTTCCAGCTGAGATGTCCAATGTCACAGGGAATGAAATATCGCCCAAAGCTCCAATATGTTGATCAGAAGGAAAGACTCCTCCGGAGACCACCAACCCTGAATGCTCAAGCAACCCAGCACCGCAACCCAGCCAGAGAGGCTGGCATCCGTCGTCAGCTTGGTCCAAAAGGGTACCAGAAAGGACTTGCCCTTCAGCAGGTTGGAAAGGTCGAGCCAGCATGACAAGCTCAGTTCCACATGAAGAGGAAGAGAAACAAATGTCTTCAGAAGATCCGGTTGACCCTTGCACACCTGGATCACGAACCTCTGGAGCTCCCTGCTGTGCGCCATGGCAAACGGAACAGCTTCTATGGCAGATACGACTTTCTCCACCAGAGATGATAGTTTCTGGACTGGAACTGGATCCTGAGACAGAATTGCTGAAGCCCTGTGGGCGATCTGATGAGCCACCTCGTCCGTGATAAACACCATGCTCTTCTGTGTGTCGAAGAGAAGGCCCAGGAAGACTATACGCTGGGATGGGCCAAAATTGGACTTGTCCAAGGTGATGATCCACCCATGATGGGTGAGAGCCTGAATGCAGTTCTGAACTTGCTGATGAAGAAGTTCAGCAGATGGGGCTTTCAGAAGCAAGTTGTCCATATATGGAGTGACTCTCATGCTGTTCCGGTGGAGGACAGATACCAAGGCACCCAGGACACGGTTGAAGACCTGAGGAGCCGTCGTCAGACCAAATGGAAGAGCTGAGAACTGAAAATGTCCCCTGTCGCAGGCAACGAGGTACTGGTGGTTTTCTGGATGAATGGCAATGTGTAAATATGCGTCCTGAAGAACCAGAGAAGCAAGGAAATCCCCCGGGGACATGGCGGCAATCACTGTGCGCATAGACTCCTGACGATAATGAGTCCGGGTCACAAAGGAATTGAGATCCTTCAAGTCCAAAATAGGGCGACAACCGCTGTCGTTTTTGGTGACCACAAAGAGGTTTGAGTAGAAATCCAAACCCCTGTCCTGGATCGGTACCGGCTCTAGAAAATCCTTGTCCAGAAGAGCCTGAACAGCACTGTCGAACAGACAGCATTTCTCTGCACCCTGAGGAGTGTGAGAAGGACGAAAGAGAAAGGGAGGAAGAGAAATGAAAGGGATCTTGTACCCTTCCGTCTCTACCTCTAAAACCCATGGGTCCATCACAGTGTCCTCCAAAATGCTGTGATAATGTCGTAGACGACCACCCACAGCGGAGTGAGGACCCGGGTTCGGCAAGTCATGCTGAAGAAGTCTTGGAAGCCTTGGGCTTGGAGGAGACCTTGGGCTTCCATTGTTGTTTGGGCTTGGAGGAGGTACGCGGAGCTGAGGGAACCGTCTGGTTCACCGGATGTGTCTCATACTGAAAGGAATGAAAAACACGGTTACGCTTAAGCGGCAATTTCTTCCTGGGAACCAAGAGTAGAAGAGTACTCTTACCCCCTGTGGCCTCACTGATCAGATCCTTAAGATCTGGCCCAAACAAAGAGGTACCCTGAAAAGGCAGGGAAAGTAAGGCTTTCTTAGAAACAGTGTCAGCAGACCAGATCTTGAACCAAAGAGCTTGTCTGGCTACCACAGACATGGTGGAAACCCTAGCCACCAAACGGATGGCATCAAATAAGGCAGCAGAAACATAGTGCTGTGCCTCAGATATGTTGGCAAGAAGGCACAACTTATCCAAAGTAGGTACATCCTGACAGACAGCCTTGGTGAGCTGTTCAGCCCAGACCGCAATGGCCCAGTTCACTCACGCAGCGGCAAAGCTGGAAGCATAGCAGAACCAGTAGTGGCAAAAATGGACTTGAGTCCAGTCCTTCAGAGCAGAGGCATCAGACACTGGCAAGGCAGTGGATTTAGATAGCCAAGGGGCATCCACTTTGGGGGTATGAACCCACTGAGCAAGTGCAGCCCCAGAAAACGGGTAAAGCTTGCCAAATTTTTTGGACACAGAAGCTTTCTTGTCCGGGGATTTCCACTCCTCAGACACAAGGCGGTCAAGAGAGGGATTAGGTGGAAAGTATGTAAGGGGCTTAGCAGGCTCCTGGAATACATCAGAGGGATCAGAAGGGACCTCCTGAACTAGGGGAATGTTAAGAGCAGTTAATACGGCCCTGATCAGGCCCTCAGCGGAGGGTTCAGAATCAGCCTCAAAGGGGTCCCCAAAAAACTGAGACGACCCCAACAGTGAACACTCCTCAACATCCAAATCCACCAGCGGTTCCTCCTCAGAGGAATCTGACACGTCAGGTACTCCGTGAGGTTTGGGCAGGGAAGAACTGACTGAGGAGGGTGCCTGCCAAGACTGAAAGGCCCCCTGTAACTAGAATGGAAAGAGCTGCAATGTGGACCTAAGGTCCCTAGTCGCAGCCTTGAACTCTTGCACCCAAGCTGGCTCTATTGCATGGCTGAAGGTCCCTGGAATGATGTCAGGGACATCAGAACATGCTGGGCATAAGTGATCTGAGAATTCTCTAGGTAGCCCTGAGTGACAGGAAGAGCAATGCGCAATGGGGGATACACAGACCCCGGCCTCCTTAGTCTTAGGTCTAGCCCAAAGCTCCAGCAGAATAGACATTCTCACAGTGTCAATAACCTGCTGTACAATAAATCACCCAATTACAGTATGTAGGATTAAAGTTTCACCCCAGAAATCGCTAAAATGAACTTATCTGGCAGGTGAAGGGTTAATCTGCAGAGAAGAGAAAGAGAGTCCAAGCCCTGCGTAGGATACTCACCCAGAAACCCTCACAAAATGGCTGCCTTGGTGGGAGCCAATCAGAAACAAGGGCGCGAAGCAAGTGCTCATAGGAAATGTAGTTTTTCCCAAAAAGTACCCTAAACAGTGCCCGAAGCCCCCTGAGCCCCCAACACACTAGAAACATGAACCGGATGATAGAGCAAGGGCAGACAAGTAAAATGAGCCACCTCTGAGGTCCCTAGGTTAAACGGTTTCAGAGATACTTCCCACACAGTACAGTCCCATAGGAGTGAATGGAGCAATGGCATCTATGCGGTAAAGCGCGCCTTAAAGGCGCAGTACACAATTTTTACAAATTTCAAAGTAAAACATTAAAAAGTGTAACTCATCAATAGAACATGTGAGGATACCCAAAAAACACTAACCCAGTAGGAAAAGTGTTAGAAAACCCCCAATAAAGTGCCAAACCAGCAGTTAAAGGGTTCAGTTACCACATAAACCTACTCCAAACACCCATCAGACATACAGATATACCCAATGAGTGCAGGAGTGTGCAATAGGAATTCCAGGAATACACCCCTGTGCGGAGGGGTACTGTGGGACAAGTGGATCTGCAGCACTCAAAGGGTTGCTCACCTTTCCTGTAGATCTTCTGTCTTCAGATTACCATGTAGCAAGAAGTACCTCAGTGGGTAACTCCTGGGGAAGCACTTGGAATCAAGATTTCCCCCCTCAGGGCTTAAGGTCCACAAAAAGCACCTGGATACTGAGCTAGCCACATCTAAGGGCATTGTCAGTCATGGTAATCCACCTAATGGTGGTATTCCATATCTAACAAAAAAAATAAAAAAGATTCTAAAACTATAGCAGAACTGTTCTCAGCCTGGTGTTGTCTTCACCGAGGAACAAATCTTTCTGGAGCTGATTGGCTAGCTGCAGCCAAGGAGGGAAGGGAGGCTCCACCCCCTGCATACACTTTGAGAATTGTTCCTCCCTACTAAGGGGCGGATCGCCTCCCAGAGTTACCAGTAACCTGTATTGAACGACAGAGAAATGGGTTCTATACCCCAGTACCGGAAAATGGATAGATTATTGTGCAGTATCTCTGTGAATTACGGAGAGGCGACACAACCTTCAATCATGGATTTTAGTTCTTCTACAAATGAACTTAACCCAGCATGGTACTAAAGTGGTTCCACATTTCTATGGATGTAATTATATGGGCCCTTTCTATGGGTAGCCCCTCATGATGAAGCACCTAACACCAACAAATGGACTTTCTTTAGTAGCGTTATGAAGTTAAGCTTTAGTTCTGAATTCCTTATGTGTTTACCACTACATATCCCAGGGTGTAAAGTATGGGCCCTCTTTGTGGTGAGCCCCACGAAATGTAGCACCAAAACACCCCAGTAGGATGCTCTCAATTGAGGCTATAATAGTAGAATCACATACTAGAAGATCATAAGTGCTGCACAGCAATGGTGCAGCGAATCTGAATATATTTCGAGTAATCTGATTAGTCCTGTCCTCCAGTTATGATTTATCACTTTACTAGAGTAAAAGCCTGTTTACACGGGCCAAAGTGCATAAAGAAAGACATTTTCAGAGTGTTAATATATTATGTGGTATATGTTAATGTAATTTATGTTAATAGAAAAATGTGTTTTTTGTTTTTTTTTAACAGAATGCTGGGAGGTGTAGTTTGGGTGGTCTCTGCTCCAGTGCCACAGATCCTCTCTCCCACCTGGCCCTTATACCCCTCACTCCTCTTCTCCAGACCTGACCCGTTGAGCCGGTGTGACAGGGCTGCTCTCTCCCTCAGAGTCTGGAGCCATACCATCCCAGCATTCTGTGCGTTAGGGCAGTCTCTGTTGCGTGTGACTGCACTGAACAAACATACATGTGGCCTTTTATATTATAGGATATGTTGGGTAACCTGGTATTGAAAGGTTGAAGTGCTTGAGTGGCAAACACATATCCAATGCATTGCAAGGTATGTGTTAGGTACCTGCCTGGCACTGAAAAGTTTAAGCCTTAAAGTGGCAAAGAAGTATGCAATGCATTGATGTTGATTAGACCTTTTGCACTGAATGGTGTAAGAATGTTACTGCCAAAGAGTTATGTAATGAATTGTAAGATGTGTGATACATGTATGACAGTGAAAGGGTTAAACAATCAACCATGTGTTGGGGAGCCCTGAGCTAATGAAAAGGTTAACCTTTTGACTGCCAAATAAGTACATAATACACTGGGGTGCTGAATAGGTTAACAGTTTTGCTTTTTTTTATGGTAAAGAGTTTTGATATGCATTTGATAGGCCTATAACAAAGAAAAGGTGAACCCTTTGAGTGAGAAAGAGGTATCCAGTGGATTGGATAGGTGTGCAAGGGTTAATCCTGTCAGTGGCACAGAGGTATCAATGCAGTGGATAGCCTTTAGGCACTGAAAGGGTTAACGCTCTCACAGGCAAAGAGATTTGTAATGCATTATGCACTGAAAGGGTTAAACTTAAAACAGACAACAAACTATATTGTATTTGACACACACAGCCCATCAGTATTGCTCCCTGTATGAACCATTTGAGTGGCAGAAGCCTGTTGTTCATTATTCCATGATAGGGTGACCACATTACCATTCTGCCATTCCAGGACATGTGGTCACCCTAGTCCCGCGGGTGAGGCTCCCGCAGGCGCTGACCATCTTTCTGAGGCTGACACAGAGTAAGAGTTCCCAGTGGGAACGGGTCTCACTTGCAGTGCCAGTATACCTGCTCCATCCCAGCTGTCTCGCACGCACCAGTCCAGCCAGCCAATGAAATGTATTTGCTAACTGGTCCTCATTGGCTGGCTAACTTTAAACTAGAAAGGGGGGGGGGGAGCTGCAACACAGGCTGGGGAAGATAGTATAATTGAGGGAATGGGATTAGAGAAGGGTCATGGGGGTGGAGAGGGGGAATGGGCTAGTTCAGCTAATAGGGAGTTGCCATTGTTACAGCCTGATAAAAGACAAATACATCTGAAAAAGAATGAAATCTTTAAGAATGGCAAAAAGATAAAATGTATGCATGCAAATGCTCGCAGTCTGGCTGGTAAGATGGGGGAACTAGAAATGATTGCAGTACATGAGCAGTATGATCTGATTGGAGTGTCTGAAACCTGGTTAGATGATACGTATGACTTGGCAGTCAATCTAGAGGGTTATTCACTTTTTAGGAGGGACAGGGTTAATAAAAGGGGAGGAGGGGTATACCTATATGTTAAGCAGGCCTTAAAACCTAGTTTAAGGGAAGATATAAATGAAGGGTCCAATGAAAAGGTAGAGGCCTTGTGGGTTGAAATACACACTGGGGGCACACATAATAAAAAGATATTGGTGGGGGTTTGCTACAAGCCACCTAATGTTGGGGAGTTGGAGGAAGCCCAGCTTTTACTGCAAATGGAAAAGGCTGCTAGGTCAGCAAAGGTAATTATAATGGGAGATTTCAACTACCCTGAAATTGACTGGAGCAATATGACTTCAGGCACAACAAAGGGAAATATTTTTCTAAGTATGATAAATGATAATTTTATGTCCCAACTAGTAGAGGAGCCAACTAGAAAAGAGGCCTTGCTTGACCTAGTGCTCTCAAACGATTCTGACATTGTAAACAGTGTGCAGGTAAGGGAACATTTGGGCAGCAGTGACCATAATATTGTATCCTTTGAAGTTTGTTATGAGAAACCCAATAGCAAGAGTTTAACCAAAACATTCAATTTCAAAAAGGCTAATTTTACAAAGTTAAAAGAAGCTTTAAAGGATATCCAGTGGGATGTAATTTTCAAAGATAAAAATGCACAAGAGTCATGGAATGTATTTAAATGCTCTTGGGCAAATATACACGTCAATATATACCATTGGGGAATAAGCACAAGAGAAGTAAAGCAAAACCAATGTGGATTAATAATGTGGTTAGCAGGGAAATGAGAAATAAAAAGCAGGCTTTTAAGGTGTTTAAGTCAAATGGGTCAGATGCATCATTTAAAAAATATAAAGAATGTAATAAAATCTGCAAACAAGCAATTAAGCTAGCTAAAATAGAAAATGAGCGAAACATTGCAAACGAGAGCAAGAATAACCCTAAACAATTCTACAAGTATATTAACAACAAAAAAGTTAAGGTTGATATTGGTCCTCTTAGGACTGAAACAGGTGAATTGATTAGTGAGGATAAAGCTATGGCTGAGACCCTAAATACGTTCTTTGCTTCAGTATATACAAAGGAAGCAGAAATGACAAGCTATGGGCAAACAGACAAAACCATGGAATTTCCTCCAACATCTACATGGCTTACTGAGGACAAGGTCCAAAAGAGACTGGAAAGGGTTATAGTGAATAAAGCGCCTGGACCGGATGGTATACACCCAAGGGTACTTAAGGAACTTAGTTCAGTAATAGCAAAACCATTATACTTAATATTTATTGATTCGCTTTCATCAGGCATAGTGCCCTGTGATTGGAGGAAAGCTGATGTAGTTCCATTGTTTAAAAAGGGAGCAAGATCCAAACCAGGAAATTATAGACCTGTGAGCTTGACTTCCATAGTGGGTAAGATACTAGAAGGGTTATTAACTAATAGTATTCAGAACTATGTGAAGACAAACAATATCATTAGTAGGAATCAGCATGGTTTCATGAAGAACAGATCATGTCAGACTAATTTACTTGCATTTTATGAAAGAGTGAGTAGTAATTTGGACAGGGGAATTGCTGTTGATGTAGTATACTTGGATTTTGCAAAAGCCTTTGACACAGTGCCTCACAACAGGTTACTGCATAAATTAAAAGGCTTCGGTTTGGGTGGTGGTATCTGTACATGGATTGAGAACTGGTTAAATGATAGATGGCAGAGAGTTGTTGTAAATGGAACTTTTTCAAATTGGTCTAGGGTTATAAGTGGGGTACCGCAGGGTTCAGTCCTGGGCCCAATTCTTTTTAATTTGTTTATTAATGATCTAGAAGTGGGAATTGAAAGTAGCATCTCAATCTTTGCTGATGACACTAAGCTATGTAAGGAAATACATACAGAGCTCGATGTTTTTTCCCTACAGAAGGATTTAGATAAACTAAGTGAATGGGCAGAAAAGTGGCAGATGTCATTTAATGTAGATAAATGTAAGGTTATGCATTTGGGTTGTAGAAACAAACTTGCTACATATACTCTAAATGGGAAACAACTTGGGAAATCCTCATTAGAGAAAGATTTAGGTGTACTGATAGACAATAGTCTTCACAGCAGTGTGCAGAGTCACTCAGCTGCTGCAAGAGCAAATAGAGTACTAGCCTGCATAAAAAGAGGTGTAGAAGCAAGGGATGCTAACATTATCCTACCTCTGTATAAATCCTTGGTTAGGCCTCATCTAGAATATGGAGTACAATTTTGGGCGCCTGTTCTAAAAAAAGACATTACTGAACTGGAAAAGGTGCAGAGACGTGCAACAAAACTGATAAAGGGATTGGAGGATCTGAGTTACAAAGAGAGACTAGCCAAACTGGGTTTGTTTACATTAGAAAAGAGACATCTAAGGGGTGATATGATTACCATTTACAAATACATTCAAGGCCAATACAAAGAACTATCCAATGAATTATTTATGCAAAGAGCTGAGCTAAGAACAAGAGGTCATCCATTAAGACTTGAGGAAAGGCTCTTTCGACTAAAACACAGGCAGGGATTCTTTACAGTAAGGGCGGTAAGGCTATGGAATTCTTTGCCTCGGGATGCTGTGCTTGCAGATAATGTAACTGCATTCAAAAAAGCAATGGATGCCTATCTAGCACAGAACAATATTGACAGTTATGACAGATGGCTTCAAAGCAAATAGGATATTGAGCCGGGGAACTATTTGACACACTCACACACACACACCTACATTGGAAATTGCTCCAGAGGGCTTTTTTGTTGCCTTCCTCTGGATCAACAGGGGTGTTATTGGCATGGGCTGGACTTGATGGACGCATGTCTTTTTTCAGCCTTATCTACTATGTTACTATGTTACTATGTTACTAACAACAACTCTTTGTTGTCCCGGTGGGGGGTGACCCGGGACATGGGACACAGACCCCCAATAAGGGACAGTCCCAGGCATTCCGGGACGTGTGGTCACCCTAATTCCATGAAGGCTGGAATTCTTTTGTAGCAGGTACTCTGAGTGACTGCAGTGTTGGTAAGTGAAGAGCTGTTAAAGGGATAGTAATACTTCATTTTAACTTTATTTTATTTTGTAGGCATTAAAAAGACATGAAGAATGATATAAGTCTTATCTCTCAAACCTTTATGGTTTAAGAGATATTCACAAACAAAGTATCCCCCCCCTGTTCAACAAGATCAGAAGGGAGGTGCCCAGGTAGATTGCAGAGAGGGACAATCTTCAATTAAGATAAGGGAAAAAGCTGAAAAACTTGTCAAGGGGGGAAGGGTTTTCATTGTTTTCATACAAAGAAAATTGTCCCCTTCTGTTATCTGTCTGGTCATACAACTAGATTCACATCTGAGAAGAGATGGCTTACACTAGGTAAAAGGGGCGGGAGGGGAACTTTGCTTGTGAATATCTCATAAACCATAAAGGTTTGAGAGATAAGACTTATATCATTCTTCATGTTTTTTTTAATGCCTACAAAATAAAATAAAGTTAAAACAAAGTATTACTATCCCTTTAAGGAGTACAGTTAGCATCATCTGTGGCCAGCAATAGCTTACTGAGGGAAATGTAAAGGTATGTGGGAGTTGTAGTTCTTGTGTGTATAAATATGGTCTCATCAAAAGTACACAAAATAACATGTTCCAGGAACTGGAGTACATATATGTGGAAAGCATTGTGATGTATTTTCAGTGCAATAATGGTATGTCCTCTCGCTGCATCTTTTCCCACAGCTCTTCAGCTCTATGACAGGCACCTCATATCTGTGACACTACTGTTTGCCTCTCTCAACCTTTTTTGTGTGTCTTCCCCCTTTGGCCAGTCCCAGCTGCTTCCCTTTCGAACTATGTTGCATGGCTTTGGCTTTGTCCGTACAGGCAAAGTGAAAAAAGGGGAAGTGATGCTGTGAAGAGGAGGGGCATTCGGGCAGTCTCTACTGCGCATGACATTTCTGACAAACATCCTAGCTTTTTATTATATATCGCATAACTGACAGATGTTCATTTGTTTCCTTATACACCTATTTGAGATATGATGTACCAAATACGAATAAACTGGATTTACATTTGTAATCTACTTTTTTGACTCCAATATAGCTATCATTCATTGGCAGTATTTCACCCAGCTTCACCTGCTATTGTATGCAGTTATCATATTTTTGGATAACATGAGGAACTATAAGAGAACTATACTTGGGGAATATCGCTGTATTATGTCCATTTCTTTCCTCTATGCACAATGGACATTTTCATTCAGTAACCAATGGGTAGAAACCCATGTTGGTATTAATTCTATTAGCATTCCATCGGAACAAGTAGGAATGCAGACAAAAACTATTTTATGCTTTCCTTTTATTTCTGAGGCTTTGGTGATGATCACTCTTTGCCTTCAGCCGGCAAAGGTGATCATGTGCTGTATCGTTTTGTTGATGCAGGTTACTTAGTAACCTATTTGTATCAAATTACGTCACCTCTCAGTGTACTGCCTGAGAACACCACATTTTGGCGTTCACTGCCCATGAGCATGACGTGGTAAGTCTGATTATTTTTAATTTTTGTATAAACAGTATTGTGCAGAAGTCTTAGGCAGGTGTGAAAAAAATGCTATAAAGTAAGAATGCTTTTAAAAATAGACCTGTTAATAGTATATTTTTGCCAATTAACAAAATGAATAGTGAGTAAACAGAAGAAAAATCTAAATCAAATCAATATTTGGTGTGACCACCCTTTGCCTTCAAAATGTCATCAGTTATTCTAGGCATATAGTCGGATGTATGATTAAAAAATTATACCAAACAGGTGCCAATGATTGTCAATTTTAATATATGGGTTAAAACATAATCATTATCTAAAACAGAAACAGCTGTGTAGGAGGAATAAAACTGGGTGAGGAACAGCCAAAATCAGCTTACAAGGCAATGTTGCTGAATACAGTTTAATGTCAAAAGTCATACACCATGGCAAGACTGAGCACAGCAGCAAGACACAAGGTAGTTATAGTGCATCAGCAAGGTCTCTCCCAGGCAGAAATTTCAAGACAGACAGGGGTTTCCAGATGTGCTGTCCAAGTTCTTTTGAAGAAGCACAAAGAAACAGGCAAATTTGAGTACCGTAGACACAGTGGTCGGCCAAGGAAACTTACTGCAGCAGATGGAAGAAACCTCATTCTTACTTCCCTTCTCAATCAGAAGATGGGTGGTCACACCAAATATTGATTTGATTTATATTTTTCTTCTGTTCACTTACTATGCATTTTGTTAATTGATAAGCTATTAACAAGTATTTTTTGAAAGCATTAGTACTTTACAACATTTTTTCACACCTTCCTAAGACTTTTGCACAGTACTGTATAAAGGGTAAAATGTACTTACCAATATTTTGTTTTCCATCTGTGACCTTCCAGTGCACAAAAAATGTTGGTTAATGTGGGTTAACTCTGCCTCCCAGCTGGCAGGACCAATTAGCAAACACATAAAGGAGCACACTGCAGGAATGAAGGCCAGTTAGACTATTGTACAAGCTGTATTGAGAGAAAAAGTTAGTAATGCTCAGAAATATCAAACGATATAATTATAGAACTAAGTCCAAGTACATAAAACTGCTATACATACTGATATACACACATACATATCTATATAGCTATATCTATCTATCTATCTATCTATATATATCCCTGATGGGGGTGCCGTGGAAGGACACAGAGGAAAACAAAATATCAGTAAGTAAATTTTACCTTTTCCACTGTGTCCTTCCCACAGCATAAAAAATAGGACTTTCCAGAGCAGTACCATAACAAAAAGGGTGGGGTGAATAAGGCTTAGATCCTACCCTTAATCGTGGATCACTGACTCCAACACTTTGTGACCAAATCTTGCATTCACTGAAGCCAGAACATCTAGGGCTAGATTTAAAGGGATAGTAATACTTCATTTTAACTTTATTTTATTTTGTAGGCATTAAAAAAACATGAAGAATGATATAAGTCTTATCTCTGAAACCTTTATGGTTTAAGAGATATTCACAAACAAAGTATCCCCCCCCTGTTCAACCAAATCAGAAGGGAGATGCCCAGGTAGACTGCAGAGAGGGACAATCTTCAATTAAGATAATGGAAAAAGCTGAAAAACTTATCAAGGGGGGAAGGGCTTTCATTGTTTTCATACAAAGAAAAATGTCCCCTTCTGTTATCTGTACTGTCATACAACCAGACTCACATCTGAGAAGAGATTGTTTACACTAGGTAAAAGGGGCGGGGAGGGGAACTTTGCTTGTGAATATCTCATAAACCATAAAGGTTTGAGCGATAAGACTTATATCATTCTTCATGTTTTTTTAGTGCCTACAAAATAAAATAAAGTTAAAACGAAGTGTTACTATCCCTTTAAAGGCTCCCGTTAAACCAGCCGCTAAGTGAAAAAGGCACATCGCTCGCAAATAATACATGAGTTACAGCATATTCAATAGGTACTCTACGAGAATAGCTATTGAGCGTAGGCACACACAAAACACGTAACACAAAAGCCGTTGTCGCTCATGTTAATGCACAACGGGCGGCCAAATCACACAATAACATCGCTCAAAACAACATGTAACATAACGGCTGCCATTGTCTAGCAACCATGATTGATGCAAAAACAAATTCAAACACACAGCCAATCACAAAGCCCCAATGTATCAAAAAACTTCAAATACACCTATATATATACCCAAAAATAACCGTCACACACTGTCTGTTATTGAGTTCTTCAGAGCCAGATATCAGGACCCAGAAGCGGAGGATAGTGATTAGAGAGAGGGAGACAGGAGCGTACATTGGAGGTAGAGGAGTTTTGGAGTTTGGAGAGAGGAGAGAGGTGCACTAAATATACACATATCACACTTTTGCACATATTACATACACACATACAAACACATACACATACATACATATAGTCCTTTTATTTTATAACAACACCTTACACATTTTACTTTTTATTTTGACAGTGTGAATCTGTGAGTGAAAGTGTGTGACAGGAGAGTGAGTGGATCTAGTGTGTCTGTGAGGGCCTGTGGGAGTGCCTGGGTGTGAGTGGGTGAATGATGGCTAGGAGAGGAGGACAGGAGAGAGGGATGGGGAGAGTAGTGGAGGAGGAGGAAGGTCAGGAGGGTATCCCTCAGCAGAGCAGGGGTGGGAGAGGGAGATTCGCAGGGCGGAGGGGGACCCGGCCCACAAGAGCAGGCACACGCAGGACAGGGGCAGAACCTGCAGTGGGACGAGGGGTAGTTGCTGGGGAGCAACACACACAGTCAGGGTCAGACCAGGCAGGGCACTCTGGCTCTGAGTCATCCCATGCCGGAGGTGACGAGGGCAAGATCAGGGACCCCAAATACACAGAGGAGGAGAACATGGCTCTCGTGGAAGCTGTCCTGGAGAGGCAGAGTGTTCTCCACCCGACGGCGAAGGTCCCTGGCCTGTCAGCGAGGAGGAAGGCAGCCTGGAACCAGATATGCAGCTGGGTCAACACGGTGGCTCCATGCAGGCGGGACGTGGAGTTCATCAAAAAGAGATGGGGCGACTGCCGGAGGGTGGTGAAGAATAAAATGACAGAGCTTGCCAAGCACGCCCGAGGCACTGGAGGTGGACCAGCCGTCCCTATCACCTTCTGCGGCTGGGAGGAGATGGTGCGGCAGACCATGTCCCCGACCCTGATCAAGGGGGTCGTTGGAGGAACTGACACTGGGGATGAGAGGAGCCTCCACACTACCGGTAAGTGCAACACTACAGAACAACACACTACAGCAACCAACACCAGCTGCACACACAGTCACACCTCAACACATGTCCATCACTCAGCCATACAACTGCACCAACACAGCACCCTGAGGGTTAAAAAAAGGACACAACACCAGGACAAATGGCAAGGTACAACTTGGGACAAACCTGTCAAAGTCCTACTTCAACCCTCCTGTCGCTGTGCTCATCACACACAATACACAAACAGTTATGTTCAAAATGTCGTCTGTTAAATATCATCACTGTTCACACACAGTGTCACCCATGTCCCCACAGGGAAGTCAGCACCTAACCCCTTGAGTGCTAGAGGGATCATCAATGCATCGATCAACAATGCGTTGGCAACCCCTCTGGTACTCAAGGGGTTAACCAGACAACAAACAAGTCAATAGGCCTACGATCACATGCTACACAGGGGACATTCACTAAGCGGTGACAAAGAGATGGTGGACACAAAGTAACCCTCACTTCACCAATGCCAGTGTTAGTCCATGGAGAATATGCAAAAACAAGAATAAAGTTTATAAGGTCCCATTGTACAGACTCCATGGAAAACACTGGAAATGGGGAAAGGAGATCACTGGAGAAGTCACCACCATGTTCACTTCATCAGTTCAACATCACCGCTTATTGAATCACAAAAAGGGGGCATCAGGTCACACATCACAATGTCCCAGAGAATAAATGCTTGTATGTGCAACACACAGGCCGAAAACTATTCCACAGAATTCAAGCTGGAAAAAGTAGGCATTGGTGTTGTGGCTGCAATCATTTACTCTGACTTGAAATTACATATCCCATATCTGATTCCCACATGGATCCACAGGGGTGCTGATGCCATGGATGGATGGTACACCAGCCGCTCTTTGCAGGATACACATGGGAAACAAATAGCAAACATTGTACCTTGGTCACCAACAGGCCATGACTGATGGATATCTAGGACTGAGTACAGTTGCCTCAAACAGAAGGATGGATGGGCTCATACACAGAGAAAAACAGGCCTCAATCAAAGATATCCCTCACTACTGGCTGGATTGTTGCCCTTAGGATTCAAATGTTACTAAATATGTTCAAATACGATGTGAACAAAGAGATCAGTTCACTGGATGTGATTGCCTTACTGGCCAGATATGTGCACCTATCACAAATCAACCTACATTGCTACCATACAAATACACATACATAGTATATCACACTCTGCGTAGATGGGATATACGAGGTATGTTCATATCCATCATATCAATCCAATGTATTGTTGGATGGGTGCACATATATAGCCAGTAAGGCAATCACACCTACTGAACTGCTCTCTGGCTTCACATCTTGGAAGGATATTTCTGTATCCATATGAAGGGTACATATCCACATACATATATGACCATTTCTACTTGTGTATGACTGTAATGGGATAGCAATGGGTAATGCCATCATGATGTCATATCATTGCCATCGTTAAAAGATGTGTCTCGATCTAAGTCCCATCCCACCAACACTCATGGTTATACAGATATTGCTCTATGTGACAGGTGGAGATATCTGTCATTTGACCACACGGAGGCTCTTCAGCAGAGCCAAAGTCGCAACATTTCGAGATAAATACCTCTTTGGAATGGTCCACAGAGTGTGCTTGCAAACCATGCACACTCTGTACACCATTCCAATTAAGTATTGTTCTCTAAATGGGGCAAAAAGCCCTTGTGTGGACAAATGACTGAAATCTCCATCTGCCACATAGAGCAATATCTGAACAACCATGAGGGTAGGAGGGATAGGACTAACAGCGAACAACATCTGTTTTCACAATATCTACAATCTGACATCAAGGTGGACTTAACCTTTGCCATCCCCCTGGAGGGATAGCCATCCCTACAAGTTGTGAAGACAAATATATGTTGTTGGATTCACCCCCCCCCCCCCCCCCCGAGTTAAACAATGATATTCCTACTGCTGAAAGCTGTGTTGATTCAAAAGGTATCACAGCTCAGTCATGGATATGTCAGGGGCAATATCCCAGTGGCCTGAAATTGTACAGTGGTGCTGTTACTACACTATCATATGGACAGCTCTGGTACAGGGACCAGATATCTACATGGGAGGGTGTTGCAACAGCCCCACTGTACTATTTCGGGCCACTGTGATATTGCACTTCAAAATGAAACCTTCACCCGTAATAACTCAAACAACACCTTTCAGCAGTGGGAGTACCTTTGTTTACACAGGGGGATTAACCCAAACACATATATATTTTGTCACCACATATCAGAGTATAACTGTCTCAACAAACATATGGCTAAGGTCACTAATCACAACATCTTATTTCTCCACACAGCTTACGGCCCTCAAGCCCAGCGGGAGACAGTGGAGGAGGCAATGTCACCCCCCAGTGAGGAGTACACAGAGGAGGGGACCAGCTGGTGGTCACCCTACCCACCATCACCATCCCCTCCAACACAGGCTGCACCACCACCTACTGCATCCTTACAAACTGGACCAGCACCTACTGCACCCTTACAAGCTGGACCACCACAGGCTGCACCCCTTCAAACTGCACCTCCCCAGTACAGTGGCTGGATGCCACAGGAGGAGAGGTGGACCTATCCAGCCACCTCCACCAGCTACTACCCTCCATCAGCAGCACCACCACCACCAGGGAGGCAATGGCTGCCAGGGACTGTGGCCACCACTCAATATGGGCCATATGCCTCCCACATCAACCCACCCTCCTGGATGGATCCACAGCATACCCCAAGGTATAATCCCAGGTGGGGTCCCAGCACCTACCAATGGCCACCATATGACCCTTGGCCACTGGACTACCCACACCTGGGCCTGATAGGTGAGCCCCAGCGCCCCCTACCCAGGGACATATTCACACCTCCACCAGCACACACATCTTTGGGCAGCTCGGGATCACTTGATGTGGTGGGCATATGCCCATCATCTGCACCAGCCACTCCAACAGCTGTCACAGCAGCCACAGCACCTCCAGCAGCAGCAGAGGAAACAGCAGCTCCAGCAGCAGCAGAGGAAACAGCACCCTCAGCAGCATCATTGGAAAGAGCACCCTCAGCAGCAGCAGAGGAAACAGCACCCTTGGCAGCAGCAGAGGAAACAACACCCTCGGCAGCAGAGGAAAGAGCACCCTCGGCAGCAGAGGAAACAGCACCCTCGGCAGCAGAAGAATCAGCACCCTCGGCAGCAGAGGAAACAGCAGCACCAGTGACACCTGGCACATCCACCTCAAGCACTGCACGCCTCACAGGGATGTAGGCGGAGTGAATGGCCCTTCAGAGGAGACTACTCCGGTTGAGCAGGAGTACTGACAGCAAAATCACAAGGAGCAGGAGGCAATCCAGGAGGAACATTGCCCAGTTGGAGACCAGGATCCAAGCCCTGGAGTCGGAGGTGGCCGGGGGAACACACTACTCCACCAGCTCAGGACTGGTCTCATGGACATGTTAACACAGGTCCTTGTGGAGTTGAAGGAGATAAACTGCAGGGAGAACCTGAGGATGGAGAGGGAGAACTTGCGTTCCACCGAGGGGTCTACTGCAACCACCACCCCCTCCAGTGTTACCCCTGAAGTCACACCTAGGGGGAAGAGGGTTACCAGGAGTTCAACAAGGGCATCCACCTCTGGAACCCAGGCTAAGGCCCCCCACCCAAAAATGAAAAAATAAAAGGCCCAACCTGTCAACTTTCCCCTCAATAAAAAAAACTTTTTTTTTGGATTCCTGTCTGATATGTTGTGTCTTCAGTTATGGTTTGGGTGGCAGGGTTGTCTCCAGTGTATTGCCATACAATGCAGTGAACACAACCTCTGCCTGGGTGAAATGTTTATGGGATGCTACAACATGGGTTCACACACACACACACACACACCGTTGTACAAATGCAACTTGAAATACATCCCTAGAGCCATATTACACCACTGTGTTATATGGCGATGTTGTGTGTTGAATTTGAACAACAAAACATACCCCTTAGCACAACAAATAGTACAACATTGAACATTCGTCTACATCATATGTTGTGTTTAACCCTTTGAGTGCCAGAGTGGTAGGCAACGCATTGCAAATAAATGTGTTGGGGACCACTCTTGCACTCAGTGGGTTAATGGGATAACCAAACAAACAGCTATGTGACTTAGCAGGTACATAACAAGCAGGACAGATAAATGGGACATGTATCAATATCGTTTGGGATTCAAACACTCATTGTGCAACTGACTTACTGGGGAAGCCAATGTTTTTAACATAGGATTTCAATGTGTATCACACACATTGATATCCTGGGGTGAGCATTGGGGTCTCCAGTAAGTTAAGTTGTTGTTTCCCTAAGGGTGTAACAGACTTCACCAGTGATATCACATGTCCACTTAGACTGGTTGTTCGTTGATGTAGCCCATGTACTGTGATATGTCAAAGTGGAGCAATATCTCAGAACATTGATTATACTGAGCAATACAGATACTGTGGACAGAATTCACTGTGGAAGTATGTCCCCTGTATCACCTCTTTATCACTCCCACAACACATTAGCGCATCACTGCCACCATCATCTGTTTGCATGGATACATCACAGAGTCCATTCACTGGCAAACAAGTGGTGGACTCTTGTGATGTGGGTGATGCCTTTCCATGTATGGGGGATACTCTATCCTGGGTGTGGTTACGCATTGACAGATGTGTTCTCAAATATATCCTCATACAGACACAGATAGAATGGTGATGATTCATCTTTATTGTGTCGCAAAGTACATTAGAAAGTACATGTGTTTTCTGTGCGTATTGCCTATATGCATTGAACACTTGTATGAGAACACTAAATGTACTTTGAAACTAAATTGTACTACTTCAGTAACACTGCTGCCCTGCTCATGTGTTGTCCACTAGGTTTGACAACTCTGTAGCTGAGCATCCTAACTGTGCAGGTTATAACACTCGAGAATTTGTGTTTTCTGTGTCTATATGAGAATGTTACAGTAGAGGTTTGTGTGAACCTCAGGTCAAACATTGCATCACCAACAACATCACCAGAAACAGCAAGGGGTGATCTTCATGAAGGTGTTGTCAAGACATCAATCCAGTCACATGGAAGATCTTCAGTTCAAGGATGGATCATGTTATGGATGCCTGTGGGACAAGAGTACAGGATTTGGAGCAGTAGACCTGAACTGATCATCAAGCAACAACAATTTAGTCTTTTTAATCCCCTCAATCTTCTTGATTACAGGTGAGTACACAAACCATTGCTTGACAATGTGTTGTGTACTCATCTGTAACCAATTCTGTGGAGAACTAAGGACATGTGCACCAGCCCTATGGATATGTGCCCCTGACGTGTATACACACATTAACAAGTGTTCTGAGAGCTCCATGGAAGTAATGACATTGTGCTGCCACTGTGAAAGTGACAGTGGCAGCCCAATGTCATTTCTTCCATGGAACTGTTAGGACATATTTGTTGATGTGTGTATTCATGTCGGGGGCACATATGTCTGCACACTCACAGGTCAGCATGGAGTACCTGGTAATCTGATCTACGTTTCATGACCTCTACATTGTGTGACAATACCACTGTACATCCACCCCTCTGCTGCTCTTCTCAGCTCGAGCACAGTACAGGTCCCATATTGAGTCCAATGTCCCTTTAACCCCTGATGTGCCGGAGTATTATCCAATGCATAGCATTGGATAATACTCTTTTGCTACTGGGCTAGCATGGTTGCTCAGACTACGATCATGGCATATCCAGTTAGTTGCTGTCAATCAAGCCCTGTAAGGTGATGAACATGGGTTATATGTTATACCTTGTTTCTCCTGGGGGTGTGCGTGATATCCTTGGGGTCTGTATTTCAACATGGAGAGGGGAATGGAGGATGGTTTTTGAATCCCCACACACAATATGCCACGTCCATGGTATGGTTGATGTTTGGGGCCATGCTGCTGCCAGTGCAGTGCTGTGTCAATGTTCCTGTGGGGTGAGACAGAACATAATGTGCAGTGTGGTTAGTGTCACAGGACAGATGGGGGACTTGCATGGATTCTTTGCATGCCTGTGTTATACTCACAGGTGAAGTGTTCCGTGATGAGCCTGTCTCTGATCTGTGCCCCTCTCAAGGTCTCCTCCACATGGCCGATGTCCATGGGCACTTCATGTATGGGGGGGTCCTGGATGTGATCCAGCAGCCTGGTGTCCACTGCGATGTTGTGCAATATTGCACACGCCACAATTATGTCGCACACCTTAGCAGGTGCATACTGCAGTGCTCCCCTAGAGTGGTCCAGACATTTGAATCTTGACTTGAGGAGCCCAAAGGTGCGCTCAATAGCATTCCTCGTTCTGGCATGAGCCTGGTTGTACCTTTCCTGGGCATGTGTTTGGGGATTGGCCACAGGGGTCAGTAGCCAGGACTTGCATCCATAGCCAGCATCACCTGTGTAATGTGAGTGACATGGTGAGACAGGGAGTACATGTTGTGTGAATGATGTTTTGTGTGGTGGACGTACTAGCTGTGGGTCAGGTGCATGCTGAGCAGCATTGTGTGTACGCCTGTGTATGTGGTGTGATTTTGTATTGTGAACTCACCCAAAAGCCATCCCCCTGTAAAGGTTCCATTCTCAAAATCTCTGTGGACTGAGGAGTTTTGGAGAATGTATGCATCATGTGAGCTGCCAGGATACTTTGCACAGACATTCATTATCCTCATGTTGCTGTCACACACCATCTGCACGTTGATGGAGTGGAAGTTCTTCCTCTTGATGAATAGCTGTGCGTCACGTGCTGGGGCCTTAATACGGACATGGGTGCAATCTATAGCACCCATGACCCTGTGCATGCCTCCCCTTGCGTAAAAGGCCCGCTTGACGTGTATCCAGTCCATGTCGGTGGTGGGAAAATGTATATAGGTACTGGCCTTGCTTTTGAGGGCTGGCAGGACCTGGGCCAGCACCCTGGACAATGTGGCCTGTGACATGCCAGATGCGTAACCCTCAGTGGACTGGAAAGCCCCACTTGCCATGAAGTGTATGGCACACAGTAGTTTCTGCAGGCCAGTTAGAGCATGGTTGTGGATGTAGATGGGATCCACCTGATCTCTGATGACCTCATACAAGGCAATGATGCTGTCAGGCCTCAACCTGTAGCGATCAATGACCTCATCATCAGTCATTCCAAAGAGGGTGACCCTTGGGCGGTATACCCTGGTCCTTGGTGGTCATCTATACATCCTCTGCTGCTGTGGCGCATCCTGTTGCTGCAGCTGTGCATCTGCAGGCAGGTGCTGCCCTCCAGGTGGGGAAGGACTCCTGTGTGGCTGCTGAGCCAGAGCCTCCTCACTTGCAGTAGGTGAAGGCTGTTGATCAGGCGTGCCTGGAGGTTGCTGATGTTCCCTAGCTCTCTCCCTTGCACGCCTTCTCCGCAGTCTTCGCAACCATATGTAACCCAACATACTGTTTGCTCTCTCTATCTCTCTATCTCTCCCTCCCTGAGTGGAAAACAAGCCACAAGTGAGTGTGTTGAGTTGTCCCTTTAAGTACTTGATAGGGCAGTGTGTAGGTGTGGTGATGAGGTGAGTGCTGACCAATGGAGAGTTGTTTTTGTCCAGGTAAGTGTTTGCAGAGGTGTGTGTGTGTTATAAGATGTGGTGTGTTGTGCTTGTTATGCGTCTGCCATTTGCAGGTGTGCAGTTGTGGGGTGCAGGTCGCGTGTTGATGTTGCACAGGTGAGCTTATATTTGCAGGTGTCCGCTTTGTGTGATAACCCCATTATTCCGTGTCATGTTGTGTTGTTGTTTTTTTGGGTGTTATTGTCCCTGTGGTGTTGCTTGTTGTTGTGTATGACAGTGATTTGTGTTGTGTGCCCATGTTTTTGTGTTGTTTTGGCATCGCACGGGTTAATTTTTCCATTTACATGCTTGTGCGGTAAGCATTTTGTGTATTTTCCTATGTAACGGGTGTTTTGTTTTGCCCGTTAAGTGTCTAACGTGTGAGAAAAGTGGGTCTTAACTTTTTGCCGTTAGGTGTGTCTTTATTTCAGCCGTTACCAGTACCGCAAGCCTTTGAATGGCTCAGGGGTATGTTGTTCCATGCGTCTGAATGCACGTAAGTGTATTGGCCGTTCTGAAACTGCCGTTAGCTGTTCTTTAGACGGATCTTTGAATTGCTACATGAAACTTAACGCACCCGTTAGTGATTTTTTTTTACTAACGGCTGCCTTTAAATCGAGCCTCTAGTCTGTAGTGCTTAATAAATGTTGAAACTGAGGCCCATGTTGCAGCTTTGCAGATTTCCTCTGTGGTAGCAACAGATTTCTGTGCCCAGAAGGTTGATACTGATCTTGTTGAATGGGCTTTAATGCCCAATGGAGGGGACTTCTTAGCATACACATATGCTATTTTTATGCAGTCCCTAATCCATCTAGCAATGGAAGCTTTAGAGGCTTCTGAACCTTTGAACTTGCCAAAGAAATACACAAAAAGTGCTTCTGAATTCCTATAGGGCTAGATTTAAAGGCTCACGTTAAACCAGCCGCTAAGTGAAAAAGACACATCGCTCGCAAATAATACATCAGTTACGGCAGATTCAATAGGTACTCTACAAGAATAGCTATCGAGCGTAGGCACAGCCAAAACACGTAACACAAAACCCATTGTCGCTCATGTTAATGCACAACGTGCGGCCAAATCACCCGATAACATAGCTCAAAACAACTTGTAACATAATGGCTGCCGTTGGCTATCAACCCTGATTGATACAGCAACAAATTCAAACACACAGCCAATCCCAAAGCCCCAAAGTATCCAAAAACTTCAAATACACCTATATATACTCAAAAATAACCGTCACACACTGTCTGTTATCGAGTTCTTCAGAGCTAGATATCAGGACCCAGGAGCGGAGGATAGTGATCAGAGAGAGGGAGACAGGAGCGTTCATTGGAGGTAGAAGGAGATTTGGAGTTCAGAGCTTGGAAAGCATTGCACATAATTCGACACATATCACACCTTTGCACATATTACATACACCCATACAAACACAAACACATACACATACATACACATAGTCCTTTTTTTTTTTTTTTTTTTTATAAAACCTTACACATTTTAAATTTTATTTTTACAGTGTGAATCTGGGAGTGAAAGTGTGTGACAGAGAGTGAGTGGATCAAGTGTGTCTGTGAGGGCCTGTGGGAGTGCCTGGGTGTGAGTGGGTGAGTGATGGCCAGGAGAGGAGGACAGGAGAGAGGGATGGGGAGAGTAGTGGAGGAGGAAGAAGGTCAGGAGGGTATCCCTCAGCAGAGCAGGGGTGGGAGAGGGAGATCCGCAGGGCGGAGGGGGACCCGGCCCACAAGAGCAGGCACACGCAGGACAGGGACAGAACCTGCAGTGGGACAAGGGGTAGTTGCTGGGGAGCAACACACACAGTCAGGGTCAGAGCAGGCAGGACACTCCGGCTTAGAATCCTCCCATGCCGGAGCTGATGAGGGCAGGATCAGGTATCTGAAATACACAGAGGAGAAGAACACAGCTCTCGTGGAGGCTCTCCTGGAGAAAGAGTGTCCACCAACCGACGGCTAAGGTCCCTGGCCTGTCAGCGAGGAGGAAGGCAGTCTGGAATCAAATATGCAGCTGGGTGAACGCGGTGGCTACATGCAGGCGGGACGTGGAGTCCGTTAAGAAGAGATGGGGCGACTGCCAGATGGTGGTCAAGAACAAGATGTCTGACATGGCCAAGCAAGCCCGAAGCACCGGAGGTGGACCACCTGTCCCCATCACCTTCTGCGGGTGGGAGGAGATGGTGCAGCAGAATATGTCCCCGACCCTGATCGAGGGGGTCGTTGGAAGAGCGGACACTGGGGATGAGAGGAGCCTCCACACTACCGGTAAGTGCAACACTACATAACCACACACTACATCAACCAACACCAGCTGCAAACACAGTCACACCTCAACACATGCCCATCATTCATCCATACAACTGCACCAACACAGCACCCTGAGGGTTAAAAACAGGACACAACACCAGGACAAATGGCAAGGTCCAACTTGGTACAAACCTGTCAAAGTCCTACTTCAACCCTCCTGTCGCTGTGCCCATCACACACAATACACAAACCATGCTGTTCAAAATGTCGTCTGTTAAACATCATCACAATTCACACACAATGTCCCACAGGGAAGTCAGCACCTAACCCCTTGAGTGCTAGAGGGTTCATCAATGCATCAATCAACAATGCTTTGGCAACCCCTCTGGGACTCAAAGGGTTAACCAGATAACAAACAAGTCAATAGGCCAACGATCACATGCTACACAGGGGACATTCACTAAGCGGTGACAAAGAGATGGTGGAGAGAAATTAGCCCTCACACACCCTCACTTCACCAATACCAGTGTTAGTCTATGGAGAATATGCAATAACAAGAATCAAGTTGATAGGGTCCTATTGTACAGACTCCATGGAAAACACTGGAAATGGGGAAAGGAGATCACTGGAGAAGTCAGCATCATGTTCACTTCATCAGTTCAACATCACCTCTTACTGAATCACAAAAAGGGTGGATCAGGTCACACATCACAGTGTCCCAGAGAATAACTGGTTGTATGTGCAACACACAGGCAGCAAACAATTGCCCAGAATTAAAGGTGGATGAAGTAGGCCTTGGTGTTGTGGCTTCAATCATTTACTCTAACTTGAAATGACATATCTCACATCCGATTCCCACATGGATCCACAGGGGTGCTGATGCCATGGATGGATGGTACACCAGCCACTGTTTGCAGAATACACATGGGAACCAAATATCAACCATTGTACCTTGGTCACCAACAGGCCATGACTGATGGATATCTTGGATTGAGTACGGTTGCCTCACAAAGAAGGATGGATGGGCTCATACACAAAGAAAAACAGGCCTCAATCAAAGATATCCCTCACTACTGGCTTGATTGTTGCCCTTCAGGATTCAACTGGAACACACAACATGGACAGGATCTTGTCAAATTCATCAGTCTGTGATTAACAGGGTGGTATCCCATGCATCACAATGTAATGCATAGGATATCATCATGACAACCAGAGAGTCACCTGTCAAGTAATCCAAAATTGTGCATTGTACAGGACCAAATAAGAAGATTGGGTTGAATAACACTTGAATCCCACTGCAGATCTATTCCCAAAAGATATGGACACAAACAAAAACGGTCAGATATGTACCTTTCAAATGTTTCAAAATATGTCCCAACACGATGTGAACCCAGAGATCAGTTCACTGCATGTGATTGCCTTACTGGCCAGATATTCGTACCCATCATAAATTAACCTACATTGCTACCATCAGAATGCACATACATAGTATATCCCACTCTACGTAGATGGGATATACAAGGTATGTTCATATCCATCATATCAATCCAATGATTTTTGGATGGGTGCACATATATAGCCAGTAAGGCAATCACACGTACCGAACTGCTCTCTGGCTTCACATCTTCGAAGGATATATTTGTATCCATATGAAGGGTACATATCCACATACATATCTGATCTGACCATTTCTCCATGTGTGTAACTGTAATGGGATAGCAATGGGTAATTTCATCATGATGTAATATTGTTGGCATTGCAAAAAGATGTGTCTCGATGTAAGTCCTATCCCTCCTACACTCATGGTTATACAGATATTGCTCTATGTGACAGATGGAGATATCTGCCATTTGACCACACGGAGGCTCTTCAGCAGAGCCAAATTTGCCACATTTTGAGATAAATACTTCTTTGGAATGGTCCACAGAGTGTGCTTGCAAACCATGCACACTCTGTAGACCATTCCAATTGAGTATTGTTCTCTAAATGGGGCGATTTTGGCTCTGCTGAAGAGCCTTCATGTGGACAAATGACTGAAATCTCCATCTATCACACAGAGCAATATCTGAATAACCATCAGTCTAGGAGGGATAGGACTAACAGCGAACAACATCTGTTTTCACAATGCCTACAATATGACATCAAGGTGGACTTAACCTTTGCTATCCCCTTGAAGGGATAGCCATCCCTAAAATGTGTAAAGACAAATATGTGTTGTGGGATTCTCCTCCCGAGTAAAACAATGGTATTCCCACTGCTGAAAGGTGTGTTAATTCAAAAGGTATCACAGCTCAAACATGGATATGTAAGGGGCAATATCCCAGTGGCCTGAAATTGTACAGTGGTGCTGTTACTACACTATCATATGGACAGCTCTGGTACAGGGACCAGAAATCTGCATGGGAGGGTGTTGCAACAGCCCCACTGTACTATTTCGGGCCACTGTGATATTGCACCTCAAAATGAAACCTTTACCCGTAATAACTTAAGTATCAAACAACACCTTTCAGCAGTGGGAGTACCCTTGTTTACCCAGGGGGATTAACCCAACCACATTTACTTTTCTTCACCAGATTTCAAAGTATTACTGTCTCCTCAAACCTATGGTTACGTTCACTAATCACAATATCTCATTTCTCCACACAGCTTACGGCCCTCAAGCCCAACGGGAGCCAGTGGAGGAGGCTACGTCACCACCCAGTGAGGAGTACACAGAGGAGGGAACCAGCCGGTGGTCACCATACCCACCATCCCCATCTCCTCCAACACAGGCTGCACCACCACCTTCTGCACCACCACAGGCTGCACCTCTCCAAGCTGCACCACCACAAGCTGCACCCCTCCAAGCTGCACCTCCCCAGTACAGTGACTGGATGCAACAGGAGGAGAGGTGGATGTATCCAGTCACCTCCACCATCTACTACCCTCCACCAGCAGCACCACCACCGCCAGGGAGGCAATGGCTGCCAGGGACAGTGGCCACCACCCAATATGGGCCATATGCATCACAGATCAACCCACCCTCCTGGATGGCTCCACAGCATGCCCCAAGGTATGATCCCAGGTGGGGTCCAAGCACCTATCAGTGGCCAAGATATGACCCTTGGTCACTGGACTACCCACACCTGGGCCTGATTGGGGAGCCCCAGCGCCCTCTACCCAGGGTCAATTTCACACCTTCACCAGCACACACATCATTGGGCAGCTCGGAGTCACTTGATGTGGTAGGCATATGCCCATCATCTGCACCAGCCACTCCAACAGCTGTCACAGCAGCCACAGCACTTCCAGCAGCAGCAGAGGACACAGCACTTTCAGCAGCAGCAGAGGACACAGCAGCACCAGGGTCAGCGGGCACATCCACCTCCAGCACTGCAAGCCTCACAGGGATGGAGGCGGAGTGTATGGCCCTGCAGAGGAGACTACTCTGGTTGAGCAGGAGCACAGATGTGAACATCACCAGGAGCCAGAGGGAATCCAGGAGGAACACATGTTCACACAGGTGCTGGTGGTTTTGAGAGAGATCAACCGCAGGGAGACCCTGAGGATGGAGAGGGAAAACTTGTGTTCCACAGAGGGGTCTACTGCACCCACCACCCCTTCCAGTGTTACCCCCTGAAGCCACACCTAGAGAGCAGAGGGTGACCAGGCGATCAACAAGGGCATCCACCTCTGGCACCCAGACTAAGAGCCCCCCCCAAAAAAAAGAAGAAATGAAAGGCCCAACCTGTTAACTGCCCGCTCAATAAAGAAACATTGTGCTTTTGATTCCTGTCTGATCTGCTGTGTCTTCAGTTATGGCTTGGGTGGCAGGGTTGTCTCCAATGCATTGCCAAACAATGCAGTGAACACAACCTTTGCCTGGGTGAAATGTTTGTGGGATGCTACAACATGGGTTCACACACACACACCGTTGTCCAAATTCACCTGGCAACCCATTCCTGTTGCCATATAACACAATGGTGTTACATGGCCATGATGTGTGTTAGATTTGTTCTGAACATACCCCTCATCACAACAACTGGTGCAACACTTAACATTCGTCTGCATCAATTGTTGTGTTTGAAGGGAAAACCAAACAAACAGCTATGGGACTTAGCAGGGAAATAACAAGCAGGACAGATGGAACATGCTTCACTATTGACTTTGGATCAAACTCCTATTGTGCCGCTGACTTACTGGTGAACACAATGTACACCCTAGGATCCCAGTGTGTGTGTGCTACACATTGGGATCCTAGGGTGAGCATTGCGTTCTCCAGTAAGTCAGTTGCACAACAGGAGTTTGAATCACAGCCTAACTTACTGGATAACCCAATGATTTTCTTAAGATATCAATGTGTAGCACACACATTAAAAACTTAGGCTGGGCATTGCGTTATGTACTAAGTTGTGTTGTTGTTTAACTAAGGTTGTAACACACTTCACCAGTGATAACACTTGTCCACTTGGTCTTGTTGTTTTTTTGATGTAGCCCATGTACTGAGATATGTCAACCTACAGCAATCTCAGGACATTGATTATATTGACCAACACACAAACCGTGGACGTGACATCACTGTGGAAGTAATGATGTCCCCTGTATCACCTGCTATCACCACAACACCCATTAGTGTATCACTGCCATCATCCCATTACATGAATACATCACAATGTTCACTCATGGTCAAACAACCAGTGGACTCCTGTGATGTGGGTCATGCCTTCCTGTGTAGGTATACTCTAGCCCTGAGTATGGTTCATAATTGAGAGATGTCAAATCCAACATTTATTCATACTGACAGATACATACTGAATAGTGATGGTACTCCTTTATTGTGTCTCAAACCACAGTAACACATACATGTGTTTTCTGGGTATATAGCCTATATGCATGAAACACTTGTATGAGCACACAAATGGTACATCTGAACTAAATAGGGATACTTTAGTAACACTCCCATGTGTTGTCCACATGGTTTGTCTACTCTGTGATGAGCAGTCTTACTGTACAGGTCTGATACCTGGGTGGTAGAACACACATGAATTTGTGTCTATATGTGAATGTTCCAGTAGAGGTTGCTGTGAACATCAGGTCAAACATTGCATCACCAACACAATCACTTGAAACACCAAGGGGTGAGCTTCATGGAAGTGTTGTCCAGACTTCAGTCCAGTCACATGGAAACTCCTCTGTTCAAGGATGGATCGTGCTATGGATGCCTGTGGGACAAGAGAACAGGATTTGGAACATCACCTTCGAAGTGTTTGTCATGCAACAGCTACAACATAATGATCCTCTTCATCTTTCTTGTTACATGGGGCTACACAAACCATTGCTGTGGAATGTGTTGTGTACTAGGCTATGAAACATCATGGGGGATAACTAAGGGGATGTTAACCATCTTAAGGGATATATGCCCCTGACATGGTTACACACATCAACAGATATGTCCTGATAGCTTCCTCACAACAATATATTTGGGCTGCCACTGTCAGAGACAGTCCAAATATGTTTGGATCATGGAGCTATCAGGACATATTTGTTGATGTGTGTATTTCTGTCTGGGGCACATATCACTGCGCACACACACACACACAGGTCAGCATGGTGTCCCTGGACACGTGATCCACATATAATGAGCTCTATGTTGTGTAACACACTACCACTGTAGATCCATCCCTCTGCTGCTCTTTTCAGCTCTAGCAAACTACAGGTCTCATGTTCGCTCAAATGTCCCCTTAACCCCTGATGTGATAGAGTGTTATCTGATGCATTGCCTTGGATGAGACTCTCTCACTACAGGGGTACCACGATTGCTATGGGTGTGATCCTAGCAAAACACTTTAATTGGTGCCTGGGGAGCCGTGGAATATGCTAAACGAGGTTAAAGTGTTGTACCTTGGTTTCATGAGGGACATGCATGATATCCTTAAGGTAGCAGTATCAACATTGATGACAGGGTGTCAGATGTCATCGGAATCTGTAGGCCCAATCTGACTGGTCCATGGAATGGTTGATGGTGGTGGTCCATACTGCAGCCAGTGTCAGGGCTGTGTCACTGATCCTGTGGGGTGAAACAGAAGATGTGTGTTGTGGTGGGTGTGCATGCATGGATTGTGTGCATACATGATAATACTCACAGCTGAAGTGATCCCTGATCAATCTGTGTCTTGTCTGCATCCCTGTTAGGGTTTCCTCACCCTGGACAATGTCCAGCGGGTCATCAGGTCTGGGTGGGGGCTGTACATCATTGATAAGTCTGGTGGCCACCTCAATATTATGGAGGATGGCACATGCCATGACAATGTCGCAGACTTTGCCTGGTGCATACTGCAATGCTCCCCCCGAGTGGTCCAGACATCAGAATCGGGACTTGAGGAGGCCGAAGGTACACTCAATGGCATTGCGAGTTCTGGCATGAGCCTGGTTATATCTTTCCTGGGCATCGGTTTGTGGATTGGCGAGTGGGGTGAGGAGCCATGGTTTGCAACCATAGCCAGCATCACCTGTGGGAAGTGAGTGACATGGTGAGACAAAGAGCACATGTTGTGTGAATGCTGTTTCATGAGGGAAACATACTAGCATATGTGTATGTGGTGTGATTTGGTATTGTTAACTCACCCAGAAGCCATCCGCCTGTATAGGTCCCATTTTCGAAATCTCTGTGCACAGATGAGTTTCTGAGTATATGAGAGTCGTGACAGCTTCTGGGACATTTTGCACAGATATTCATGATGGTCAGGTTGCTGTCACACACCATCTGCACATTTATGGAGTGGAAGTTTTTTCGGTTGATGAACACATGTCCCCGACGTGCTGGTGCTTTGATGCTGCCATGGGTACAATCTATAGTACCCATGACCCTGGGTATGCCTCCCCTTTAGTAGAAGCCCTGCTTGAGATGTGTCCACTCCATGTCGGTGGTGGGGAAGTGTATGTACCTACTAGCCTTGCCCTTGAGGGCTGGCAAGACCTGGGCCAGCACCCTGGAGAATGTGGCCTGGGACATGCCAGATGCGTAACCTTCTGTCATGGCACCACTTGCCATGAAGTGTATGGTACACAAGAGTTTTTGCAGGCCAGTTAGGGCATGGTTGTGGGTGCATATGGGAACCACCTGATCCTTGATGACCTCGTACAGGGCAATGATGCTGTGTGGCCTCAACCTGTAGTGATCAATGACCTCGTCATCGGTCATTCCAAAGAGAGTGACCCTTGGGCAGTATACCCTGGGCCTTGTTGGGCGTCTATGCATCCTGGGCTGCTCCAGGGGTCCCTGTGGCAGCTGGGGAGCATCCTGTTGCTGCAGCTGTGCATCTGCAGGCAGGTGTACTCCAGGTGGGGATGGGCTCCTGTGTGGCTCATGAGCCAGAGCCTCCTCACTTGCAACAGGTGAGGGCTGTTGATCAGGTGTGCCTGGGGGTTGCTGGTGTTCCCTAGCTCTCTCCCTTGCATGCCTTCTCCGCAGTCTTCGCAGTAATATGTAACCCAACATACTGATTGCGCACTCTCTCTCTCCTGAGTGGAAAACAAGCCACAAGTGGGTGTGGTGTGCTGTCCGTTTAAGTAGGTGGTGGGGCGTTGTGTAGCTGTGGTGATGAGGTGAGTGCTGACCAATGGGAAGGTGTTTGTTGTCCAGGTAAGTGTTTGCAGCTGTGTCTATGTTTACAAGTGTGCTGTGTTGTGGTTGCTGTGTCCCTGTCAGTTGCGGGTGTGAAGCTGTGGGGTGCAGGTTGTGTCTGGATTGTCTGGTGATGTTGCACAGGTGAGCTTGTTTTGTGTTGGCAGGTGTCCGTGTTGTGTGCTAACCCCTATTGTTCCGTGGCATGTTGTGTTGGTGTTTTTTTGTTTGGCCATGTCCATGTGGTGTTGCTTGTGTTGTGTGTGCCAGTGATCTGTGGTGTGTGTGCATGTTTTTTGTGTTATTTTGGCATTGCATGGGTTAATTTTCCCATTTGTATTCTTGTGCGGGTAGCAGTTCATCTGTTTTACCATGTAGCTGGATTTTTTTTTGTCTGTTAGATGTCTTACGCCTAACAAAACTGGGTCTTACCTCTTGGCCGTTAAATGTATCTTTTTTGCTGCCGTTAGCAGTCCCACACTCCCTTGAATTGCTCTGGGGAATTTTGTTCTATGGGTCCCAATGCATGTAAATGTATTGGTCATTGTGACTTGTGCTCTGCCGTTAGCTGAACATAACACGGACCTTTGAATGGCTTACTGCACCTTAACGCACCCATTAGTCTGTTTTTTGGCTAACGGCTGCCTTTAAATCGAGCTCATAGTCTTGTTACGATTGGCAAGCAGAACCCGGAGTCAGACAGTATGATTACTATAACCTTTATTATAAGAATAATAACAGTAATGCAATATAATATATACACACAGTGGGTGATCGAAAAGGCGAGTACTGTATCAGGAATAGCAGTCTCCCAATATCACCACCACACTGTCCAAGACTAGGCCTCAGCCTGCTGGAATCTCGCGGTAAGATAACGCCCAAGAGTGATACTGACTCAGCCTGCAGTCAGTAGCTGGGACTCTGCTAGCCCAGGTCAATACTAGGAAGGATGTCTGAATAACAGAACCAACCCTAGGAGCGAACAGACAGGGCCTTCTAATAAGCACCAGATAGGATAGTCAGACGAGCCAAAGTCATACACGGAGCAGGTAGTCAGCCAAAGCCACAGGTTTGCACCAGATAGGATATCCACTGAAGCGATGGAATGCTGGATGCGCAGTGGACAGAGCCCCAAGTCAACACCAGGGTGGGTAGTCAGACAAGCCTAGGTCATACACAGAGCAGGTAGTCAGCCAGAGCCACAGGTTTGCACCAGATAGGATATCCACTGAAGCGATGGAAAGCTGAATGCACAGTGGACAGAGCCCCAAGTCAACACAAGAGTGGGTAGTCAGACAAGCCTAGGTCATACACAGAGCAGGTAGTCAGCCAGAGCCACAGGTTTGCACCAGAAAGGATATCTGAGCCAAATCGGAACGCACAAGGAGAATAGTCAGACAGAGCCACAGGTCAACACCAGAATGGATGGACAGACAAGTCGGATCATACACAGGGATCAGGAATACTAGATAATGAACTGCTCTGAACACCAACGTAAGGGTGACTAAGTCAGGACTCCGTCTGCCCTTTAAACCCCTCCACAGGAATTAGGTAGGAGGAGCAGCTAGAGGGAGGAAGTAGGTAGGAGGAGACTACAAGAAACAAACACACATGCAGCCTCTTTCCTGCAGATGACACGTGGAAAGACACCGAGCATCGCTGAAGTGGCAGCGCTGGAAACAAGGTACTGTGGCAGTTCTTTAGTCCTGTCCAAATATACTGAAAGACATCTTACCAAGTCCAGATTATGTAGCTCCTTTTCCTTATCATTCTGCGGATTCGAATACAAGGAAGGCAGGACAATCTCCTAGCTGAGATGAAACTCAGAAATAACTTTGGACCTAAATAAAGGTTTAATCCTCAGGACTATTTTGTCCTGGTGAAATGTTAAATAGGGTGAACTGCAAGATAATGCTTGTATTTCACTGATTCTTCTGGCAGAAGTAACTTCTGTAAGAAAAACAGTCTTGAAAGTAAGGTTCTTTAAAGAAATAGACTGTAAAGGCTCAAACATATCGCAGGAAGCCAACTGTTTGATGACTAGATTAAGATCCCATGCAGGTATAATTTCTCTTACTGTGGGCTTAATTTTTGGCACAGCTTCAACATATCTTTTAACCAGATAGTTATGTGCGTACAGGGTAGCTAATACCGCCGACAGGGCTGAAAGTTGAACTTTTAAGGAAGAGGGCTTCAAACCCTTGGATAAACCCTCCTGAAGGAATTCCAGAATTTTATGAACAGAAATATCTGAACTATCCATATTTTTGTTGATGCACCATGTCTGAAAAGTATGCCAGACTCTATAGTATATTTTAGAAGAGGAAGCTCTTCTCCCAGCAATGATGGTATTGGTGACTTCCTCAGAAATACCCGTCATTCTTAAAGACCTCAGTTCAGCCTCCATGCCTTCAAGTTCAAGAAGGTTGGTTTTGCATGGCAAATTGTACCTTGAACTAGAAGATCCGGAATGTTTGTAAGTGATAATGGAGGTTGAATGGACATCCTCACTAGATCCGCAAACCATATTTTCCTTGGCCAGGTTGGTGCTATCAGAATCACATTTGCCTTGTCCCTTCTGATTTTCCTGACTACTTCTAACAGAGGAGGAATGGGAGGAAATATGTAATCTAGGGATTTTGAGAGTATCCTGGCTCAGAGCTTTGCTGGTCTTCCATCTTGATATGAAGAGGCAACATTTTGTGTTGTGCTCTGAGGCTATCAGTTCTATTACTGGCTTGCCGAATCGTAATATGATGTCCCGAAACGAACTTTCTTTTAAGGACCATTCGCCCAGGTCCAGAGTGTGTCAACTTAGAAAGTCTGCTTGCCTATTTGTTTCCCCAGATATGTGGGAAGCAGACAGAGCCAGAAGGTTATTTTCTGTCCAGGTGAATATTTTCTGGGCGATTATGTTGATTGATGTACTTCTTGTGTCTCCTTGATTTAGAATGTACGATACCGTCATGTTGTCAGATCTGATCCATACTGCCTTTTCCACTAGCACTCTCTTTAGGGATCTTAGGCACTTCCAAACTGCTTCCAGCTCCAATCTTTTGATGTGGAATTCTGGGTGGACCAAAGGCCCTGTATAGACTTCTGATAGTAAGTTCTTCCCCAGCCTGACTTGCTGACATCTGTTGTCACTATCTGCCAGTCGTGATACTGCATGAATTTCCCCTTGGAAAGGTTTGCTTCTTTTAGCTACCACAAGAGTTTTCTTCTTTCAGACAGCTTGAGGGGAATTACTTGAGAAAAATCCCAA
Source organism: Rhinophrynus dorsalis (assembly GCA_037306005.1). NCBI lineage: Eukaryota > Metazoa > Chordata > Amphibia > Anura > Rhinophrynidae > Rhinophrynus > Rhinophrynus dorsalis. Next base: position 235,218,916 of record CM074719.1, read on the forward strand.
GGTTTCTTTTTCCAAACATGTAGGAAATTGTACTGAGTTTGCCTCATGTGGGCTCTTGCCCAGGGTACTATCTGGACAGCTGAGGACATGTTGCCTAGTAGACTGGAGAATTCCCTGGCTAAATCAGTCCTCTTCCTTAAAAAGTTTTGAACTTTCTGTAGTATCCTCAGTTTTCTTTCATCCAAAAGAGAAGCAATCCCTTGGATCGTATTAAAGGTTATTCCCAAAAATTCCAACTTCCGGGATGCAGAAAGCTGACTCTTATCCCAGTTGATTATCCACCCTAAACTTGAAAGGAATTTCTACAATCAATATGTTGTCTAAGTATGGAACCAGACGAACTCCTCTTGATCTGAGATAAGCCATGACAGGAGCTAGGACCTTCATGAAGACTCTCGGAGCTGTGGCAAGACCAAACGGAAGGATCCTGTATTGGAAATGGTGTCCGAAGAATGCAAATCTTAGGAACTTCCTGTGTGATGGCCTTATCTGGATATGATGATATGCATCCTTCAAGTCCATTGAGGTCAGAAAAGCTTGAGGTGGTATTGCTTTTGAGAACTGAAGCAGGAGTCTTCATCTTGAATTTCTGGACCCTTATGAAGGAATTTAGTCATTTCAGATCCAGAATGAGCCTTAAGCCCCCTGATAACTTCTGAACTTGAAATAAAATAGAGTATATTCCAGATCCTCTCTGATCCTGTGAAACTTCCTCTATAATTTTACTGAACAGGAGATCTTGAATCGGATTCTTGATTTTTTGATTCAGCTTTTTGTTCAGAACCCAGGTCTTCTGAAATCTTGAGTTTATTGGGACAGTTTCAAATTCCATCGAGTACCCCATCTCCATAATTTGCTGTACCCATTTGTCTGAATGAAAGCTTCTCCAAATGTGCTGAATATCCTCCAGCCTGCCTGCTACTGGAGGGGGAGGTGGGGCTAACCTGACTTCATTGGGAATTTCTGATAAATTGGGTCTTCCTAGGGAAATCTCTCCTGGGTCCACCCTTGACATTATGAATTGGAGCTTTCCTTTTTTGTTCGTAACTACGACCTGTTCTGTATCTTCTTGCATCCCCAAAGGACGGTTTTCTGTATCCAGAAGATCTAGCCGGGGATGAACACACTCTCTTCTCTTGAGGCAGAAAAGTACTCTTACCGCCAGATGACTGATAATTTCCTCTAATTGATCGCCGAAAAACATCTTGCCTTAAAAAGGAAGAGACACCAACTTATTCTTAGAGGATATGTCCACATCCCAGGCCCTGATCCATAAGGCCTGTCTGGCTGTCACACACAATGCTGATGATCTGGCAAGTAGCTTGATGGAGTTGCATGAAAAATTAATGTTGTCTTTGATTAAGGCCACTTCTTTCAACAGACTGGATCTAGACACGAACGTCTCAATTTTCTCCTCTAAATCTGAAAGCCAAATTCTGAGGGTGCAAAACATACAGGCTAAAGCAGTAGATGTTTTAAAAAGAGGATTTTAGTCTTACCTGTTAAACCCTTTTCTCTTAGTCCATACAGATTACTAGTAACTTTGGGTAGGTGATCTGCCCCTTTAAGTAGGCAGGAACAATTCTAGAATTGATTGCAGGGGGTGGAGCCTACCTTCCCTCCTTGGCTGCAGCTAGCCAACCAGCTTCAGAAAGATTTGAGACACTAACTATTGACTAGATAGTGGAAGGGAAAGAAGACTCCTGTGAGCATGACCCCGAAGGACCCCCACAATCTGCCACAGTAGAGCCAAGTGTGGTCCCTAGACAGGGTGGGAGACCAGTAACCTGTATGGACTAAGAAAAAAGGATTAAACAGGTAATCCTCTTTTCTCTGTCATGCAATACAGGTTACTGGTAACTTTGGGATGTTCAACCATTGACTTTCCCAGAGGCGGGAAGTAAGGCAAGGACCAGGCACAAGGCCCCCTAAATCTCCAGAGCAGATATGAACCATCAGATCAGAGATAGCCCAACAAAACAATGAAGTGTCAATGGACAGTGAACAGGGGTAAAAAGACCCACAAACTGTTAATAAGCACACTGAACTAGAGTCAACAGGGCTCATAAGTGAAGGAAGCACCAAGAACCGAAGAAGATCCTAGACAGGCAAGACTGTCTCCAGGATCTTCCTCCCAAAGCTGAAGTCAGCCAATACCAGCACATCAACATGGTAGTGCTTTGAAAAGGTATGCACAGACGACCAAGTGGCAGCCTTGCACAGCTGATCAGAGGAGGCCTGATTCTTGTAAGCCCAATAATCCCCAATAGATCTGGTAGAATGAGCCCTAACCAGAAAGGGAACGGGCTTCTTCCTTAGCTTGTAAGCCTTACAAACAGTGGACTTGATCCAAGATACAATAGTCACTTTGGATGCAGGTCTTCCTGCCCTGGGGCCCTCAGGAATGACGAACAGCGCATCAGATTGTCTAATGGACTCTGTGTGATGTACATGAAACTTAAGACAATGCACAACATCTAACAAGTGGAGATCCCTCTTCTTGTCAGAGGTAGGGTCAGGGCAGAAAGAAGGCACCACAATCTCCTGATTAATGTGGAACTCAGAGACCACCTTCGAGAGAAACATCTGAGAAGTGCGAAGCACCGCCTTGTCCTTGTGAAACACCAAAAAGGGTGGTTCACAAGACAGAGCATGTAACTCCGCGACACGGCGAACAGACACGATAGCCAGGAGAAAGGCCATTTTCCACGTCAGCAGGCGTAGAGAAATAGTAGCCAAGGACTCAAAGTGAGGGAGCTGAAAGATGCCCAAAACAAAGTTAAGATCCCACTGAGGAGCGGGAGTCTTGAAAACAAGACGAGTATGAGCAACGCCCTGGAAGAAAACCTTGACATCAGGAAGAATAGCAATGCACCTCTGAAAGAAAACAGAGAGAGCAGAAGTCTGAACCTTAAGGGAACTCAAGCTGAGGCCCTTATCCACACCGTCCTGCAAGAAGGCCAGGACCATAGGCAGATCAAAATCCTGAGAGAGATCCCTATCAGCACACTAAGATAAGAAGGTCGACCAAACACGATGGTAGGCCTTCGAAGAAACAGGTTTGCGGGCACTAAGCATAGTTGCCTGTTACGGTTTTTAAGACACTCAGACCAGTTAGTGAATTAAAACACAGTTTTATTAAGAAAAAAATAAAAGAAGAGCCCTCTATAGGCGATAATAGCGTAATGAATACAATCAGAGTAGCTATACAGATAAGTAATAGAGTACAATGAACACTATAGCAGATCACAGTAAGGCTCCTATAGCCAGGCTACTCAAGATTTAACTTGCAAAAGACAGTCTCAATTGTGGAGTTTGGCATGCCCAAGGTGGTGAATAAAGCTGTAGATGTTAGAGCACAGGAGGCTGAATAGACAGTCAGTACTGCCTTGAATTATCTTGGTGCATAGCCCCCACGGGCGTAGCAATGAGACCCACAATATCTGCAAGTGCTTGGATCGGTAGCCCCCACGGGCGTAGGAAGGATGGCAACAATATGTGTCAGTGCTTGAGTCGGTAGCCCCCATGGGCGTCACACTGGGACTGCAGTATGCAAGAGCTCTCCTTTACCCTCCACGGCGTTAGGAAAGATAACCGGCGATCCGGTGACTTGAGCCTGTAGCCCCCCACGGGCGTCATTCAGAGACTGCTGTAACTGTAGAGATGGTCAATATCCCCACTGGCGTATACCGGAGACCACTCAGAGCTGAAGGAGGAGTGAGCCTATAGCCCTCACGGGCGTATACCGGAGACGAATGCTAGAGCCAATGGCGCCACACCGGGCACGGGAGATAATACCGACTACTCTGCTAGTTGGGTGTTTGAGCTGCAGACCAAAGCAACAATACAAGCGGCCAGCTCGGCAGAAGTAGCAGTAGAAGAAAAAAAGCTCAGCACCAACGTAAATGCTCACACTGAAGATACCAGCATAGAACGGGTTAAGCAGCTCGTACAGCAAGGCTTAGGGAACAGTGCAATGCTCAGCAAGTAGCAGGAAGGCTCAGAACGATTACACAGCTCTGCAATCTGAAACGGAGACTCAGCACAGTAAGCACTACACAGCGGAAGCACTAAGGCAGTCAACAATGGGTCCAGTGCTGGGCCTTGGCGGAAGTCAGAATGTCGCCTCGGCGACAACATCGCTGGAAACAGTCCTCAGAGGTCACTGGAACAAGCCGGTATGGAACACGTAGAAGGAAGTCAGCCAGGCCGAGTCGGTACACAGAGGTGGTTCTCAGGCAAGCCGGGTCAATCACGAGCAGGAACGTCAGCCAGGCCGGGTCGGTACACGGAGATGGTTCTCAGACAAGCCAGATCAGTCTCAAACAGGAACGTCAGCCAGGCCGGGTCGAATCACGGAACAGGAACACAGGAGCGTAGCCAGGACAGGCCAAATCGGGACACAGGAATCAGGATCAACGGAAGACAGCAACACTGGCTCAGGAACACCACGAAAGGGCGAGTGACAGATGTCAGAGGTGAGTATAAAAAGGTCATCGGAGGCGGGCCAAACCTGCTCAGCCAATCAGAGAGCACCACAAGCGATAGTGACAGCAAAGGGATCAAGGGCACCGTGATAGTACCCCCCTCTCAAAGACCCCCTCTCCCTGCAGGAGGTCTTGGTTTCTGAGGATATTTGGAGTGGAAGTTGCACAACAGTCTAGGCGCATGGAGGTCCTTACAATCAACCCAGGAACGTTCCTCAGGGCCATAGCCCTTCCAGTGGACCAAATATTGCAACTTCCCCCGAAATTTCTTACAATCAATGATACTCTGGACTTCGTACTCCTCCTGGCCCTGAACGTCCACTGGTCCAGGAATCACTGGAGTGGTAGTGTAGCTATCACGGTCCCCGTGATTCCCTGTCAATCTTTGCTGTTGCTACCTGTGCATTGGAGGAAGCTGATTGGCCTGCCCAGGATGTTCCTTTATATACTGGGTTTTGGGCATTTGTCAGTTGCCCTTTCGGGGTGTTCCTGAGCCTGCGCCTTGTTGCTGTGTTTCTGCTCTCCTGTGTACCGACCCGGCTAGTCTGACCTCTCCGCTGTTCCTGCTCCGTGATTGACCCGGCTCTGGCTGACGTTCCTGCTCCGTGATTGACCCAGCTCTGGCTGACGTTCCTGCTCCTTGATTGACCTGGCTGTGGCTGACGTTCCTGCTCCGAGTACTGACCCGGTTCCGGCTGAAGTCCTGCTCCGTGATCGTTCCTGAGTTCCAGTGTGATTCTAGTCACCGTCTGGCGACATTCTGAACTGTGTTTGTGTCGCTCTGGCTAATCCTCTCTCTGCCTACTGAGCTGTTGCCTGAGCCTGCCCTTAGCGCCGCTGAGCTGTAGTCCTCCCTACCGAACCTGCATTAACCCTTGCTGTGCCGGTTGCCTCCGTTATCTGAGCCTGTTAACTTACACTTGCCAAGGCTGTGTGTTCCGTTTGAGCCAGTTAACACTTACTGAGCCTGTGCATTATCGACCTAGCCTACCTATTTCACACTAGCAGAGTTGTTGTCCTCTCCAGCACATGTGCAGCACCGCGAACACGCCGGTTGGCGTTGGTACCTCCATTGGCTCTTGCAGTGTGTGCTCTGCATGACACAGGAAGGGTGTTCCGGCTCTGGTCATCAAGTGCTCTATGTGTTAATCCACCTGCCATATTACCATCTACTTTGGCTCATTATCACTTGTGCAGTGATTGCTCCGTTCTGGCACCCAAGGGGTGTTTAGGGCTCTCGTTAAGTTGGCACACGCAGGGTTACATCCGTGAGAGTATTGAGGGCGATTCAGGTTCTGGTCCGTTTGCTCCTGCAGTGGCTCTACTCCTGATTATCCCACTGAGGTGGTATAGGCTCAGCTCTGGGCAGTTGTTGGTCGTTTGGGCGTTCATGTGCAAAGGTATCTGAGAGTGATTAGTTCAGTCACACAATACACCCTACTCCGCACCATCTAGAGACTGATATCTACTTCTGGGCGTTGGCCAATCAGTTTACTAAACCAGCCTATTTCTCCACATTTAACCCTGTATATTTGCTTTCCTTAAGCTGTATCTATACACTATATTTATTTGGGCCTGTATCTCACCCTTACCATTCTTGGCCTCCAGGGGCACTGTTCATTCATATTTATTTCAATAAAACTGTGTTTTTACTCAACCAGTGTCTGAGTGTCAGAAAACCGTAACAGTAGCGGTTGCAAATCAAGGGTTTCAAGAGAGATACGTGGAACACATTATGTATACGCATAGAGGCTGGAAGTTTCAATGCGTATGAAACCGGATTAACCTTACGGATAACCTTGAACGGACAAATGAACCAGGGAGCGAACTTATTAGAAGGCACCTGAAAATTGAGGTTTCTGGAAGAGAGCCATACCCTATCCCCCACCTGAAATGAGACCGCTGGTAGCCATCTGCGATTCTCGTGCCGCTGATGTCGCTGGAATGACTGACTGAGGGTCCTCTGAACCTGAGCCCAAGTGGAATGAAGTTGTGCCATATGCTCATCCAGGGCAGGAATCTGTTGTGACTGAAATGAGTCCGGGAGCAGGCATGGCTGGAACCCAAAATTCATGAGAAACGGAGAGCTCCCGGACGATGAATTAACCGCACAATTCCTGGCAAACTCTGCCCATGGCAACAGGTCGGCCCAATTATCATGATGAGCAGTGACAAAGCAACGCAGGAACTGTTCAAGTCCCTGATTGGCACATTCAGCGGCCCCATTGGTCTGGGGGTGATAGGCAGAGGAAAAGGACAATTGGATGCCCTCCAGAACCTGGACACGAATTGGCTCCCACGGTCAGAGACCACCACTCTGGGTACCCCATGCAAGCGAAACACTTCTTTGGCAAATATGATCGCCAATTCCTGGGCTGACGGAAGGCCAGTGAGGGGCACAAATGAGCCATTTTCGAAAATCTATCAACCAACATTAGGATAAATGTATACCCCCTAGATGCAGGCAACTCTTCCAAAAAGTCAATAGATATGTGGGACCATGGACATTCGCCATTGGGTACCGGCTGGAGTAGGCCCACAGGGAGATGTCTGGGGGTCTTAGCATGAGCACAGGTGGAACAGGCTGCAGTAAAAGCGGAGCAATCGGCTCTGAGGGAGGGCCACCAAAACAGTTGTGACAGAGACCATATCAATTGGTCCCTCCCAATATGCCCAGCAGCCTTAGAGGCATGGTATGTTTCCAGCAGTCGTGTTTGAAACGGCTCATCCACAAAACACTTGCCCACTGGGGTTTCTGGGGGAGCCCTTGCTTGAGAGGTCAAAATCTCTTCCCCCAGTGGCGAAGTGAGGCTAGTTCGCACTGTTGCTAGGATACGGTCAGGCTGAATAATGGGTACCGGGTCTTCATCCCTCTCAATGTCCGACGCAAACTGTCTGGACAGGGCATCTGCCCTAACATTCTTTGAGCCTGGTAGGTAGGACACTACAAAATTAAATCGGGACAGAAAAAGTGCCCACCTAGCCTGTTGAGAGGATAGTCGCTTAGCTTCCGAGAGATAAATCAAATTTTTGTGGTCAGTTAAGATTAACACCGGGGTTCTGGTACCTTCCAATAGGTGACGCCACTCTTTGAGAGCAAGAATAATAGCCAGAAGCTCTCTGTCACCAATCTCATAGTGCTCTGGGCAATGGAGAGTTTTTTATAAAAGAAGCCACAAGGTTTCAGAGCACCACCTCCCACAGGACATTGGGACAGCACTGCCCCAACCCCGACCTCAGAGGCATCCACCTCCAGGGTAAAAGGCAGGGCGGGAAAGACACAACCTGGATATACCGGCGCTAGGATAACTATCCCAGACAAATGATGGAGTGCATGGAGGAGAATACTACAAAAATATAACTATAAAATAAAATTAAGATGATGCATATAATAATGGGCCCGGACACACCACTCCTATCTTGTCAAGTTCTGTTGATGCAGCTCTATCCTCAAAAATGCCAACGATCCAAATGGCGAACAGTATGCAAAACAAGAAGGGGAGAGGAAAAGCGCAAGAAAAAAAACTATCTAAGTGTAGTAGTGAAAGTAATCACATATAGAATTCTAAGTGTAAAAATTAAACAGATACTCACGGCAAAATATTTAAAATATAAATGAATCAGTGTTCGAAACTTATAAAAGAATATTAAAGATAAAAGAGTTGATCCTTTATTATAAAATAGAAAAATGAAAAAATAAATAAAATACACTCTCAAAGGAAGTGCATACTTCCAATTACTGGATAAAATAATAATCTTGTGGTGGTGATATTTTCCGTATCCCCAATTGGGGTGTAATGTCACAATGTAACAGTTAGTATATATAATAACAATGTAAAAGAAATATGGACAAAATGTATCCACCAAAGTGAATGGATGGCCCCTTACTTGATTACCAGAGTATATGCGCCTTAAGAAGAGGGAACTTGCGACCCTGCACACCGTCCGATAATGTTGCCTCACTGGGATTTGTCCCGCAGGAGTAATCGGCACCTTCGTTTGCACAGTGAGATCCAAAGTCCTCCTCAGTCGATTCGTCCTCCGGAAATCTGAAACGCTCTGTGCAGTAGTCCGGTTATAAAGACAGGGGATCCAAAACAATCGTTCAGTGGAGTACTGATCGTCCAAAAATGGCTCAACACGTTTCAGCGCCAAAATCTGTGCCTTCGTCTGGAGCGTGGGACACCGGGCTGACGCTAGTCATCATTTAAACATCCATTAGCCAATCAGAATTTGGCAACTGATTGTTAGTATAAAACAAATATTCATTCATGTTAAATCAAAACAGAAGACAATAACATATTAATCTTTCTCTTCCATTCTGTTTGTATATTATATACATACATTTAAAGTAACCAATCTTGTTTAGAGCGAACATGAACTATGGTCGTCAGTGCAGGTCTCCTTTGCATCGCGACACATAGTAAATATAACACGTCAAACAAAATAAAATGTGGAAAAACTTCTGTTATATATGTCACATAACCCATCTTCCCATTAGTTGGATGAACTATATCTTCTCATACCATGTGTATCAGTACACCACATAAATAAAACAAAAACCGGATGACAGGGGATACAAAAAACTTGTGTTCATTACATTTCTCCCATCCATAATCAATCAGATAGCACAAGGTGTCACCCAATATCCACCGGGATCTGTATACAGACTCCGGTGGACATATGCAATAGTCTTTTTTATCTTTATTGTAGTGAAATGTGACCAGTAATTAACCATACGTGGATATGGATATATATATATAAAAATATATATATATGTAAAATCATCCATCTTTGGGTTATATAGAACCAAATACAGCAAATTAAATACAAGACATAATAATGGAAAAAAAAAACAAATAATGTATTATGTAGAAAAATTGATGATGTTTCCAATTCTCAATAAAAACATTTTGATAACTGTTGACCTATGGAGATCATAATAGTGTGAACAAAGTGGAAAGATTGAATAATGTCACAATTATTAGAGACACCATATGTCCAGATCTTCATTTAAGCGATCAGGGGTTAAACTTTGAAGTTGAAAAATCCAGTATGATTCTTGTTTTGCTAATAGCTGGTATCTGTTTCCCCCTCTCTCTTGTGGGCGTATATGGTCTATAATTGTGAATTTTAAAGTACCAGGATCATCATTGTGATATTGATGAAAATGACGAGGTATGGAATGATTTAAATGTCCTTGAAGGATGTTTCTTCTATGTTCAATAAATCTTTCTTTAGCTGGTCTAATTGTTCTACCAATGTATTGAAGATGACACAGGCATTCAAGTAAATAGATGATATATTTGGTTGTACAATTATAAAAACTTTAAATAGGATATGTTGTTCCTGTAGTGGTACTAGTGAACTGATAAATTCCATGTTGGATAAATCCACAAGTAATACAAGAAGTATGTCCACATCTAAAATTGCCAACTAGTTGTTCCCTTGTATTTATATTTGTGAATATACAGTCGTTATGTGGATCAGTTTTCATTCCTCTTAATGTACTAGGGGCTAATTTATTTTTGAGATTCATTGTTTTTTTGAAAATAATCTCAGGTTTATTAGGAATAGTATTTACCAAATACTTATCACCCAGTAGAATACCCCAATTTTTGTTCAGAATCTGTTGTAATTTCTTTCTGGCTGGATTATATTTAGTAATAAAAGGGACCATTGGTTCTTTTTCTTTTTTGTTGTTGTTTTCTGTTTTCCTTGGAGTAATACGGATCTAGGTATAGACTGTACTTTTCTCATTGCAGTGGATAGAATATTGTCGTCATAGCCTTTCTCCTTGAATCTACTATGTAGAATCTTTGCTTGTTCTTCAAATGTTTCATTATGAGTGCAGTTTCTCTTGATCCATTGTAATTGACCATATGGGGTGGTTGGGGTGGTGACTACTGGAAGCTTCTATGTAACTGTTGGCATCTACAGATTTATAATGAGTTTTGGTAACAATATTATTAAAATGTGAGCTAAGATGGAGATCCAATAAGACTATTTTGTGTCTATTATATTCAACTGTAAATTGTAGACCTAAAGGATTTTGATTAATACTAGACTGGAAGGAGTGTATTGATTCCTCATCCCCTTTCCATATGATTAACAGATCATCTATATATTGTGAATAAAGAACGAGGTTGCCTCCAAATTGGGTATATAGATGATGATCTTCCCAATATCCCATAAAGATGTTAGCGTAACTGGGGGCAAACCTCGTTCCCATGGCAGTCCCGCGTTTTTGCAGATAATGATTCTGATTAAAAATAAAATTATTGTGTTCCAGAATGAATTGAATTGATTGAATGATGAAAGATTGTTGGATAGATGGAAGGTCCTTGTGTTTTTCCAAACAATACTGAATTGCAGATAAACCTTGTTTATGATCAATCACTGTGTATAATGAAGTAACATCACACATAATCCACCAAAATTCAGGATTCCACTCAATTGCTGAAAGTTTATTGAGGACATGTGTAGAATCTCTAGTGTATGATTGAAGTTTCTGTACATAGGGTTGTAGATAGAAGTCTACAAACTGTGATAGATTGCTGGTTAATTAATTTATCCCAGAAATTATACGGCGTCCAGGTGGATTATTAATATCCTTATGGATCTTTGGTATATGGTAATAGATGGGTGTTATTGGAAACTTAATATTGAGAAAATGATATTCATTAACATTAAGAATCTGTTCTGAATATGCCCATTCAATCAAATGCTTGTATTCTTGATGGAAACGATCTGTTGGATTACTGGTTAGTTTTTGATAGAAATGTTGATCTCCAAGAATACGCACAGCTTCTTTTAAATGTTGTTCACGGGATTGGATGACAATACCACCCCCCTTATCTGCTTCTTTGATTACAATCTCAGGATTACTAAGGAGATTTTTTATTGGTTGACGTTCTTTATAGTTCAAGTTATGTTTGAATTTAACCGGTTTTTCGAACATCTTCTTAACATCCTTCATCATAATTTCTAAGAATGCCTCAATAAAAGGGCCTCTTGATTGATAGGGATAAAAATTAGATGTAGGTTTGAAATGACTATGTTTAATTGGATTTGTAAACATCTCTATATGAGGCGTATCTAGGAAAGTATTAAAATCAGTCGAGGTATGTGGATCCTGAGATTGCATAATTTCTATGTTATGTGGTTGAATGTTAATCAGGTTTTCCGTATCCAAAAAGTAGGATTCCATATTCTTAAAACTTTTGTTTCGCATTAATTCAAAATGTCTACGCAAGGTCAGTTTGCGAACAAATTTATGGATATCCATAAATAATTCAAAATGATTTGGTCCTTGTGTTGGAGCGAACTTGAGACCCTTAGAAAGTACATTGATCTCTTGTGGAGATAAAGAATATGTAGATAAATTATAAATTCCTACATTAGGTTGTAAGGTGGTTCTTGATGTTGTCTTTTGTTTTGTCTTTCTGCCTGCTCTTTTTCCGCGTCTGAATCTTCTGTTCGTTTTCGACGATCTTCTCCTCGGACCTTTGAAATTCTTCCATTCTTTTCTTATCCAATCTTGGATCGGTTGATGGTGACACTCTCCCAAAAAAGATGGTGCAGAGGACTTTGAAGATAATTTCTTAGATAATTTGGCCACTGACTGAATTTTTGGTTTTGCTCCTTGTGAATGTATTTGCAATGTTTTGATTGATGTTGAGGAGGATTTTGATGAGGCAGTGGACTTAACTTTTGGTCTTGCTCCTTGTGAATATGTTTGTAATGTATAAGCTGATATAGAAGGATGTTCTAATGAACTTGTCTCCTTTCTAGTTGACAATCCATTTTTCTCCAATTGAATAATTTCTTTATCCTGTATTTCTTGAACCAAAATTGTAATAGGACTTACGGGTTTCCTCATAGATGTTACCTGTTGTGTTTCTTGTGTTGAGGGGGCGATGGGATTTGTAGACTTAGTAAGAGATGTTCTTTGTTGAATCACTTGTGTAACGGAATTAGCAGAGCTTCTTATTCCTTGATTAGATATTGTCTGTTGTATCTCTTGTGTTAGGGGAGCAAAAGAATTTGTGGGCTTAATAGGAGATATTCTTTGTTGAATTACTGGTGTAGCAGAATTGATAGAACTTTTTCTTTCCTGATTAGATGTTGTATCAAGTTCTTCCACAAGAGGGGTATATCTATTAGAAGTAGTAATAGGAATCATATTCATAGTCTCCTGTATGGTGGAGTTAGATTGATTAGGATTGGATATTGATTTCTTAGATCTGGATAGTTGTACATTAGTTTTATGTTGATGTTTATCACCTAATCTAGAAGTAGAGAATTGTGTCTTAGTTCCATGTTGATGTTTAGCACCTGATCTAAAGCTAGATGGTCTTGAAAAATTCCTATTTTGATTATATTGAAATTCTCTACCTGTATGTTGCTGTTGATTATGAGAGTTCCATCTTCTTATATGGTTGTTTTTATAATAATTTTCATCCCTTTCTAATTTTTTCTTCTTTCTATTGATCAGTTCAACTTCAAATTTGGTACCATTGTTACTAACAAGTGTATCCAATTTAGAAAACTCCTTATGATCAAAAGTGTTAATAACTTCAATTTCCTGTATAGTTTCATCTAAATTGTTGGACCTGAACTCAATAATTTGTTTCATCAAAGAAAATGAACATTGATCTAATGTATTGTTCCAATTAATCATAAATTGAGTTTCATTTGAACCAAAAGCTGGTTCCTTAATAATTCGTAAGCCCCTAGGAATTTGTTTAAGCTCAATATATTTTTGTAGAGTTACAATCTCCCACCAACAACTCATTTCTTTTTTTAGGAGTTTTTCCAGTTTAAAGAAATGTTTTTTTATAATAGATAATAGATCTGTTGGTTGTGAGTGATTGGATGTTACATTTCCAGAAGGTTCTACATTTATTTCTGATAAAAATTATTGTTTCAAATTATTACGTCTCTCCTGTCTATTTAAACAATGTAGGGACTCAGCCATTGTAACTTAATAAACCAGGTTAAAACCAACAAGAGAAAATGATTATAGGTTTACTCAATCAAAAATCAATAATAGTATCCAGCAGCAGGATCTGTATACCAATTACCAGTCGAACGATATTAGAAAATAGTATATAAATGAAAAGACACAAACTGGATATACCGGCGCTAGGATAACTATCCCAGACAAATGATGGAGTGAATGAAGGAGAATACTACAAAAATATAAATATAAAATAAAATAAAGATGATGCATATAATAATGGGCCCGGACACACCAGGGCGGGATTGGGGTGGGACAGTACTGGAGCCGAGGCGAAAGCAGACTTCAGGACCTCAAAGGCAGATTCAGCTGCCTCGGACCATTGAGAGGGATCAGCACTTTTATGTGTTAAGTCAGACAGTGGTTTAACAATGGTAGAGAAGTTATGGATGAACTTTCTGTAATAATTGGCAAAGCCCAAAAAACGCTGGATGGCCTTCAACCCCTTGGGACGCGGCCACTGTAAGACAGCTGCCAATTTTTCTTGGTCCATAGCAATGCCATCTTTAGAAATTACGAACCCCAGTAATGGTACTTGGGACCTGTGAAATTCGCACTTCTCTAGTTTACAAAATAGTTTATTCTTGCGCAGTCGCCGCAAGACCTCAGAGACATCCTTGATATGCTAGGTAAGATTGGCAGAGTGGATCAATATGTCTTCAAGATAAACCACTACACAGGACTGGAGCATATCACGCATGATGTCATTAATGAATTCTTGGAACACGGCAGGTGCATTACTTAAGCCAAATGGCATCACCAGATATTCATAATGCCCATTTCTGGTATTAAAGGCTGTCTTCCACTCATCACCAGCCTTAATCCTGATCAGGTTATGTGCTGCCCGTAAATCAAGTTTAGTAAAAATGGAAGAGCCCTTTAACCTGTCAAATAACTCCGTGATGAGAGGAATAGGGTAGGCATTCTTAGGCAACAGTTTGTTTAGCCCCCGGTAATCGATACATGGTCTGAGCTCGCCACTTTTCTTTTTCACAAAAAAGAACCCAGCCCCAGCCCCAGCCGGGGAGCTAGACTTGCGGATTATTCCCCTTCCTAGGGCGTCCTCTATGTATTCCTCCATAGCCCTGTTCTCCTCACAAGACAATGGATAAGTGCAACCCCTAGGAGGCACCACACCCGCGGACAGATCAATAGCGCAATCATAGGGTCTGTGCTGGGGCAATGCGCTAGCCTCCCCCTTACTGAATACGTTGCTGAATTCTTGGTATTTAGCTGGCACGGTAGGGGAGGTACAGAGGATCTTAACCGGATGCGATATACAGTTTCTGGCACAATGCTCAGACCAAGATTTCACTTCACATCTCTGCCAGTCAAACTGGGGATTATGAAAACTTAGCCATGGAAACCCCAGAATGACCGCATGATGAGGAGATTGAATAATTTGAAAACGTACCTCCTCCTTGTGAACGGCCCCAATAGCCATAGATATGAGAGTGGTCTCCCTGGTAATGAATGCTGGTTCCAAAGGTCTGCCATCAATGGCCTCAACAGCCAGGGGAGACTCTCTATTAAGTAAAGGGATACTGTGTAATTCGGCAAAGGATTGGTCCATAAAGTACCCCGCAGCACCGGAGTCCACTAATGCCCTGACTTCCACGGACCGCTTTGCCCAAGAAAATGCCACCTGAATGGTGGGTTTCAGAGAACTTGTGTCAAGGGACTCTTGTACACCACCTAGGGCCTGTCCTCCAAGGTAACCTAGGTGCGTCCGTTCCCCGGCCGTACCGGACAAGTACGTAATAGGTGCCCAGCCTTCCCACAATATAAGCATAGGCCCTGTTTCTTACGGTATGCCCTCTCCTCCTTCGTAAGTCTAGTAAACCCAAGCTGCATTGGTTCTCCGTTTTCCGGTAACCGTTCAGGAGGAATGGGCGGTGAGGGTGGGTTTAAAAGACTACCATGCCCATAGTCTCTAGACCTTGCCCTTCTTGCCAACTGTCTCTCACAGATGCGGGAATCGATAAACATGACATAGTCAATGTACTCGTCCAGATCACTAGGGACATCTCTGGCAGCTATTTCATCCTTAATGGACTCAGATAGGCCCTGGGCAAAGGCTGCCAGTAACGCCTCACTGTTCCACCCCACCTCTGCTGCCAAGGTCCGAAATTCAATAGCGTAATCGCCCAGGGTACGGTCGCCCTGCTGTATCACCATTAGCCTTTTGGCAGCAGAGGCAGCTCTACCGGGAACTTCAAACACTCTGCGGAACTGCCTTACAAACTCCTTAAAGTTCAGTGTACAAGGTTTGGCATTCTCCCACAAGGGGTTAGCCCATGCCAGTGCTTTGCCCGTCAATAGTGATATCATAAAACCGACCTTGCTTCTGTCATTCGGAAATGCTTGGGGCATAAGTTCCAAGAATATCTCCAACTGGTTAATGAAGCCCTTGCATTGGTTAGGTTCGCCATCATATCTTAATGGTAACGGCAGCGGCGCCGCCGTTAGGCCTCTCAAATGTGTAGTGGAGACTACAGACAAATTATCCGGTGTCGGAACTGGGGGGACCACCGGATTCGGGTTAGGTTTGTCAAGATGCACCGTACGCTCCAGTAAAGTTTGCAAGGCCAATGTCAACTGATCTAGGCATTGCTCATGAACATCCATTCTCCAGTGGATGTTCTGTGTATTACCTTCACTCTTGCTGTCTGAGGTCATGGCCCTTTCGTACTGTTACGGTTTTCAAGACACTCAGACCAGTTAGTGAATTAAAACACAGTTTTATTAAGAAAAAAATAAAAGAAGTGCCCTCTATAGGAGAAACAGCGTAATGAATACAACCAGAGTAGCTATACAGATAAGTAATAGAGTACAATGAACACTATAGCAGATCACAGTAAGGCTCCTATAGCCAGGCTACTCAAGAGTTAACTTGCAAAAGACAGTCTCAATTGTGGAGTTTAGCACGCCCAAGGTGGTGAATAAAGCTGTAGATGTTAGAGCACAGGAGGCTGAATAGACAGTCAGTACTGCCTTGAATTATCTTGGTGCATAGCCCCCACGAGCGTAGCAATGAGACCCACAATATCTGAAAGTGCTTGGATCGGTAGCCCCCACAGGCATAGGAAGGACAGCAACAATATGTGTCAGTGCTTGAGTCGGTAGCCCCCATGGGCATCACATTGGGACTGCAGTATGCAAGAGCTCTCCTTTAGCCCCCACGGGCGTTAGGAAAGATAACCGGCGATCCGGTGACTTGAGCCTGTAGCCCCCACGGGCGTATACAGGAGAAACCTGCAAGAGCTTAGCCAATAGCCCCCACGGGCGTCATTCAGAGACTGCTGTAACCGTAGAGATGGTCAATATCCCCACTGGCGTATACCGGAGACCACTCAGAGCTGAAGGAGGAGTGAGCCTATAGCCCCCACGGGCGTATACCGGAGACGAATGCTAGAGCCAATGATGCCACACTGGGCACGGGAGATAATACCGACTACTCTGCTAGGCCGACCAAAGCAACAATACAAGTGGCCAGCTCGGCAGAAGTAGCAGTAGAAGAAAAAAGCTCAGCACCAACGTAAATGCTCACACTGAAGATACCAGCATAGAATGGGTTAAGCAGCTCGTACAGCAAGGCTTAGGGAACAGTGCAATGCTCAGCAAGTAGCAGGAAGGCTCAGAACAATTACACAGCTCTGCAATCTGAAACGGAGACTCAGCACAGTAAGCACTACACAGCGGAAGCACTAAGGCAGTCAACAATGGGTCCGGTGCTGGGCCTTGGCGGAAGTCAGAATGTCGCCTCGGCGACAACAGCGCTGGAAACAGTCCTCAGAGGTCACTGGAACAAGCCGGTACGGAACACGTAGAAGGAAGTCAGCCAGGCCGAGTCGGTACACAGAGGTGGTTCTCAGGCAAGCCGGGTCAATCACGAGCAGGAACATCAGCCAGGCCGGGTCAGTACACGGAGATGGTTCTCAGACAAGCCAGATCAGTCTCAAACAGGAACGTCAGCCAGGCCGGGTCGAATCACGGAACAGGAACACAGGAGCGTAGTCAGGACAGGCCAAATCGGGACACAGGAATCAGGATCAACGGAAGACAGCAACACTGGTTCAGGAACACCACGAAAGGGCGAGTGACAGATGTCAGAGGCGAGTATAAAAAGGTCACCGGAGGCGGGTCAAACCTGCTCAGCCAATCAGAGAGCACCACAAGCGATAGTGACAGCAAAGGGATCACGGGCACCGTGATATTGCCATCACACTAGAAGAAAAACCCTTCTTCTTCAGTATTGAGGATTCAATTTCAAAGCCGTGAAAGCCAGAAGATGAACATCCTCCTTCCACAGGTAACCCTGTAGAAGAAGATCCGAACGGCAAGGGAGCCGGAATGGCTCCGCCATTGACAGATCCAGAAGCCCCAGAAACCAAGCCTGCCGAGGCCAGTACAGAGCAATCAGATTGACTATACAGTGCTCCAATCTCAATTTCCGTAACACCCTGTGCAACATGGGAAGGGGAGGAAAGATTTAAGCCAGAGGTAATAACCAAGCAATGTACATGGCATCCTCCACTAGAGCTAGAGGATCCCTCCAGCGAGAACAGAACCTCAGGACCTTCCCGATGTATCTCGTCACCATCAGGTAGATGCAAGGAAGACCCCACTTCTGAACGATGAGGGAGAACACCTCTGGGTGCAGTTCCCACTCTCCTCTGTCCACCTTGTGTCCACTGAGGAAGTCTGCCATGACGTTGTCTACGCTAGGAATGTGTACTGCGGATATGGCAAGAACGTGTTCTTCTGCCCAGGACAAAGTAGCCTTGACCTCTAACCAAGCAACAAGACTTCTTGTTCCACCCTGCTTGTTGATGTAGGCCAAGGCCGTGGCGTGGTCGGACTGTACCCGGACTGGGCATTCTTTCAGCTGGGGAGACCAATGATGAACGGCATGGAATATTGCCCAAAGCTCCAACACGTTGATGGGAAGGAGAGATTCTTCTGTAGATCACCGACCTTGTGCACTTAGGCGACCCAGGACCGCTCCCCATCCATGGTCCAGAAGGAAACTAGGAAGGACTTGCCCTTCAGCAGATTGGAGAGGTTGAGCCACCATGACAAACTCAGTTCCACATGAAGAGGAAGCGACACCAACGTCTTCAGAAGGTCTGGCTGACGCCTGCACACATGGATCACTAATCTCTGGAGTTCCCTGGTGTGAGCCATGGCAAATGGGACGACTTCTATGGTGGAGATGAATTTTCCCACTGGAGAGGACAGCTTCTTAGCTGGAACTGGATCATGAGCCAGAACAGCAGAAACCCTGTGGGCGATTTGGTGAGCTTCCTCGTCCGTGAGAAACACCATGCTCTGCTGAGTGTCGAAGAGATGGCCCAGGAAGAACAGACGCTGGGATGGGACAAGATCCGACTTGTCCACGTTGATGATCCACCCATGATGGGTAAGAGCATGAATGCAGTCCTGAACCTGCTGATAAAGAAGTTCCGCAGAAGGGGCTTTCAGAAGCAGGTCGTCCATGTAAGGAGTAATTCTGATGCCGTCCCAGTGAAGGACAGATACTAAAGCTCCCAGGACCCGGTTGAAGACTTGAGGAGCTGTAATCAGACCAAAGGGAAGAGCAGATAACTGAAAGTGCCCTTGGTCGCAGGGAAATCTGATATACTGCCGGCTCTCTGGATGAATGGCGATGTGTAGATATGCTTCCTGAAGATCCAGAGAAGCAAGCAATTCCCCTGGGGACATAGCGGCAATCACTGTCCTTAGGGACTCCTGGTGATAATGAGTCCTGATCACAAAGGAATTGAGATCTTTCAGATCAAAAATGGGACAACAACCGCCGTCCTTCATGGAGACCACAAAGAGGTTTGAGTAAAAACCCATACCTCTGTCCTGAACTTGAACCGGCTCTAGAACATCCTTATCCAGAAGAGCCTGAATAGCGCCATTGAACAGACGGTGTTTCTCTGCACCCTGAGGCATATGAGAAGGGAAAAAGTGAAAAGGAGAAAGAGAGATGAAAGGGATCCTGTACCCTTCCATCACCACCTGTAAAACTCACGGGTCCGCCACTGAATCCTCCCAGATGCTGTGGTAGTGACGCAAAAGGCCGCTCACAGCACAGTGGGGCCCTGGGTTCGGCGAGTCATGCCGAAGAAGGCTTGGAAGCCTTGGGCTTGGAGGAGACCTTGGGCTTCCATTGCTGTTTGGGCTTGGAGGAGGCACACAGAACTGAGGGAACCGCCTGGTTCGCCTGACGTGTCTCAGTCTGGAAGGAACAAAAAAAACGATTACGCTTGAGAGGGGTTTTCTTCCTGGGGACCAAAGGCAGAAGGGTACTTTTACCCCCTGTGACCTCAATAAGCAGATCCGTAAGATCTGGCCCAAACAATGATGTGCCTTGAAAAGGTAAGAAGAGCATGGCTTTCTTGGAAGCAGTGTCAGCAGACCAGATCTTGAGCCAAAGAGCCCGTCTTGCAACCACAGACATGGTGGAAACCTGAGCCACCAAACGGATGGCATCAAATAAGGCAGCAGAAACATAGTGCTGGACCTCAGAAATGTTGGCAAGAAGCCACAACATATCCGAAGAAGGAGCACCCTGACAGACAGCCAGGGTGAGCTGTTCAGTCCAGACCTCAATGGTCCAGTTAACCCATGCTGCAGAGAACGCCGGATGCGTGGCAGTCCCAGCAGTGGCAAAAATTGACTTGATGCAAACCTCAAGTCTCTTGTCAGTCCAGTCTTTCAGATAGGACACATCAGAAACTGGCAAGGCAGTAGACTTAGATAGCCTGGAGATAGGAGCATCCACTTTGGGGAGATGAACCCACTGAGCAAGCACCGCCTCAGAGAAGGGGTAAAGTCTGGCAAATTTCTTGGAAACAGAAGGTTTCCTGTCCGGAGATTTAGACTCTTCAGACACAAGGTGGTCAAGAGTGGGATTAGGTGGAAAACAAGTAAGGGGCTTTTTAGGCTCCTGAAACACATCAGAGGGATCAGAAGGAACCTCCTGAACTAAGGGAATGTTTAGGGTAGTCAAAACAGCCCTGATCAGGCCCTTGGCCAAGGGCTCAGGATCAGCCTCAAAGGGATCCCCAAAAAACTGAAAGGAGCCCACAGCAGAACTTTCCTCAACATCTGAATCCACCAGCAGTTCCTCCTCAGAGGAATCTGATACATCAGGTACTCCCTGCGGTTTACGCAGGGAAGATATGACTGAAGAGTGTGTCTGCCATGAATGGAAGACCCCCTGTAACTGGGATGGAAAGAGTAGGAATGTAGACCTAAGGTCCCTAGTAACAGCCTTGAACTCTTGCAACCAAACTGGCTATAATGCATGGCTGGAGGTCCCTGGGATAGACTCAGGGACATCAGAATATGTTGGGCATAAATGACCTGAGAATTCTCTAGATAACCCTGAATGACATGAGGAACAATGCTCAATAGGGGACACCGAGACCCCAGAGTCCTTAGTCTTAGGCCTGGCCCCAAGCTCCAATGGATTAGACATTCTCACAGTGTCAAAAATGTTTAGTATAATGAATCACCCAATTACAGTGTGAAAGATTAAAATTACACCCCAGAAATCGCTACAATACACTTATCTGGCAGGCGAAGGGTTAATCTGCAGAGGAGAGAAGGAGAGTCCAAGCCCTGCGTAGGATACTCGTTCTAGAAAAGGCACAAAATTGCTGCCGCAGTGGGAGCCAATAAGAAATGAGCTCGCGAAACAAGAGCACATGGGAAATTTACTTTTCCCAGAATAAGTACCCCAACAGTGCCTGAAGCCTCCTGAGCCCCCAACACACTTGCAATGGTAACCGGATGATAGAGCAAAGTCAGACAATTAAAATAAGCTCTCTCTGAAGTCGCTATGTTGAGCGGTTGCAGAGATATGTCCCAAACTGTACAGTCCCATAGGAGTGAATGGAGCAATGGGGTCTATGCAGTAAAGCGTGCCGAAACACACAAATTTTATCAAAGTTAAAACTGTGAAATAAAATTACATGAGACATCACTAGAACAAGTCAGAAGACCCAAAAACGCTGAACCCAGTAGGGAAAGTGACAATAACTCCCCCCAAAAATGCAAACCAGCAGCTAAAGGGTTAAGTTACCACATAAACCTGCTCCAAAACACCCAACAGACAGACCCAATGAGTGCAGGAGTGTGCAATAAGGACTCCCAAGGAAAAACCCCTGTGAGGAGGGGCACTGTGGGACATGTGGACCTGCAGCACTCAAAGGGTTGCTCACCTTTCCTGCAGATCTTCTGTCTTCAGATTACCATGTATTAAGAAGAAGCCTCGGTGGGCAACTACTGAGGAAAGAACTTGTACCCAAGATTTCCCCCCCTCTGGGCTTAAGGTCCACAAAAAGCACCTGGATACTGAGCTAGCCACATCTAAGGGCATTGACAAGTTATGCTAATGAGCCTAACGGTGGTATTCTATTTCTAACAGAAAAATAAACAATTTCTAAAACTATAGCAGAACTGTTCTCTTGCCTGTGTCTTCACCAAGGAATAAATCTTTCTGGAGCTGGTTGGCTAGCTGCAGCCAAGGAGGGAAGGTAGGCTCCACCCCCTGCAATCAATTCTAGAATTGTTCCTGCCTACTTAAAGGGGCGGATCACCTACCCAAAGATACCAGTAACCTGTATTGGACGACAGAGAAAGGATAGTAATGTCCTATAATAACTTTATGTGGTATTGTACATTAAAAAAATATATATGATGTGCAGAAAATCCCATCTCTGAAATCCAAAGCAACACTGAAATATAGGTGTAAAAAATTTTTGTTTTTTTTTTGTTTTTTTCTTACTGCAGGATTTGGAAGGGATTGGTGGTAAAGTGGCTGTGAAAAATTGTCAAAATGCACCTAGAATGAAACCACAATTGTCTACTTTTCTAAAACATATACTTTTGGGGCTAAGATTTTAATTGCTGCATTGCCAAACAGCCCCAAATGAGACAAGGTACCAGTTAAGCAAACTATACAAATGCCATGTCTGAAAATGGAAACGCACATGTTCCCAACTGGGCCCAGTAGCTCCCCCAAACCCTGACAAACCTTTGCATATGGGGCTTTGCCGTACTTAGAAGATGCAGCAGAACACTAATCATTGCATTTTCAAAAATCTACAAATACCCTGTGTTTGAAATCCACAGTAACATTGAATATGTGTGAAAAACTATTTTTGTGTGGGTATTTTGCCTACTGCAGGGTGTGAGAGGGATTGGTGGTAAAATAGCCATGTTAAAAATGTGAAACCACACGTAGAATTAAAACCTGGGTTATCTAGTTTACAAAAATATATAATTTTGGGGGTACATTCTATGACTGAAATGCACAGCAACACTGAAATATAAGTGTGAAAAAAATGTTTTTCTTACTGTAGGTTTTGTACAGGATCAGTGGTAAATGACTGAGTGAAAAATGTCAAAATGCAAACCACAGTGGTCTACTTTCTTCTAAAACATATACTTTGTGGGGTAGGATTTTAATTGCAGCATTGCCAGTCAGCCCCAAATTAGACAAGACACCAGTAAAGCAAGCTGTAAACATGCCATGTCTGAAAATGTAAATGCACATGTTCCCAACTGGGCCCAGTAGCTCCCTCAAACCCTGATAAACCTATGCATAAATCTGCAACTATCATGTGCTTGAAATCCACAGTAACATTGAAATATGTGTGAAAACAACGTTTGTTTTCCTTACTGCAGGCTGTGAGAGAGATAGGTGGTAAAGCAGCACTGTGAAAACTGTGAAACTACACCTAGAATGAAATTCTGGGTTGTCTACTTTTTAAAAATATACACTTTTAGGGAAAATGTTATAGTGGAGCACTACTAAGCAGTGCCAAATGAGTCATGGCACCAGTAAAGCAAGCTGTGAAAATTCCATGTCTATTCAAAACTTGGCCCTGTAGCTCACCCAAACCCTGACAAACCCATACCTCCCAACATTTCAAATGGCCAAAGAGGGACACTTGTGTTTTAGGTGGTGTTTCTAGGGGCGTGGCTGGTGGGCGGGGAATGTTTAGGTTACTTTGTCACCTACTGACACCTCTTTGTGTAAATGAATAAATGATTTAGAGCAAGACCAAAGTATTTTATTTACACAGATTAAACTACAAACACATATACTGAAGATTAACTAAACATTTATGTGATAGACTAATATATACACCACTCACTCTGATGTCCTAAAAAGAGGGACAACAGGGTAGAAAAGAGGGACAGGGGGATTTGGGTCTCAAAGAGGGACTGTCCCTCCTAAAGAGGGAAGCTTGGGAGGTATGCAAACCTATGCATATGGGGCAGTGCCATACTCAGAAGATGTAGCTGAACACTAATAAATGCATGTTTTTAGATCTGCAACTATCCTATGCTTGAAATCGTCAACAAACTTGAAATGAGTGTGAAAAAAAGCTGACTTTTTTTTCTTACTGCAAGTTTTAAAAGATTGGTAAAATGACTGTGTGAACATTTTCAAAATGCTCCTAAAATAAAACCCTGGGTTGTTTGCTTTTTAGAAATATACATTTTT
The DNA here is from genome assembly GCA_037306005.1 of Rhinophrynus dorsalis. NCBI lineage: Eukaryota > Metazoa > Chordata > Amphibia > Anura > Rhinophrynidae > Rhinophrynus > Rhinophrynus dorsalis. Next base: position 235,242,956 of record CM074719.1, read on the forward strand.
TTTTTTTTTTTTGGGGGGGGGGGTTTAAAGTGGAGCACTGATACACAGCCCCAAGTGAGACATAGCACCAGTTAAGCAGGCTGGGAAAATTCCATACCTCCCAAGTGTCCCTCTTTGAGACCGAAATCCCTCTGTCCCTCTTTTCTACCCTTTTGACCCTCTTTTAAGGACATCAGAATGAGTGGTGTGGATTACATTGCTCTACAGCAATAAAACATACATAAATGTGTTATTAATTGTCAGTATATGTGTTTATACATTAATATGGGCTATTAAAATACTTTAGTCTTGCTCTAAATCATTTATCAGTTACACAAAGATGTGCAGATGGGTCAAGAAATAACTTAGAAATTATTGGAAATGCCCTGCCTACCAGCCACACCCCCAGAAACTCCACCTAAAACAGAAGTGTCCCTCTTTCACCATTTGAAATGTTGGGAGGTATGAAAATCCTCACATGTCAAATATTGAAACATTAAAGCTTGGAAATAATGGTGTTCATCTTGTAATATTTGCCATGTAAATGTGAAAAAGGGATTCAAATACTAGACATATGGGATACATCCATATTCAGGAGAAGCAAATTAACCCCTCAAGGACCAGCACGCTTACGTGCGGTTGGCACTTGAGGACCACGGGGCTTTTTTTTCGCTTCCGGAGCAGTGTGCAGCCGCACCGGGAGCCCTGAACTCCGTGACGTACCAGGACTGTCACTGCTCCTTAAGTGCTGGACCACCGTGACGGTCCTGGCATGGCAATGGTCCTTAAGGTGTTAATAAATGGGGAGGGGTTGTTTTCAAACGGACTAATAGCAGACAAATCCTGACAGAAAAACATATATGAAACTCACATACCCTCCAAGTGTCCCTCTTTAGGAGGGACAGTCCCTCTTTGAGACCCAAATCCCCATGTCTCACTTTACCACCCTGGTGCCCCTCTTTTTAGGAGATCAGACTGTGTGATGTGTATATAAGTGTATCACTTTGCTCCACAGCAATACAACTCAAATAATTGCTTGTATAAACTTCATTATATGTGTTTATAAATTATTATGTGCACATAAAATACTTTGGCCTTGCTCAAAATCATGTATTCTTTTACAGAAAGATGTGTCAGTAAGTCATGATGTTACCTAACACTTCACGTTCCCCAGCAACACTCCCTAAACCAAAAGTGTCCCTCTTTGGCCATTTTAAATGTTGGGAGCTATCATCTCATAGCATATTACCATTTTAATAACATAGTCGGTTTAGAGAATGTGTAGATGTATCTAGTGACAAATGGGTTTGAAACAGCCCTGGCACTACCTATAAGAATAGTTATATGTTATTATCACATCTAATCGTTTATCATTTGGTCGTATCTTAACTTGCTGTCCTACGTTCCTTTATTTACTCTAAAAATTCGTCTATGTGAAATCACACGTGATATATACCTCTAGCATTCAAAATTACTCTAAGCTATATACAATAAAGATTATTATAGGACCACTTTTCTCATTTGCTTGTTTTTGTATCTGCGTGACGTGTGGCGTAGTTACGCTCTACGTTCCCCGTCGTGCTGTGAGACCCGTTGGACCTTACCTTTTTCGCAACTTCCGGTTTGCTGCCCGCGCTTAGGCCTTTGCTGCTGCAGGGAACGTCTACAGGGAGAGCGGAGGTTTGTTTTTTGTGTGATCGTACGGTTACAAGTGGACAGATCTCGCTTAGTAAAGGCCCGGAGCTCGCCGACACATAACCGGCCTCATGTCGCGTTCCCCGGCCATGCCGCGGATCTACATTGGCCGCCTCAGCCACCGAGCTCGGGAGCGGGACGTGGAGAGGTTCTTCAAGGGCTTTGGCAAGATCGTTGAGGTGGATTTGAAGAATGGGTAAGCTAATTGGGTGATCAACAAGCTAGAGACGCATAGGTGTGTGGTTCTTTCTGAAGTCTGTCAGAGGCTTGAGAAACTTACATTTATGGAGGGTTACTCTGTCTGAGGCCTACACATGGATCGAGAGGAATGGGACATGTTATATGGACAGATCAGACAAGGATTAGTACTGATACATTGGACACGTGTGTATAGTAAATATAAACAAAGGCGGAGCAGTTATGGGCAAAACTGCATGATAACTAATGTAAAAATCCTTATAATTTTTTGTCTGGAACACAATGGATTCATTTTATAACGTGCAGTTTTGTGCCAGAATTGCTGCGATTTTGGGTTTTATACACATGACTATGCGAAGTATAGTAGGCATGTAGGTTTGGAATTATGCAGAGTCCGGTGTATACTTATGTTAAAGCGCTCTTTTTTGTGTAGATTAAATGTATACCATGAAAATATTAACTTGTGATCATGAATTAAACAAATATTTGAAATCTGATATAGTCCATATGGGCTACCTTGTACTTCCCTTTGGTTCTCAATGTGTTTGTAAAGGAAACTGAATATAATTAGGTCTCCTTTATATTATTATTGATGCTATAATTTATTTTACTAACTGAAATATCCCATGGCTTTTCCCTAACCCTTTGAGTGCCAGAGGGGTACGCAACACATTGCTTTGCAATGTGTTGCGTACCCCTCTGGCACTCAAAGGCTTAAAGTGCAAGTCTCTTACACATTAGACCATTTTAAAATGTCTCGAGTTCCTCCAAACATACTGTACACCAGGGCTCAGAAATTTAGCCCTGGTGGGTATGTTATGGCTTGTAGTGGCGAGTAAATTTTCAGGTCTGGCTAGTAGCAAAGGACTTTAAATTATAAGCCCTGCTGTACACTCTGTATTTGCACCTTACAGTTGAGTGAAACATTCTTTTTATTCGTAAGTTTATTAAAATACTATTAAAAATAAAATTTAGAATGTGTGTTCTGGCATCCTTTCTGTTTTTGTTTTTTTTTTTTTTTTTTTTGTCCCCCAGAGATGATATAATTTTCTTGTCCGGTGTAACATATTTAACATGCTGAGAGGGTGAAAAGTTTCACATTGGGTATTTTATAGCTTGTGTCTAGATAATTTTAGTTGTGTATAATGCTGAAGTCCACTTGGCATAATTTTAAACATGTTGAACAAGGATAGGATAGGATTATGATGCAGGGCATGTCATACACTTTGTGTTCCCTTGCAGCTATGGCTTTGTAGAGTTCGAGGACCTTCGTGATGCAGATGATGCCGTTTATGAGATGAATGGGAGAGACTTGTGTGGTGAGCGAGTCATCGTAGAGCATGCCCGTGCCCCAAGGAGAGATTCCCGTAGTGAGTATATAGCTGACTAGTGTGTGTGTGTATCTCTGTGTGTGTGATATAGCTTTACTGACAAAAGTACCATTTTTTAAACACCATATATTTTAAATGGCTGGCCCAGTCTGACACTTTCATGGACTGATGTGAACTCTTGGTCTGGTCCTTTTAGTTTTTAGTGTCCTCTTAGTCATCTGGCATAGTGACCAACACTAAAGCATTATGGAAAACACATAGAACATCTTGGCAAATAGTCTTTTAGACCTCGGTTGGAGTTTAAAGTACATTCACTGAGGTCACACTTTTGGTTAGACACATACCATGGTTGACATAAACTGAGATGTCTGATTTTTAAATAATTCCTACTTCTAGATGCCCAAGTTGCATTTTCTGTAAAACTTCATATTTCTGTAGTTACACATGCAGTTTTCGAGGTAACCTCTCCATGAAAACACAGGCAAGTGCTTGTAAAGCTTTATAGACTATTGTCTAAACTTCACTTTGGCATTATCAAACCACAGGCTGTGGATGTATATGCTGAATTAGATCATTGAACAGATATGTTCACCTCCCTGTTTGCTTGTGGTGATGTTTCTTCCAGTCCAGTTTCACTCCTCTGTTTCAGCCCATTATTACTTATGTAGTCATTATGGCAGAATTCAGATATTACTAACAAATATCACTGTGGCAATTTCCACAGCAGTGGACTAATGTGAAAGTTAAAACATCACCAGAATACAACTTTTATTTGTGTGTGTGTGCTCAGTTTGTGTTTCATCTGTTATAATGGCTGCTGGTATGGGGGTGGGGGGATCCTTGGTTTGAGAACAACTACTCGGTGACCATTTTACTGAGCAATTATTGGGACTTTATCCAGAGGCTGGCACAGGAATGACGCATCTCGCGTCCCTCCATGTGCATAATCCCCACAGCCTCTTGCTTCCCCCCTCCTCTCTCTTCTTCTCGCGAGATTCGAGGAGGTGCCGATGGGGGGGCGCGTGCGTGGGGGAACGCGCTGGGTTTACCAGTCGGAGGCGGGGGGCCTGGGCAGCCATCCGACGTGGGGCTGGCGAATGGAGCGCGGGTGGCTGAGGGGAGTCCCCTGCTCCAAGGTAAGTGAATGGGACAGGGTGTATGTTGCATGGGGGAATATTTTAGGTTTTGTAGTGGTGGGTGGGAATCCACGAAGGAGCAAAAGATATTAATTGTGGAATGATTTAAAATTGGATTAGTTAAGGTGGGTTGGGAGTAATTCATTATGCCAAATATTGGTGTAACATTCAGTGGACAGTTATTTCCGCTAGGGGACATTAGCTGTTGTAGTAGAGGGAATGGGAGAGAGGTGGCAATTACACATGGGAATAAACACTATATATGTATATACATATGCAGTTTTAGAAGCAACTGTACATGGTGTTTTTTTCTCTGTTCATTGCCCCTCTCAACATTAGCTGCACACAACCTTTCTGAAACTTTTTTTTTTTTTTTTTCCCCTCTTTGTTCCTGTGTCTCAGGCGGATATGGCTACCGCAAAAGTGGAAGTGACAAGTTCGGCCCTCCAGTCCGTACTATGTATCGACTGAGGGTGGAGAACCTGTCTACAAGGTGCAGTTGGCAGGATCTGAAGGCGAGTATCTCTAATATCATGCCGCGGCTGTCAATTTTTCTACCTGGTTCTCTCTACCTGTATATTTGTATTGGTAACCATATCTACACTTGGATTCTCTGGCACTTCATCCCAGGTCTGTTAAAAGAACGTTGTCACAAAATTCATCTTACATTATTCTTTATACGTTTAATAATGCACTTTACCTTCTAATCTGTCTATAGTTTTATCATAATTTTATTGTAAAGTTTCCCCTCCTGTCCCTTTTCCTGGTGTCACTATTCTTCCCTTCAGATCAGTAATCTGGTCCAGAAGGATTGCAATGTGGGACAATCTCTTGTCAGCATAAGGAAAATCCTGCTCCCCTTTGTCAAGGTTTTCCTTATACAAACAGAGACAAGATTGTCCCTCATTGCAGTCTGTCCGGTCAAGAGACCTATTTCAGATCTGAAGGGAAGAAGAGCAATGTCGGGGAAAGGGGTGGGAGGGGGAAACTTTACAATACAATTACAATCAAACTATAATGGATATGGACAGATTGGAGGTACAGTGCATAATTAAAAAGTATACAGAATAGTCATTCATTTATATTGTGACATTTACGATCTCTTTAACCCTTTTAAGGGATAGTAATGTTTCATAATAAAAGCAGCTCTAATTAATCATCATAGTATTTGGACTTTGGAGAGTGTTATTTTAATTCTGTCAGAGTTGCAGTTCAAGAGTAATTCAATGACAAAGTATCCTCCTCCCATCCTTTTTACTGATGTAGCAATGCTCACCTCTGAACAGCTGGGAGGTGCCCAGGTAGATTGAAGAGAGGGACAATCTTCAATTAAGATAAGAAAAAAACCTGAAAAAACTTGTCAAGGGGGGCAGGGCTTTCATTGTTCTCATATGAAGAAGATTGTCCCCTGCTGTTATCTGTCTGGTCTAGCAACCAGATTCCACATCTGAGAAGAGATGGCTTACACTAGGTAAAAGGGACGGGAGGGGGAATCTTTATCATTCAATTACTCTTGAACCACAACTCTGACATTATTGAAATAGCACTCTCTATGGCTCAAATACTATGAAGATTAATTGGAGCTGATGTTTTTATGAAACATTACTATCTCTTTACGGACAGGTGATATGTCAGCACAGTCACCGGTAAACTTGCCTAAAGGACTGGTGAAGGTCCTGGCACGTCACATATCTTGTGCTTAAAATGCTCTGGTGGGAGTGCTGTAATCACTAGTGGGGTCTGAAATTGATCACTTGAATACTGGAGCAATCTCACGCCCCTGTTCAGCATATCGTTAAATGTTAAAGGGTTAAACTTATCTCCTCTTTGGCATCTCTGCCATGTGCCCCTCCTTTTGTCCATTTATTCTTAGTCAATTTAAAAATTTATTTTTTTTTCTTTTTACACCCCCTAACCACCCACCTTGCATCTGTGCTACAGGATTTCATGCGCCAGGCTGGAGAGGTCACCTTTGCTGATGCACACCAGCGTCGCCAGAATGAGGGGGTCATAGAGTTTCGCTCATATTCTGACATGAGACGGGCACTAGAGAAGTTGGATGGGACAGAGGTCAATGGGCGCAAAATCAGGCTTGTGGAAGACCGGGCAGGCTCCTGGCTCAAGCGATCCTCTTCTCGCAGCCGATCCAGGTCAGAATTTCTGTTCTACTGATTTTCTTAACTGCTAACATATAGTATTTGCCTGCATACCGGGTTCCCCTCCCCCTCCATTTGAAATATGCAAAGAAAAAAATCCTGAATATAAGTGTCATCCCTGATTTCATATTTAAGATGTGGAGCTCTTCAACTGCTGCTGATGGAATTCATATTTCAGTAACAAGAGGAGTGCCTTGTGTTGGCTACCTCTGGAATTTGAGTAGTAACAATCTTTTGCATTTGGCGAGGAGAAATTGAGTGAGGGAGAGTGGAAATTGAAATGCTTCTGTTGCAGTTCCACTAGCTTTATATCAGAGAACTGGTCACTTCCTATCCATCTCCCCATTGACGTCTTGCTTTTCCTACCGGCCTCTGCACAGACAAAGGCTGCCCGGGCCTCCCTCTCCCTCTATGGGCTTCCCATGCAGCCAGAATGTTTTCCAGCCTCCTTTCTAGGCAATGCGGCGGCCTCAGCTCTGGCTGGGGAAGATAGGGAGGATGACGGGACCCCTCTCTTTCCTTCTCCTCCCTCTCTGACAACGGCAGGTGATAACCAGGAAGTGGTATGCACCGGGGCCTGGCGAGGAGGAGCGGCCTCCTTCCCCTACCAGGTACTGCTTCCTCCTCTCCAGTTCTCAATGATGGGATCCCCCTCCCTTCTCTCACTGTGCAATCAAGCTGTTAAGGTCAGAGACTAATTTCTAAAGGAATAGCTCGCAACTGTTGATTGCATGATGCAATTTTATACAATGTTTACATTTCAAAGGTCGCCAGTGAAAAAGCTTGCGACCTAATGAGTCAGTTACCATGTCGTCTGCATACAAATGTATAGTTGACAATCTCATACTGCATGACAGTGTGAGGTTGTCAAGTCACATACGCAAAGAGTGCTTCATCAGTATCTGGTGATAGGCTTGATGCCCAACTTTAACTTCAAAGACGTACCCAAACTGATCTATTCTGCACAACTTTGCTATACATTTACCTAATTCTAATCTTCTGTTCTCCCCTGGCTGTCTGTTGGTGTGGTGCAGGGGGGCGCTGTCCGCTGACTCACTCCAAGCCGCTGCGAGGCTGGAGTGTCCCGGTTCGACGAGGCTGTCGGGCTGGTCCCAATGTCATCAACCTCAGTAAGGATTGTGGATGATGGCAGTGCTCAAGTGATCTGTGCACTCCGTTGTGCAGCATAGATCAGGTTGGGTACGTATTTGAAATTAAAATTGGGCATCAAGCCGTAGAGATCGGACAGTCTCTACTAAAGTATATGACAAACTAAAAATCTAAAGTTTGCAGTTTACGGTCCAATACTGTGCAGGGAAGTGTGAGATCTAAATTTGGGAGTGACCACCGCCGTGTGGGTCAAAAAATTGAGGGCTGACTATCTAGGTTTTGATTTTTGTAACAGGTGTAAATACGAGTGTGTAAATTCTGTATAAATATGGTTACCATCTATTCCCCTGACGAAGTAACAGGTGTTTTTATGCACTGTACATTTTACATTGCTTCTCCGATACCTAGAAGTGTTATATTTTAATATATCAATTTGTGAGTATATTGTGATCCTAGCTCGTGAACCTTATTGAAGCACTGGAACCAACTCAGAGCTATTTGGCTCGGCTGTGGACATACTCAACCCTTAGCAACCCTTTGAGTGCCAGAGTTAAAGAAAGTCATTGCTACAACTTGGCTAAGCCCAAGCAAACTTATTTTGTGCGTCCTTTCAAACGCAACACGACAATCACGCGCTGTCATGCAGTGCGAGATTGTCACGCTGACATTTTTATTCAGGCGACTTGTTAAATGCCTTACTTGGTTGCACGTTCTTTCGTGTGCAACCATTTAAATGGATACCTTTATACATGGGGTGGAAAGAACTGCAGTGGTACCAACACTGCATCATTCACATCAATCTATGGCATACAGACGTGTATGGATCTGATATATGACTTGCTAATGCAACACTTGTACAGCGAAAGGCCACAAACTGTTAAAAAAATGATGCAGAGTTGGTGAGTTCATCATAAAAGCATCTAAGTCACAGCTTAACTGAACTGTAAAGTGACCTATGGGACCACTGTGTAGATTGCAGCCTCCAGTGCCGCTGTGTGAACAATGCCTAATGACCAGTGACGGACTCAGCCAATAATACACGGCTGGTCACTGGAGCAATGCAGATGAGAGGCGATTAGCACTCACTTGAACTGCATCACAGCTTTGTTTAACCCCTTGAATGCCACAGGGGTGCATAACACATTGCTGAGAAATGCGTTGTTCGCCCATCTGTCACTCAAAGGGTTAAACAACCCATGAGAACAAGTTCTTAATTTCCATGGTAGCATGGAAAACTGTTAAATCAAATGATGTTAGAACATTTCATTTCACATAATGCGTTATTAGTAAGGAATAACAAAAAGGTTTGTTTTTTTTCTTTTTTTTAATACACTTTAATTATGTGACTGCTTTATTTACACTAATACAAAATACATTGTATTGTATTGTATTATAAAAAAAACTATCTTCACAAGGCAGCAAACTCCTTTTAGAGTAGGTTCGCTGACAAATTAACTCTTTGAATGCTAAAGACATCATATCTCCGCAACCGCTCCTTCAGTGTGTCCTACTCTGACTCCACCTCCCCACCCCTCCCACTGTCTGTTGGAGTGCCTCAAGGCTCGGTCCTGGGCCCCTTGCTCTTCTCAATTTACACTGCATCCCTGGGTAAACTAATAAACTCCTTTGGGTTTCACCATCATCTCTATGCTGATGACACCCAAATCTATCTTTCCTCCCCTGACCTCTCCCCCTCCCTCCTGTCCCAGGTATCTAACTGTCTGTCCGCTGTGTCTTCCTGGATGTCCTCCCGTCAACTCAAACTTAACCTTGACAAAACTGAACTAATTATCTTCTCTCCCTCTCCTAACAGTCCAACTCCAGATATTACCCTCACTGTCAACAACACTATCATCAAACCAACCCCTACAGCATGTTGCCTGGGGGTCACATTCGACTCCGCCCTATCATTTATTCCTCACATACAGTCAATCTCCAAATCATGCCGCCTCCACCTCCGCAACATCTCTAGAATCCAACCCTTCCTTAATGAAGACACCACTAAAATTCTAATCCAAACACTCATCATGTCCCGTTTTGACTACTGTAACTCACTACTAACTGGCCTCCCTCTTGCCCGCCTAACCCCACTACAGTCCATAATGAACTCAGCAGCACGACTAATCTACCTAACCAACCGCTTCTCCAACACCAGTCCCCTCTGCCAATCCCTACACTGGCTCCCATTAGCACACAGAATTAAATTCAAAATCCTGGTGCTCACCTACACAGCCCTTACTAACACCTCACCCCCCCTATATCTCATCTCTCATTTCCAAATACACTCCCACTCGCCATCTTCGTTCTGCACAGGACCTTCTCCTCTCCACATCTCTCATTACAACCTCCCACTCCCGCCTACAGGACTTCTCCCGTGCTGCACCCAAGCTCTGGAATTCCCTCTCCCGCCCCATCAGACTCTCCCCTAGCCTTCAGATCTTCAGACGCTCCCTGAAAACTCACCTCTTCAGGGAAGCCTATCAACTACCTACATAAATATTATCACCAAGAACCCACCATTCCCTGGAATACTACACTCACTAGCACTTCTCTCTCCCACCCACTGACTGGCAGCTCATGTGGCAGGAGGCACTTACACCCAATAGCACTTACACCTTCTGTGTCCTACCCACCTTCCTCTAGACTGTAAGCTCTCACGAGCAGGGCCCTCTGATCCTTCTGTTCTCCACATATGATTTGTACTATTTACTATCCCTGTATGTCTATCCCCTATTGTAAAGCTCTGCGGAATAAGTTGGCGCTATATAAATAAAGATTATTATTATTATTATCTAATGCAGGGCTCAAAATTTCCACTTGCCAATGGCAAGTTAAAATTTAGCCCTGGCGAGTAGAAATTCAGTCCTAGTGGGTATGTTATGGCTTGCAGTGGCGAGTAACTTTTCAGGTCTAGCTAGTAGCAAAGGACTTTAAATTTTAAGCCCTGATCTAATGCATTGCTAATGTCTCTCACTCTCCCTTCTCCATCATGTATCTCTCCCCTTATCCATCATATATCTGTCTCCCCCCTTATTCAGTATGTGTGTCTCTCCCCATCATGTCTTTCTCTCCCCATCATATCTCTCTCTCCCCTTTCTCCATCATGCCTCTCTCTCTCCCCCCTTTCTCCATCATCTCCATTATGTCTCTGTCCCCCCCCCCCCCCCCCCTGTCCGTCATTTGATCTTAAGTTTCCACATGTATGATTGTTCCAGTGATAAGAAAACTGTATCCAGACTGATCTACCTTATAGAGATGCGATGTGAAGAGTAAATGGTTAATGGTTATTTTGTAGGTATTAAAAAACTAAATTAATTCCAAACCTCTATGGTTTGAGAGATATAAGCTTTGAAAGTTCCCATTTCCCTCCCCTGCACGTACGTCAGTTTTCCGAGATAGAGAAGGAGATCCCGTTCAACAGACCATCCTGGGGCTCTTCAGCAACGCCGTGATCAAGCTAGTTAGGCAGAAATACTTCATATGAACAGTCTACAATGTGTGCCTGATTTGCAAGAACACGTTGTAGACTGTTCAAATGAAGTATTTCTGCCTGACTAGCATGATCATGGCACTGCTGAAGAGCTGCAGAACGGTCTATGGTCTGGGATCTCCTTCTCTAACTCGGAAATATGAACTTTCAAAGCCTATATCTCTCAAACCATAGAGGTTTGAGCGATAGGACCGGGTGGAATTAATTTAGTTTTTATACCTACAAAATTCTAAATAGTAATACTTTCATAAAACTATCACTTTAACCCCTTAAGGACCCATGACGGTCCTGGACCGTCATGAGTTGTTATACCCTTAACCCTTTGAGTGCCAGAGGGGTACGCAACACATTGCTGTGCAATGCATTGCATACCCCTCTGGCACTCAAAAAGTTAAGGACCCATGACAGTCCTGGACCGTCATGGAATTTCGGGCTCCCTGCGCGGCTGCATGCCGTTCGGGGAGTCTGGAATCGGATCCCGCAAAAAAAAGCTCTGTGGTCCTTAAGGGACCGCAAAGTACGTGCGCGGCCGGTCCTTAAGGGGTTAAGGAAGTCTCTCCACTTAATAAATATTTGGGGAGAATATGGGTGGGGTTAAAGGCTGGGATATGGGTGGGGCTAGGCGTGGAAACTGGTGGCGAGTAACTTTTCAGGCCTGGCTAGTAGCTCAGGACTTGAAATTTTGAGCCCTGCTGATAGCATGCTACTGAACAAACCAGTGATTGTGTTGCAGTAGTACATAACACAAGTTCTGCTGTTACAATATGTTAACATAACCATTTTACACTCTATAAAACTTTAAAAACAAAAGCTGTAGATGAGTCCCAATTACAATTGTATCTAAATCTTTCATTGTAATCCTATTGGCTGGATTTCACAATTCACTCTAAACTTTACAGTAGTAATCTGCCTGTTCCTGGCCCAGAAAATTAATAAAACTCTTGTACACGCCTTCATTTTTTCCAACTTAGAGACAGTAATATCTTAAAAAAAATAAAAATGCAGCTCCAGTTGAACCTCCTATAACCTGAGCTATGAAATTCTGTATTTCAATCTGTTCCATTTTGCAGTTTGAGTAATACAATGCTAAAGTATCCTCCCCCCCATCCGTTTTACCTCTCCCTAGCTGCCTTCCCTCAGATTTGGAGTCCGGTCATGTGACCGGGCAGTAAGAAGCAAGGCACAGTCTTCAGGCACAGAGTATAATGATAACCCCTGCCACCCCTTGAAAAAAAGGATTTTTCTTATGTCAGTGAAGCTTGTTCCTCACTGCGTGCTGTTTGGCTGACTCGGAGAGCAGTGTGATGTATTTTAATGTATAGCTATCCCTTTAAACTACTACTAACTGGCTTCCCATCTTTCCCAGTGCATGAATCTCCACACTGTCTCAAAGAACAGATCCTACTCACATCATTCTTTGATGTCCCTAATTGCTTCCTATCCCCCTCCCTCCCCCTTAATCAATAAATCTACCCTGAAATCCTGTCTTGTGGAGCACTTAACAGAAAAGGGCACTGTAATGTCCATATCTTGATATTCTCATACCCTGCTTTCTGTCTCCTATTACCCACTTACACTGTAATCCCCTTTGCGCGGGGTTCTCTTTCCTATTGTTTCTATGACTGTGACACTTATATTAAATAGAATAAAAAGGGGTTATAATAACATGCTACTGTTGTTAAAGGGATAGTAATGTTTCGTAATAAAAGTGGCTCTAATTAATCATCATAGTATTTGGACCTTGGAGAGTGTTATATCACTACTGTCAGACTTGTAGTTCAAGAGTAATTCAATGACAAAGTACCCCCCTCCTGCCCCTTTTACTGATGTAACACTGCTCAGCCAGAGCAGAAGAGAGTGTCCAGGTAGACTGCAGAGAGGGACAATCTTCAATTAAGATAAGGGAAAAACCTGAAAAACTTGTCAAGGGGGGCTTTCATTGTTCTCGTAGGAAGAAGATTGTCCCCTGCTGTTATCTGTCTGGTCTGTGGACTGCATTCCACATCTGAGAAGAGATGGCTTACACTAGGTAAAAGAGGCGGGAGGGGAAACTTTGCTTGTGAATATCTCGCAAACCATAGAGGTTGGAGAGATAAGACTTCGTTTATGTTTTTTTAATGCCTACAAAATGAAATAAAGATAAAACAAAGTATTACTATCCCTTTAAGAAGCTGTATTGCTGCTTATCGCCGGTATACTATTATTCTATACCGCGTAACACTAGATGGAGATAGGTTGCCTTGTGTGTTATAGGAACGTGGTGGTTTTTAATGGGAATTGTGGTTCTATCAAGTGCTGCATAAATAATCTAGGTTGTCCCTAATTCAATTACGTCTGGAGTAATGGTCTGCATTTTGTAAAGTCAATGTAGCTTTTTCGGCTTCAGAAAACAAATGGGGTAATTTTTGCAGATGCTAGCATGAAAGGGTTAGTAATGCCTGAATTTAAGTTGATTCAGTATGGTAGACGGTCCTGTCTCAAACCTTTATGGTTTGACAGAGATTCACCGCTGAAGATCTCCCCTTCCTCCGAAGTCAGCTCTCTACTGATGGCAGGAGATCCCAGTCCTGGGACCAGTAGGTGGCTCTTCAGCAGAGCTGAAATAACAATCTTTAAAAATGATTACTTCATTGGAACGGTCTATAAAGTGTGCCTGGTTTGCAAGCACACTTTGTAGACCGTTCCAATTAAGTAATTCTTTTGAAAGGGATAGTATTGTGAGAAAATGTTACTACAACATATTGTAATTATTAAAAAACAAATCTAAATGCCCCCACTCCTATCTCTCAAACCTTTATGGTTTGAGAGATGATCGCAGCAAAAGATTCCCCCTTCCTCCCCTTTCCTTGACGTCAGAGTCTAGCTGAAAGCAGGGGAATCCGGTCCTGAGACCGTCTGAGGCTCTTCAGCAGAGCCGAGATCGAAAGACTTAGTTACTTCACTTGAATGGTCTGCAAAGTGTGAAAGGTACCGGGACCGGATTCCCCTGCTGTCAGCTAGACTCTGACGTCAGGGAAAGGGGAGGGGAGGGGGAATCTTTTGTTGTGATTATCTCTCAAACCTGGGGGCATTTAGATTTGTTTTTTAATAGCTACAATATGTTGTATTAATATTTTCTCACAGTACTATCCCTTTAAAGATGACTCTTCAGCAGAGCTGAAATAGCGGCCTACTGGTCCGAGGACCAGGATCTCCTGCTGTCAGTAGAGCGCTGATTTCAAGAGAAGTTCTTTTTAAATATCTCTATTTTGGCTCTGCTGAGGAGCCTCCTCAAGTCCGCCAACACATCTCCTCCTGTCAGCTTTACAGCTGACATGAGGGGGAGGGGGGAACTTTAGCGGTGTATATATCTCAAACCATAAAGGTTTAAGAGATGGGACTTTCTCCAGATCCTTTTTTAAATCTACCATATTGAATCAACTTAAATTTGGTCATTATTAACCCTTGAAATACAGGGTATTTAACCTAAATTTATTTTTTGGTGTTGGTGTGCATTTGATACCTATTCTTAACAATCTGAAACTTTAGATTTCAACAACCAAGCCTGGTTCTGTTCATATCTCTCTTGTAAAATATATGCTTAGCAGGGGAGCTCCACAGGCCATAGTGCAGATCTCCTCTACTGCAACTTCTTTGCCTCACAAAAAGTGATAGTTTTGGGCCAGCTCTTTTGTTTTTAGGTGGTGAGGTTATCTAACAAGTCCATGTAATTGCTGTTTTATTTCTGCTTCTGTTTGTCTGGTCACAAATTGTTGGTGTTTACAGCTCTTGATTGCTTGCTGGCATGAAATAATTGCTATAAAAGTCTGTTGCTAAAAATAATTTTGTGTGTTTCTTCTGTTTTGTTTGGGATTTTTTTTTTTTATTTACTGGTATTAAAGCCACTTCTTTTAATTCAGGTCCCGTTCACGGAGGAGCAGAAGCAGTCACTCCAGATCCAGGTTGGTGTGGAAGGGTAATATTAGGGCACATGCTACCTGCACTGACTATTGTTTATTTAAATCTTCCTTAATTAAGAAAAAAAATAATTCTCAATTTTCAGATCACGTTCTCGATCTCGCAGTAGAAGCAGACGTGAAAGAAGCAGGAGCCACAGCAAGCAAAGGAGGGATAGTCGAAGCCGAAGCAAGGATAGGAGGGATAGCCGGAGCCGCAGCAAGGATAAGAGGGATAGCCGGAGCCGCAGCAAGGGTAGGAGGGATAGCAGGAGCCGCAGCAAGGGTAGGCGGGATAGCAGGAGCCGCAGCAAAGGTAGGCGGGATAGCAGGAGCCGCAGCAAAGGTAGGCGGGATAGCAGGAGCCGCAGCAAAGGTAGGCGGGATAGCAGGAGCCGCAGCAAAGGTAGGCGGGATAGCAGGAGCCGCAGCAAAGGTAGGCGGGATAGCAGGAGCCGCAGCAAAGGAAGGCGGGATAGCAGGAGCCGCAGCAAAGGAAGGCGGGATAGCAGAAGCCACAGCAAGGGGAGGCGGGATAGCAGAAGCCGCAGCAAGGATAGGCGGGATAGCAGAAGCCACAGCAAGGATAGGCGGGATAGCAGAAGCCGCAGCAAGGATAGGCGGGATAGCAGAAGCCACAGCAAGGAGAGGAAAGTGAGCAGAAGCCGCAGCAAGGAGAGGAAAGTGAGCAGAAGCCGCAGCAAGGAGCGGAAAGCGAGCAGAAGTCGCAGTAAGGAGCGGAGAGATAGTAGAAGTCACAGCAAGGAGAGGAGGGAGAGCAGAAGCCTCAGCAAGGAGAGAGAAAGAAGCACTGACAGAGCAGCTAGTGAAAGCCGTGACATAAGGGAAAGTAGAAGTCACAGCAAAGGGAAGGGTGAAGGAGACAGCCGAAATGCAGAGAGAATAAGCAGAAGCCGAAGTAAGGAGAGGAGGGAGAGCAGGAGCAAGGAGAGAAGTAGGAGTCCTGGCAAAGAGAGACAGGAGAGAGGAAGTCGAAGTCGCAGTAATGATAGGAATGAGAAAGATAGCAAGAGTAAAGAGAGAAGCCAAAGTAAGGATCGGGTGGCAAGAGCTAGCAAGAGTAAAGAGAGGAGCCAGAGCAAAGAGAGGGAGAGAGGCCAGAGCAAGGAAAGAAGCAGAAGCAAGGATAGGGAGCGAGACCGCAGCAGAAGCAGAGAGAAAAGGGACCGCAGCAGAGAGAGGAGGGAGAGAGATAGGAGGAGCAAGGAGAGGAGGGAGAGAGCAAGAAGTCGTAGCAAGGAAAGAAGGCAAAGAGATGGCAGTCGGAGCAAGGACAGAAGGGATAGAGATGGTAGTCGGAGCAAAGAGAGGCGGAGCCGGAGCAGGGATAGAGGTAGTAGCCGGAGTAAAGATAGGAGGAGAGAAAAACGCAGCAAAGAAAGAAGCCGCAGCAGAGAGAGAAGCAGGAGGACTGGACGCAGCAGGCGATCCAGTCGTAGCCGTAGCAAAGACAGAAGCCGTAAGCGCAGTCGGGATGAAAGAAGCCGCAGTGCTGACAGGTCCAAGAAGATCAAGCGAGAAGAGACAGTGGCATTCACTACAGAGTCTGACCAGGAACCTGAAAATGAAGAAGTGGAGGGAAGCCACCGTGAAGCTGCTGTGGAGCCTCTTCCTGAAACAGTAATTGTCACCCAGGAGAGTGAGGAGGAGCCCACAGCAGTTAGCCCTAAACCCCGTTCTAGATCTCCCTCCCCTGTAGAAGCTTGACCCACACTTAACACTCACTCACTAAAAGGGGCCTCCTCCTTTTGTGCACACTCATGCAGGATGTTTTATATTTATTTCTGGAATTAAAACATTTTTCTTTTAATATATATATCTGGTCTGTTAGTCTGCCCCAGTTAAGATGTAAAACTTGAGCTTAATAGTCTTAATGCGGCACTGCATGCTTAATGCATGGGCTTCATTCTGTTGGTTGTAGTTAAACCTATGAAATTATCCTTTTGGAACAACTTGGGGTGAAACTAAATGTGCAATTCTGAAAGCTAAAGAGCGACAATGCTGGACAAACGAAACCAGTGAAAAGATTTTTTTCAAGTTGCATACTAGAGAGATCCCTAGCATTTTTAAGGGTTTAGCAGCCCCTTTTAAATCTATGGAGATTCTAGGAATGGTTTTTGTCCCCTGTCGTGCAGTTTGCTCCTGAATTGCACATTAAGGGTGTGCAGTAAAGGGGTGTTAGTAAGAATACAGGTTTGTAGTAACATGACAACAAACTTGTGGTGTTATCCAGTGGACCTCTCTAATGCTTTAATCAGTTTGATATGTTGAATGTCAGTTTCAAGACCCTGCTGGAAAATAAACCGCTTTGTAGATCTTTTTTCTTTGGGGACATCTGTAGATTTTTCTCCCATCTCTCCATTTTTGCCTTGTAACTTGTTCCTTTGTTTACATTAGTATGAACCTTCCTGACTCTCTTGTTTTTCATGAAAACAGAATAAAGAATATTTTTGCTTGAAGGCAATGGTGAAAATCATTCAGCAGTTAGAGGTAAATTCTCCCTCATCCAACTGTTCTGAAGTCAGTCTAAAATAGGAGCAAAGTAATGACCC
The DNA here is from genome assembly GCA_037306005.1 of Rhinophrynus dorsalis. Classification (NCBI taxonomy): domain Eukaryota; kingdom Metazoa; phylum Chordata; class Amphibia; order Anura; family Rhinophrynidae; genus Rhinophrynus; species Rhinophrynus dorsalis. Next base: position 235,260,559 of record CM074719.1, read on the forward strand.
TGATTAACACTTGCCAGTGTGTGCATATTAATAAAGTAATACAGATGTGGTGGAGGGGAGAAAGCTGTAGCTATCTGGTGTTGTGCAAAGATTGATAACTTCATTTGTTCTGAAATCCCAGCCTTTTTTGACATTTGTCTTTTTAAAACATGTTTCTGCTCCTGATGTAACACCACAGTGATGGTTTCCTATGGCTATCTTATACGACAAAAATTAAGCATTGAGATAGGTGTAATGATGGTGTCCTAGATTAAACATGTCCTTGGGATGCACTGTGCCATTGTAGAATACATCTGTTTAGGTCCAAGCTGAGGTGAGTGAAGTTGTAAAGCCCACTAAACTGAGAATTTTAATTACAAAAATAGGCATGAAAATTGCATTTTCAGCAAATTCCTTTGAACGAAATAAACAATTTAAGACTTTGTTTTTAAGAGTTTTTATGAGGCAAAAATGAAACTAAAGTAATAGGACAGTATTAAAAAAAAAAAAAGTACACGTTTTGGTGTATATTCATGGCGGTTTGAAACACATTAACATGGTGTTTCTTTTTCCCTTTTTTTTAATTTTTATATTAAATTTGTCATTGCTTCAAAGTATATGTAAGGCTTACATTTCCAATAAATTTAAATGTGATACCTATTATTGTGCAGGGATTTAAACACGTATGCTTGCACATATTGAAAGAGATTGCTTGAGTGTAAAATTCTATATAGGGTGTGTGTGTGTGTGTAAGTGGGTTTTGTGCATATATTAAATTGGAACAATGCCAGGGATCATGTCTCTCTGCTGAACAGGAATTCTTTCCTAAGAATGTGTCCTTCATATAGCCATTAAGTGACAAATGTGCAGTGATGCACTGAAACATTGACACTGCAATAAAACATTTTTTTTTTAAACTGCTCTTGTGAATGCTGGTTGAAGCTACAGATTTGAATGTACATTATTCCACTCAGCTCTCAGGATATAGCCATTTAAGTGAGAGTGCTTCCCTACTTACTGATGGTTATATGTGAATTCTGATGTCCTTGGAACACTTACTATCCCACAATTTCCTTACATCTCATTGGATCGGTGTCCCCTCCGACAGATCTATTGACCAGTATACTGTGCTTCCTCTCTAAGTGCTACTTATGGATCTGGTAAAATCTGGGCAGACCTCCCAATCCTCTCACCACAGAATTGAGGTCACCTGTGCAACTTGGGCATTGCAACCTATAACCATTTGTTTCATACACAGCATGGTCAGTGTGCTCCTATAAAACAGGATATAGAGTTGGTAAGGTGTGAAGAAACTCACTTGCAAGATGCCACCCAAGCTTATTTTGAAAGTTCAAGGAAATGAAAATGGTACAGTTTAAGAAATTAAATACAAAACTCTTACAGGTCCACCTTTCTTAGCAAACCATGTTCATTTGCAACTTTTAAAGCTACTTGGGTAATATAATATGCATCAGCCGAATAGCAAATATGTTAATATTGCAGGTGACTATCTGCTAGTGCTGAATTGATTGCCCACAAGAAATGGCAAGTTTCTATTTTTAATCCTCCTCCTTCTGATTAAAAGGGGGGAGGGGCACCTCTAAAGTGACAAATGTGCTCCTAATATGTTGATTGTCAGACATAAGCTTATTTTTTTTTTCTGGTAATTGTAAAGGAACCCACATTCATAAGTGTCTTTAGTTGGACTGGATGACTTATTTGAAAGAGGAGTTGCTCTCCTGCATTTAAATGTGTACTTATTCCAATTCCAGCTAAGACAACTTATATTTTAGTGTGGTATTAAAATATACACACTGCCCAAAGCAGTAAATTTGCTACTTATGCTGTTTGTAAGCCCACACTGGGTCTCATGTCATGTATATGCCAATCTTGTACAGAACAAGTGCACGTTTGCATTATACATCCAGCTTCTGCAGGCTCATGAGCATTAACCTTCATAGCAATGTATATGTCTTCTTTTAATTTGGCTGGGTGGCTAGATTTAAAATGTGTGTCTTCATTCCCTTATATTGTGTTAAAGAAATACGAGTTATTCTGGAAGTTTTGGGGCTGTAAAGGGTTTTGTTCACCTGGTACCTATGTCATCCCATAACAGTGAGGTACCATTCTTCTCTAAAGGGCAGTAGCTACTGCATGCTCTGTTAGAAAACAATTTTACTACAGTAAAGGACTTATAAGCAGGATCGAGATTAAAGGGATAGTAATACCTAAAATGTAAAAAAAATATGTTGTAGGGTTTATCCCCCTGAGTAAAACAAGAGTACTCCCGCTGCTGAAAGATGTTTCATTCAAAAGTTATTAATTTTCAAAGTTGAATTTTTTAGGTGCAATATCACAGTGGCCTGAAATTGTACAGTGGCGCTGTTGCTACACGATCCTATGGACAGCTCTGGTCTCAGGACCATAAATCTCCATAGGATGGTGTAGCAACAGCGCCACTGTACAATTTCAGGCCACTGTGATATTGCACCTAAAAAATTCAACTTTGAAAATTAATAACTTTTGAATGAAACATCTTTCAGCAGTGGGAGTACTCTTGTTTTACTCAGGGGGATAAACCCTACAACATATTTTTTTTTACATTTTAGGTATTACTATCCCTTTAAATATAGTCAAGTAGCTGTAACCAGGAGAGCAGACCTGGTCAAACAGAACATAAATCTTAATACCAGGGATTGAAGGGCAGGCTTTAATATCTAGTTGGGTACAGTAGGCAAGGAATGCTATATCACACTCGCTGTTTGCTAGTTTAATAGGGTTCCAGAAGTTTCTGGAAGATTTTAGACTGCAGGAAATACTGGGTGTGGCCAGCATCCACAATTATATAGTGATAAAAGCAGTTGCCACCTAGGTTTGAAACCTAACACTTGGCTGTTATGAGGCTGTGTGGTAATTTCCTTCATTTCTTACAACCTGTCCTATATGGAACACAGGGCGGAATGCAAGAAAAGTGTGTGTGAGCTATTTCCAGTGTGAAAACCACTAGGGGAATAGGTTTGTGCATGATTTTGTTGAAGTGCTTATGAAAAATCAAGATTATCGAACAGCAGTGTGTGTGTGTATATATATATATATATAATATAATTTTTTTTTTGTATGTGGGTGTCATCGGGATTAACAAATCTGAGTAGAATAGCGAATTCTTCTAATCCAGGAAATGCTATTGTGACTGATTTTATACGTCTGTGTAGTGTTGTCGTAATGAGTAATTCAGGAAGCATTTGTTGTACGACTTTCTGGATTAGAACATGTGCAAGAAAAATGCCTTCAGTGTATGGGTGCCTTCCCGCCAGGGACAATGGGGTTAAGCTCCCCTCCTCCAGAAGACAGGGCATTTGAGGCGGAGACTCTCCTCCAGCTTATCCCCCACCCCCGTTTCCATATTCAAGTGATCTCTCATGCAAGGGGTTTTGGCTGGATAATCCCCCATAATGCAGTCTCCCATTAACTGGCTTCAATGGCATTGGATTGCCCAGTTCCCAGGGGTATTTCTGGACCATTTCTCTGTGGAGGTTGACAGGTCTGTTCCTCATGGCTGAACTATGTTCTGCAATTTACAGTGGGAGACTGAAGAAAAGACTGGCAAGTTAACCCTTTGCGTGGCATGTTCTTATATACTTATGTCCCTCTGCTTTTGGCACCCACTTTCAGTGGAATTCTTGTTTTGATTACATGTAATCCTCTGTCATGATTGTCTTCCATTTTATCATGTAACTGTGACTTGTTACTTAAGGTTTAATCCTTTTAGGTTTACTTTTCCACTTGATGGCTTATTTGTGCCTTTTTTTTTCCTATGACAATTTTTATTGCAAAGATTTCTCCTATGCTTTGGCTATATCTTCTGTTTTTTAGACTTTGCCTTTAATTTTAAGAATGGGACCCTGCATGGTTATCCTCTTTGTTTCATAGAGGTACATGGTAGTGCTTTTGTGGGACTTCTCTGCATCTGCTTATGGCTCAAGGGGCAGAGTGGACTCCATTTTCATCGCAGGCCATGCAGAATTACATGGTCCACAAGGATGAAGTTCAGAGAGTGATTTATCTGTTTCATGGCTGGGGAGCTGTCTTTTGTTGTAGGCAACCTGGTTCTTCTAAAGAAAAAAAAAAATTAGAAGCTAAAGGGGATAAGTCTGCACAAAAGTTTAAAAACTGTGCTGGTTGCAAGGCTAAACTGTGTGATGCATTTCTAAATAAAGATTGCTGTACTGAAGTCCCTAGTTGGTTCCAGGAGTTTTTATCCTGGATGAAAACATCAATGCAGGAAACATTTTCAGCTATGCAAAAGTCTAAAAAGAGCGACCATGAACTGATGATCCAGAAGAAGGCACATGGAAGAGGCTAGAAAGTTAGACATATCACAATGTTCTTCAAAGGGAAAAATCGTGGAAGAAGAGTGTACTTTTAATGTGAAAAAGATTGAACAATTTCTTAAATTAATGCGAAAAATGCTAGGATTAGTAGAAGAGCCCAAATAACAAGGCATCTTGGAAACTGTCTTTCTGGGGAAGAACAAAACAAAAACAAATGCCAATATTTCCAGTCCATTATTTAGTGGCAGACCTTATTAAAGGGATAGTAATGTTTCACAATAAAAGCAGCTTCAATTAATCTTCATAGTATTTGGGCCATGGAGAGTGTTATTTCACTACTATCAGAGTTGTAGTTCAAGAGTAATTGAATGCTAAAGTATCCTCTTCTCACACCTTTTACTGATGTAACACTGCTCACCTCAGAGCAGCAAGACTGTCCAGGTGGATTGTAGAGCGGAACAATCTTCAATTAGCATAGGGGAAATTCTGTCAACGGGGGCAGGGTTTTCCTTATGCTCACAGTAAGAAATTGACCCTTGCTGTGAGCTGTCTGGTCTCAAGACCAGATTCCATATATTGAGGGGAGGTGGCTTAATCTAGGTGAAAGGGGCAGGAGAGGGATACTTTATCATTCAGTTACTGTCGAACTACAACTCTGACAGTATTGAAATATCACTCCCTATGACTCAAATACCATGAAGATCAATTGGAGCTGCTGTTTTTCTGAAAGATTACTGCAAAAGGTGTTTAAGGAATAAGTGGGTCCGTGCGCCTGCGCTGTCAGTCCCTTTTGAACCGCGCTGTTCAAAAGGGACTGACAGCGCAGGCGCACGGACGTCACTGAAGAGACGTCCGTGCTTCCTGCTCCTGTCACCATCGGTAAAACGCCGATATCTGCAGAACCGGGTAATATTTCTGGCGACTAGCGCTACTAAGCAGCTAGTCGCCAGATGAGCAATCAGTGAAGATTAAGTTATTGCGGGGTGGTAGTTCCCCTTTAAGCATTAACGTTTTGTAAATAAATGAAACATTTTGCAACAACTGCTCCAAATAATGAAGGGAATAGTTAAGAACAAAACTACGTTGGAATATTTACCCCTTTTGTATTGCCATTACCATTAGGGATGTCCACTCATAAGTGCTAAAAGCAAAATGTGAGCAATATGGCCCATAAGTCGCATTGTGTGACTGTTTTAGGGTAAGGTGGCTAAGTCCACTTAGTGCCTTTAGATTTTTAATAGATATATTATACAATAAATTATAATTTTTTTTTTTTTTATTGTGAGTGTCTTCTTTATTAGGTCACATTAGATAGTATTGAACGGGTCTTTTTTTGTTTTTTCTTTTCTGTCTTCTTTAACTTCCATTGAGTACAATTATATATTTAGACCTGCGATACGATAGAAAATTACCCTATAGCTACAGTATTATGTGATACCAGACAGATAACAGCAAGGGACAGTCTTCTTACTTTGAGAACAATGAAAACCCTGCACCCATTGACAGGTTTTCCCTTAATTGAAGATTGTCCCTCTCTGCAATCTTCCTGGGTACCTCCCTGCTGCTCTGAGCTGACCAGTGTTATATCAGTAAAAGGGGCGGGAGGGGGATATTTTATCATTCAATTACTCTTGAACTCTGAAATAACACTCTCGAAGGCCCAAATAGTATGATGATTGAGGATTTTTCTAGCTTTGTGATCAAATAATCTGAATTTTATTAAAGACAGGAGGTGAGTATTTGCATAACATCTTTCACTGATCCTCACAGCAACAGGATGAAAAACATAGGAAAAAACTAAACAACCAATCACAAGTAACCATCATGGCTATATAAGTGCAGTCCTGTATTACAACTTCCTCTTCCTTGTAACAAACGAATGCAGGAACAGACAGAAACCGGAACCATAACGAGTCATGGAAACTTCAGAACAGCAACCAATGAAACATCAGCAGTAGCAGGACCGCAACTCGTCTTGTAGATAGAGAGCCAGATGGGACAGCAACAAAATCACACTGGAAGAAAAGAAAGAAACCATAACAGGAACTGGAAGAGAAAGGAGTGCCACAGAACATAACATGGAAAATATAATAAGTAGCACCAATACAATATGTGAATAATATGCAAACATAATAAATATGCAAACAGAGACACAAGCAGAGATACGAGATAAAAGAAATAGACGTGATCCCAAAAGAGAAGGGTAGGGTCAAAACGGGTGCAAAAATACTCGCCTCCTGTCTTTAATAAAATTCAGATTATTTGATCACAAAGCTAGAATAATCCTCAATTTTATGGCAAGACAGGAGGCTCATATTTGCAGCTTTAACGCTGCGTCACCAGAGATTCGGCTGCATGAGGTAGCAGGTGACAATAAAAGCGGTGAAAAGTAGATTCCCGGGACCAGTCAGCCAAATGCATGATGTCCTGAAGAGAGCCGCCATCGCAAAACGCCTGAGAAGCCGCGGCACCCCTAACAGAGTGAGCGCTGAAAGAAGAATCCACACCCACCAAAGACAAAACCCAGTGGACCCACCAAGCAAGAGTGGGGGAGAAACCAGGTGAAAGGGAGCGGAGTAAGAAATGAGCAACTGAGAAGAGAAGCGGTACAAGTAAGATAGACGAAGGCAATGCACAAAAGCGGTTCCAAAGCGTAAGAAACCGAAGACTAGAAAGATTTAGTCCGTCGGAGGATATGAAAAGAAACACTATCCGGGGAAAAAGAGAGAGAGTTAAAATCGAGAGCGTGAACGTCAGAAACGCGCTGAAAGGATAACAAACATAATAATGTGGTGAGTTTGGCAGAAAGGTGTCTTGAGAGAGAGATCGGAATTATCAGACCAGGACTTAAAAAGGTCGAGAACCAAGGAGACATCCCAAAAATGGGAATATCAAGGAGTAGGAGGCCTGGAAAGATGCATGCCGCGCAATAAACGACATATCAACGGATCTCTGCCAACGGGGAAACCCGCTGACGGAACATGGGCCGCTGAAATAGTGGAACGGAAGACATTAACTGCGCGGTAAGACTTGCTCTCTGAGAAGAGAGAAAATTGATGATGTCCGTTACAGGAGCTGTAAGGGGCTCACCTTGTCGAGCCAGACACCAGTGGCACCAGGTGTTCCAAGAGCTGAAATAGGCACGCAGAGTGCCTGGGGCCCAAGAGTTGCGGAGGAGGTCTGAAGCTGACTGCAAAAGTCCAGACACATCCCAGGAACCCCTGCAATTGACCATGCGACTAAATCGAGGCGATGATCGAGTACGAGGGGATGAGGAGAACCTCCCGGGTCCTGAAGTAGAAGGGGACTCCAGGGAAGGAGGAAAGGGAGGTCGCAAGACATTTCCAGGAGGGCTGTAAACCAAGGCTGAGCCGGCCACAACGGCGAGATGAGAAGGGATAATGGATGGCGACGAAGTTGATGGATCACGGGGAAGATCATCGAAAAGGGGGCAAAGCATAAGCTCCCGTCAGAGGCCAAGGTTGGGAGAATGTCGCCGTCGAGTCCGGATCCGGAAGCCAATGGAAGAGTGTCAGGACTGGGTGGTTCCAACGGGAGGCAAAGAGATCCACCGAGAAGGGACCCTGAAGAGCCGAGATCGACCGGAAGATCGTCCTGTCCAGCATCCAGTCGCTGGCATCCCTCCAAGACCTGGAGAACCAGTCTGCAGTCAGGTTGTCCAAACCCGGAATATACTCGGCGGAGAGAGAGATCCAATTCTGTCTTCACAAACTGAAGAGGTCTCTGGTAAGGTTGGACAGCCGTTCTGAATGTGCGCCACCGAGCTTGTTGATGTATCGCATGCCGAGACATTGTCCATCCACAGTAAAATAGAACAGTGGGAAAGTTCCTTGGCAAAACTGCGGACAGCGAAGGAGCCAGCGATGAGTTCCAAGCAGTTGATGTGAAGAGACTGCTCGTCGCGCGACCAACGACCTCCGGTAGCGGATCCAGCACAAGAGGAGCCCCAGAGACTGGCGTCCGATTCCAAGGTGAAGTCGGGAGTGGAGCAGAAAGGGAGAAATTTGCTTACCGATATTTCCTTTTCTTCTGTGTATCTCCACAGCACATTAAACTTATGGGCTTTATGTCCCCTCCTCCAACTGACAGGACTGGATGCTTTGTAATAAAAGATGACTCCACCCCCTCCGTCTTTAGTTTTCTTTTTAGCCGAGCTATAAGACATAAGGAGACAGGTTAAAAGGGTGGGTGTGCCGTGGAGATACACTGAAGAAAAGGAAATATCGGTAAGCAAATTTCTTCCGTGTACTCCATGGCACATTAAACTTATGGGAATTTCCCAAGCTTAGATAGGGTGGGTAAGGATCTTATAACTATACAGAATTAGAGGATGAAATATTCTAAGTCAAAGTATGGGTAAATAAACAAAGAAAAAACTCTACCAGATTACCGAGGGATAACAGCCTCCAGGACTTTCCTTCCAAACTTTGCTTCTGCCGATGCAGCCACATCCAGCCTATAATGCTTTATAAACGTGGAGGCTGATGACCAGGTTGCGGCTCTGCAAACCTCTTCAGGCGAAGCATTTGCTTTACGTGCCCATGATGTTGACATGGCCCTTGTTGAGTGGGCCTTAATTTTCACTGGAGGCTGGATTTTGGCCTCTAAATATGCAGCCTGAATACACAGAGTAATCCATTGGGCAATCGATGCCTTAGAGGCCGCTGAGCCTCTATATTTGCCCTGAAAATGAATAAGCAAAGAGCTGTCTTACGGAATTCTTTGGTTCTCTGGAGGTAAGTTGATATGCAACAAACTAAATCTAAGGAGTGAAGTCGCTTCTTCTTGGTCCCTGAGGGATTGGCACAAAAGGATGGCAGATTAATTTCTTGACTTAAGTCGAAATCTGACACAACTTTTCCTCTAAAGGATGGTTTCATACGTAAAACCACCTTATCTTGATGCATAACCAAGTAAGGAGCCTGACAGGAGAAAGCTTGTATTTCACTGACACTTTTGGCTGAAGTGATCACAGTTAAAGGGATAGTAATACTTCGTTTTATCTTTATTTTATTTTGTAGGCATAAAAAAAAACATGAAGAATGATATGTCTTTTCTCTAAAACCTTTATGGTTTATGAGATATTCACAAGCAAAGTCTCCCCCTCCCGCCCCTTTTTCCTAGTGTAAGCCATCTCTTCTCATATGTGAATCTGGTTGTAAGACCAGACAGATAACAGCAGGGGACAATCTTCTTTGTATGAAAAGAATGAAAGCCCTTCCCCCCTTGACAAGTTTTTCATCTTTTTCCCTTATCTTAATTGAAGATTGTCCCTCTCTGCAGTCTACCTGGGCACCTCCCTTCTGATCTGGCTGAAGGGGGGGGATACTTTGCTTGTGAATATCTCTTAAACCATAAAGGTTTGAATGATGAGACGGATATCGTTCTAAATGTTTTTTTAATGCCTACAAAATAAAATAAAGATAAAAAGAAATATTACTATCCCTTTAAGAACACAGTTTTCCAAGTGCGGTGCTTGATGTGGATCTGATCCAAAGGCTCAAATAACTTGGAATCTGCCAACTGATTAAGTACTAAATTAAGGTCCCAAGGAGGGATAACATCTCTGACTCTAGGATGAACTTTCTCAATAGCCTTTATGAAATGTTTAATAATTCCTCTGCCCACTGAGTAACCAGTATGGCTGATAGAGCGGAGATCTGGACTTTAATGGATGCAGGCCTAAGTCCTAAGGAAAAACCTCTTTGAAGAAAATCTAATATCACAGTAGTAGAGATATTTTCTTCTGTAACATTATTCTGATTACACAAATTGGTAAATGTTCTCCATATTCTAGTGTATACTTTAGTGGTAGATGCCTTTCTACCCGCCAATATAGTATCAATAACTGAATCCGAAACTCCTTTCTGTTTTAAATATTTCCTTTCAGCATCCAGGCTGTTAGATGGAAAAAGCCTGGATCTGGATTGAACACTGGCCCCTGGTAAAGGAGATTGTGTCGTACTGGAGGGGTCCAAGGAGGGACCATTGACATTGCTACTAGCTCCGCTAACCAACTTCGCCTGGGCCAATGAGGAGCTATGATAATCTTATCTTCTCCCTTCTCACCTTCTTCAAAACATCCTTTATTATTGGAATGGGAGGGAAAACATATCCTAGAGAGAAGTTCCAGGAATGCTTGAGTGCATCCTGGCCTAGGGCTTGTGGACTGAACCATCGGGAAAAGAATTTTTGACACTTCGTGTTGACTGGAGTGACCATCAGGTCTACAACTGGATGACCCCATCTCGATACTATCTGTTGGTAGACAAACTGATTCAGACACCATTCTTCTGGATCCAATTGATTCCTGCTTAGATAATCCGCAGTCTGGTTGTGTATTCCCGAAATGTGGGATGCTGATATGGCTAGCTGGTGCTTCTCTACCCATGTCAGAATGGGAGATACTTCTCTGTTCAGAGAAGTGCTCCGTGTTCCTCCCTGGTTTCGCATATACATCACTGCTGTGGTGTTGTCTGAGCGAATGTGGACTGCTTGTCCCAGTATTTCTGCCTGAAAATATTTTAATGTGTTGAATACAGCTTTTATTTCTAGGCAATTTATGTGCAATCTTTTTTCTGCCATGGACCATTTCCCTTGCACAGTTCTTGATCCCCAAAAACCTCCCCATCCTGACAGACTGGCATCCGTCAGGATGATGAGCCATTCTGGCTCTATCAGGGATTTTCCTCTTTCTAAGTTGCCTGGCCTTGTCCACCATGATAGCTGTTTTCTGATGGAACCTGGAAGCATAATCAACTGACCCGGGTCTCTGTAATTCCTGTTCCATTTTCTCAACAAGAGTTGCTGAAGAGGCCTCATATGGAATGTTGACCAGGGAACCACCTGAATTGCTGATGCCATCTTTCCCAGGGCTTCCATGACCCTTTGAGCTGTCTGGGAACTGCTGACTTGAATTCTGCGGATTGTTCTCCGAATATTCAATATTCTCCTGAGGTGTTAGGGAAACGGTAGCCTCTTTGGTATTGATTAACATTCCCAGAAAATACATAATCTGTGTGGGGACTAACTGGCTTTTTTCTTGATTGATAATCCATCCTAGACTTGCAAGATGCTGTGTTACCCTTTCAGTCTGTGATTTTGCTAGTTGAACCGTTGGAGCCACAAGCAATATGTCGTCGAGATATGGAATTATAAAGATGCCTTCTTCCCGAAGTTTCTCTAGCGCTGCTGCCAGAACCTTTTTAAAAATTCTTGGAGCTGTAGCCAGACCAAAAGGGAGAACTCTGAATTGAAAATGAAGTCCGTTTATCTTGACTCTTAGAAATTTGCGGTGGCTTAGACGAAGTGGAACATGAAAGTATGCATCTTGCAGATCTATCTTTGTAAGGAAACTGTTGGAATAAAGAGCTTTGATCACTGAAGTGACTGTTTCCATTTTTAAGTGCTTCTGTATTAGAAAACGGTTCAACCATTTGAGATCCAAGATTATCCTGAACTCTCCCGAGGGTTTTGGAACCGCAAATATCCTTGGATATATTCCCTGGTGATGCTCTGGAAGACTTGATTGCAGAAATCTGTGATTCAGTGGGGTCAAGTGGAATTCTAACGGACATCCCTCCTCCAGGATTCGATTTACCCATCTGTCTGAAGTCTTCCAGACATGCCTTCCTGAATCCTCCCCTGGAATGTGAAGCAGGTTGTCTTCTCTGGGCTGAAAACGCTTTGAATCACGAAAAGGATAATTCCTAGACTTGTAACTTGCCCTTGATGGCGCAGGTCCACTCCTTCTATGCTGAGGTAAGAATGCACTCTTAACCCCAGTCATCTGCTTGACAAATCTTCCAATTGTTGTCCAAATAACTTCTCCCCTGAGAAAGGTAAGGACATGAGCTTGCACTCAGGCATCTGCTCCCCACGGTTTTAACCACAGAGCGCGTCTTGCTGAAATGGATAAGGCCGATTATTTTGCAGACATTCTTAAAGAGTCCAGAGATGCATCGCATATGAAATTGTTTGCTTCCTTAATGGTCGCCAATTCTTTAAGTAGCTTAGACCTGGAAACAGAAGAATCTATTTTTTCTTCCAAACTTGTTATCCAGATACGCATGGTTCTTGCTATGCATGCTAAGGCCGTAGCTATCTTCATATTTTGTCCTATAAGAAAGTATTGGCGCTTTAAGGCGGATTCCATATGCTTGTCCATTGGATCTTTCAGAGCTGCGCCGTCTTCCAGTGGAACAGTGGTGTGCCTGGAAACCCTTGATACCGCCGCATCCACTCTAGGCGGCGTGATCCAGTTTGCTACATCTTTTTCTTCAAAGGGATATGTCTTGGAAAATCTCTTTGTAATAGATGAGCGCTTATTCTGAATAATAATGTCGGATACTGCAAGATGTACCAGAAAACATGGGGTGGCTTTTTTGTTTCCTAAAAATGCAGCATCAAGGATGCCCAGTTCTTTTTGCTCCTCTACTAGGCCCAGAGCCTTTCTGAGGTGCTTTAAGAAAGGGTATATTTTATCAGTGCTAAACGCCCCAGAATCCTCATGTAGTTTGCCTTCTTCCATCTCCGAGGAGTAGTCAGACTCTATACCCTGGAGACTATAGGCATTATCATAAAGCATAGCCCCTGCAGAAGTGCCCTCCCCTGGGTCTTTTTCGTGGAATAACTGCTTCCTGCATTGCCACAAAAGTTTCCTGCATGGAAGTTTTCATCCAGGAAATAAAATCCTGGAACTGAGCAGGCATTTGATTAACCACTTCTTTGTTGCTACACTCCTGGCAGACAGAAGAGGGATCAAAGGCCAGCAACTTTTTCTCACATGAAGAGCAATTCTTAGTTTTCTGAGCCTTATCCTCCTTGGAAGTACTCTCAACAGACTTCTCCTTAACAGTACTAGTTTTAGCAGCAGAAGACATAGTACAAACTTTTAACTAGCAGCAGCAGAATAATATAAATAATTAATAAATAAGTAATAAATAGCTACTAAATAGAAAAGGTATTAGGAACTTACCTGACCCTCAGTCCGCCTGGCTTTAAATCTGGCGTGCGTTTCAAGCCTGTAACACATGTGCATCCACTTCCGCTGTAGGCACTTGCATAAGAGGAAGCTCTGAACGGCCTGCCTTTCCCCAGGCGATCCTTCCTGTTGTGTTGCATCCTGGAATGCATACTGAGGCCCATTATGATGGCTGCAAGATGCTGATTACAATGCCTCAGAGAACTTAATGGGGTAGCGGTATGGGGAAGATAGGAAAAATACATCCGTGCCATTTCTCCGCTGATTTTAGTGGAGAAGTGACCCGTTAGCTGTGTGTTGCCCATGCTGTCTGACTCCTTCATTGTGCCTCGAACAGAGGCTGGAACTCATTAATAACGGAGGCTTTCGCCTCCCGTTCCCCCAGCTGGCAAGGACCAGAAAGAAAAACTGAAGATGGAGGGGGTGGAGTCATCTTTTATTACAAAGCATCCGGTCCTGCCAGCTGGAGGAGGGGACATAAAGCCCATAAGTTTAATGTGCCGTGGAGTACACGGAAGAAAATGGCCGTGCCATTCTACGCGGACATGTGGCGAAGCCACCAGTTGAGTTCGGACCGGACATCCGCCGTCAGAGGAACCAGCTGATCGTAAGAGAGATGAGTCTGCAGATACTTGGCCTTCAGGCGTTGCATGGCCCGATAGTATAAGGGGCCGGGAAAGATCGCCTGAATTGAAGAGGAAAGTAGACCCACAATCCAGGCGAGGAGACGCATGGAGACTAACTCTAGACGCAAGACCTTCTTGATCTTCCATTTGATATTCTTGATCTTGGAAAGTGGGAGCTTGAGAAGGGAGGAGAGCGAATCAATCTCATAACCCAAGAATTGGACAGACTGTGCTGGGACCGTCATAGACTTCTGTTGATTGACGATGAAACCCAAGCGGTGAAGCCAAAGAATGTCCCAGTCCGTCTGAATGCGGAGAGTGAACGGGTCCGCATGAAACAGCACAATGTCTTCTAGATAAATAATAGAACAAACACCCTGAGATCGAAAAAACACCATCACAGGTTACATCAGTTTGGTGAAACACCATGGAGCGGAACTGAGGCCAAAGGGTAGGCAAGTGAATTGCCAAATTTCCAACGGAACTGAATGAACAGCCTGGAGTCCGGATGAATGGGAATGGTGAGGTAGGCATCCTGAAGGTCCAGGTGTGTGAACCAATCCCCGTCGCGCAGTAAGTCCCGTAGGAGATGAATACCCTACATTTTGAAGTGGCGGTAAACCACATACTCGTTGAGGGTGCGAAGATTGATGACAGGGCTGAGACCCCCTGACTTCTTGCGGACAAGAAATATGTTGCTGATGAACTCGAAAGGAGGGGGGGCAGGTTGAATGGCGCCTTTTGCCTTCAGAAGAGAAATCTCGAGGTCGATGAGCCGAGACTCTTGATTGACAGATGGGGGAGGAGGGCGAGTTTGGATTGGAGGGGAAATGAACTCTATGACAAAACCCTCCACAGTTTGTAACACCCACCTGTCGGAGGTGATAAAGCGCCAAGACTGGGAAAAAACGGCGAGACGTGCCGCAGGGGAGCGGGGGAAGAAAGTAGGTGAAGGGAACTCACCTGGAGAGGAGTTGGACCATCCACGTCTGCTTCTGCCACGACTCCGTGGGAAGGCTCTGGAGGCCGGGAACGGGGTCTGGAAGGTGGGGTTGTAAGGAGTCGAGGGACTGGGATGAAGCTGGAGTCTAGAGCCAGAGAAGTAGCCACTGCTGGCGGCACGGCCCGCTGTCTGCCAGCCCGGTGAAAAACACCTTGTTGTTGAAACGCCTTTTTGAGCGAAGTCTCTACCTTATTGATAGCTGTATAGTTTCCCACATGCTTGCAGAGCTCGGAAATGAAAGGGTCACCAAAGAGCTTACCATCCGCTTTGGGACCCAGCTCTTTATCGGCCATATCGGCAAGACGGGAATCGATTCTAAGGAGCGCCGCCTTGCGATGTTCGGCCGAGACTGCCGCATTGGCATTGCCCAAGAGGCATATAGCCCGCTGAGTCCAATCTCTTACAAGAGAGGGATCAAGGGTGGAGTGTTGAGCAGTAGCCTCATCCGCCAGGACAAAGATTTGTGTAAGAGGGCTAGAGACATTGAGTAATTTGTCCTGAGCGGACTTCAGACCTTTCTCCAGGCCCTTACGGGGGTCTTTAACTTTCTTGGTCATGTAAGTGACCATGAAGGGGTCAAATTCCGAGGTAACTTTACCCGGGATAGAGGGGCAAGGGCATTCAGCCCGAAGGCGGTTACGCATCCAGACCTGCAGATAACGTGCACTGTGATCAGGTGGGAACCATTCGGCAGACCTGGGATGCCGAATAAACCGGGGGTCAAAGAGAACTTCGCCCTGAGGGGTATAAGCCAGGTCGGCTTCGGAGGGGTCAGAACATTGAAGAAGGGGTTCAGTGTTGGAATGGTGCACACCCACTCCAGATTCTAGGATATTGTGGGAATCAGACTCAACAGCTGAAGAGTAGTCAGGGGCATCTCCTGAAAGAGGTGCAGTCGATAGAGGGGCAGTCCCCGAAGGGATTGCGGAGACAGCACAGCCAGAGGGTGCAGAGGTTGAGCGGTTAAAAATCTTAGCGGGACCCTTGCCCTTGTGAGCAGAGGAACTCAACCCTTTCCAGGGTCTTTTGGCAGGAGGAGAACTTGTAGAACCCTCCGAATCAGAGCCAGAAAGGGGGGTAATGGGAACCTGAGGGGTGGGAGGTCCTGGAGTGACAGGAGGAAGAGACACCAGAGCCTCCCTAATAGCCTTCAGAGTCCAAGATAGGATATCAGGAGGGGGGACTGAATCAGGGGCCTGGTCAGCCATAGAGAAAGAAGGGGGGGGGAGGGTGCACCCAAATAAAAAAAAAAAAAAAAAATATATATATATATATATATATATATATATATATATATATATATATATACTCAGTGGAGCTCACCCACTAGAGTGAGGAAAGAATGTTGGCCAATAGCAGGGCTCATCCGCTAGACCTGTGAAAATAGCAGGGGATGGACAGTGGGGCTCACCCACCAGAAGGGATAATGCAATAAGTAATCAAGTGGGGCTCACCCACTAGTAAATAGTAAAAGGCAGGGAATGAACAGTGGGGCTCACCCACCAGAAAGAAAATAATGCAGTAATGTAAGCAAACTGGGGCTCACCCACAAAGGAATAGTACAGAGCAGGGCTCACCTGCTAAGGGAACACACAACAGGAAAATGCCAAGGTAGAGACTGGATTCACTAGGTGTGTACAAAATACAATGAAGGCAGGTAGTGAAACGGATCGCCAGCCCAGAGCCCACTAGATTTTATTACATGGACACTGGGGAAGCGATCCGGATCTGAATGAAGGGAAAACAAAATGGCAGCCAAAATCTCACGAGATTCGGGGAACCAACGCGAGATCCAAGATGGCCGCCCGAATCTCGCGAGATCACGGCCAAGCACTAGCAATGAAGAGACTGAAGCCCAAACGGGAAGAAATAAAAGGAGAGTGTTGTCTCATTAAATAAACAGGTAAACGATGAAAGAAAAGGACCCAGGGAAGCCAGATAACAAGCAACTGGGTAGGTTAAAGCGCACTGAAATAAGATAAGGCAGGCAATTTATTAAATGAACATAAGCCCAGTGGGTGACTGACCTGCGTGAGGAGCAGCAAGGAAGAGGAAGTTGTAATACAGGACTGCACTTATATAGCCATGATGGTTAATTGTAAATGGTTGTTCAGTTTTTTCCTATGTTTTTCTTCCTGCTGCTGTGAGGATCAGTAAAGGATGTTATGCAAATATGAGCCTCCTGTCTTGCCATAAAATTAGAGCTGCTTTTATTATGAAACATTACTATCCCTTTAAGGTGGACTATTTAAATCATACTCAAAATGGACCCAGGGGAATAGCCCCTGATTGAAGAAATATTCACTCAATATGTTCAGAAATGGGGATATCCAGTGGTGCGTCAGACAAGAACAAGAAATGCCTGAAACTATTTTCAAGAACAAAGTAACCACAAGTGTTACCAGTAGATGCCATGACTCAACAGTGGAAGTTCAGTCTAGCATATGTGTTTCCACCAATTCCTATGTGTGACGAAATGGTTGTCACCCAGAGAAAGAAATGTGTCTGTTTTCAGTGATTGCCATTGTCTTAACGTGTTCCCATTCTTGAAACCTTAATGTCCCCTGTGTGTGCATGCATTAGAGAGGGTTGTCCAGTTACCAGCAGTGAATGGGTTAGTTAGTGTGTAGGATGTACAAAGGAATGGTGCCATGCAGTCTAGCTAAACCCAGAGATTGTGCTATGAGATAACCAGTGTTGGTTAGATGGAGGGGGGATGTGCATCTTCCCCCCTCACATTAGGCTAAGCAGAGAGAGACCTGGTAGATGGTACCTGTGACAACACATCCTGTAGGGGGTGGGTAGAGAAAACCTGGAGAGAGAAGGGAGTGAGAGAGGGAGTTGCAAAATGTAGGACCAGGAGAAAGGGCCTCTCCATAATGGTGGGAGGCCTAGGGTCCCTGGGCATCCTAAAGCAGCACTGCAGAAACTGGGATTGGTGAGTGCCCTCACCAGAAGAGTTAGAGTGAGCGGGCACTGTAGGACCAGGTCCCGTTTTCAGTTGTGGGCTGTAACTTAAGGCGGCTTCAGACACAGAGAGAGTACCCTGATGTTCCTGCCTGAAGGATCTTAGGATGTCTGCCCCAACTCCTCTGCCAGGACTAAAAGATACAAGGAACCTTCATGGAATCCTGCAGCATGTGGAGTGGGCAGGATGCCTACTCTTGCCTCTAGTGGGACTATGAATAAGCTCCAGCATTAAGCTAAAATGGACTGTGAGTATTATTTGTAACCCCTGGCAAGTTATGCAACTAAGAAGAGAACAGCAGAAGTGCTTAGTTTTTATGTTTCACCCCTGTTTGTTTGCCTGTAATTGTTGTCCTATGTTTTGTGCCGTGACAACCCTAATAAATACAATTTATTATCTTTGTGTCTGGCTGGATAAATCTCCTAACCCTCGGCCTACCAATATGTAAACCCTGTACCCCCCGTCACACTGGTGGCAGCTTGTGGGATATCCAGCTTACGTGTTCAGGGTGTCTGAGGGCAACCCTGACCACTATGTGTGCTAGTTGTGCCAGCTCAGTAGCGTGGTCACTTTAGCACCCAGACAAAAAGACACGGCCAAGGACAACAGTATGGGAACCCCTCCTGTTATTTTTGTTTTGCCTTAGAGTTAGCCTAAGGGACATGTGAGCAAGTACCCTATCAGCACTGCCAGACAAAATGGGACTAGGGGTGTAGTCTGCATCCAGCACCCACTATGCCCTAGCAATGCAGTGATCTACAGCTTTACAGACTTGCCTGGTTGATCCAGTACCTCAAAGCAAAGTGGTCAAACATCAAAAGACAGAGCTCCAAGCCACCAGATCCAGAGTGGAAATTCAGAATGTGCTAAACCAGTGTTGTACGCCACAGAATCTAAGCATGGGAGTAATGTGACACAGAGACCAGAAGGATAATCCAGAGAGAACATTGCACTACCTTCTCAGCTTAAAGGAAAATCCAGTGGAGGATGCGCTATTCAGAAACCAGTTACAGTGGGAATTTTAATGGAAAAGTTAATCCACCCCAAAAGCAATGTTGGAAGTCTTTGCAGGGGTAAGTGACACTCCTGTGGGAGCACTGAATGTGATGGGACTGGTTCTGATTCTTTATGTTGGACTGATTTAGGTGGGATGGTGTTCTGGGACGGTCTCTTAATTTTGATGGCAGTAAGCTATTGTGTGTGTGTGAGGAAAATGCATTGCCACACCAGAAGATCTGCCTATTTGAAATGTTTTGGGCCTGCTTTTTCCTGCACCCTAATTGGATATGTCTTGCCCTGGAAAGTATCCTGAATCACTGGACTTTGTTTTGGAACTATCGCCACTAAAGATACAAATTATGTACTGTATATACAAATGCTTTGTAGGCTTGATGTCTGTATTGATAGAAGTATATGAAAGTAGTTAATATGTGGGGACCCAGTGATCTGTCCGTGTGGACTGAACTCTGGGGTCCCCATCTGAAAGGGGGGACAGACTGTGACGAAATGGTTGTCACCCAGAGAAAGAAATGTGTCTGTTTTCAGTGATTGCCATTGTCTTAACGTGTTCCCATTCTTGAAACCTTAATGTCCCCTGTGTGTGCATGCATTAGAGAGGGTTGTCCAGTTACCAGCAGTGAATGGGTTAGTTAGTGTGTAGGATGTACAAAGGAATGGTGCCATGCAGTCTAGCTAAACCCAGAGATTGTGCTATGAGATAACCAGTGTTGGTTAGATGGAGGGGGGATGTGCATCTTCCCCCCTCACATTAGGCTAAGCAGAGAGAGACCTGGTAGATGGTACCTGTGACAACACATCCTGTAGGGGGTGGGTAGAGAAAACCTGGAGAGAGAAGGGAGTGAGAGAGGGAGTTGCAAAATGTAGGACCAGGAGAAAGGGCCTCTCCATAATGGTGGGAGGCCTAGGGTCCCTGGGCATCCTAAAGCAGCACTGCAGAAACTGGGATTGGTGAGTGCCCTCACCAGAAGAGTTAGAGTGAGCGGGCACTGTAGGACCAGGTCCCGTTTTCAGTTGTGGGCTGTAACTTAAGGCGGCTTCAGACACAGAGAGAGTACCCTGATGTTCCTGCCT
This sequence comes from Rhinophrynus dorsalis, assembly GCA_037306005.1. Taxonomy (NCBI): domain Eukaryota; kingdom Metazoa; phylum Chordata; class Amphibia; order Anura; family Rhinophrynidae; genus Rhinophrynus; species Rhinophrynus dorsalis. The sequence goes on from CM074719.1 coordinate 235,280,561, forward strand.
GAAGGATCTTAGGATGTCTGCCCCAACTCCTCTGCCAGGACTAAAAGATACAAGGAACCTTCATGGAATCCTGCAGAATGTGGAGTGGGCAGGATGCCTACTCTTGCCTCTAGTGGGACTATGAATAAGCTCCAGCATTAAGCTAAAATGGACTGTGAGTATTATTTGTAACCCCTGGCAAGTTATGCAACTAAGAAGAGAACAGCAGAAGTGCTTAGTTTTTATGTTTCACCCCTGTTTGTTTGCCTGTAATTGTTGTCCTATGTTTTGTGCCGTGACAACCCTAATAAATACAATTTATTATCTTTGTGTCTGGCTGGATAAATCTCCTAACCCTCGGCCTACCAATATGTAAACCCTGTACCCCCCGTCACACTATGATTCCTCAAATATTGAGAAAGATCAAACAAGAAAAAGTGGACATTATCCTTATAGCCCCAAATTGGCCATGGAGAGTATTGTTTTCGGAACTTGTGAATCTCTCAATAAAGGAACCATGGCCACTACCTCTCAGATGAGCTCTCCTATCCCAGGGTTCAATATTTCATCAGAATCTGGGATTTTTTAAATTATCGGCCTGGTGGCTGAGAGCAATTCTTTGAAAGCAACAGGTTAAAGGAAAATGTCATCTGTACTATTTTTGCAGGAAGAAAACATTCTACGTCAAAATTTTATAACAGAATATGGAAGGTGTTCTCTGCATGGTGCAAAGAAAATAGTATTTCAAGATTTTCATCGGCAAATCTATTAAGTTTTCTACAAAAACGCCATGAACAAGGTCTGTATCAATCATCATTAGAGGTACAAGTATCGGCCATATCCACCTGTTTGGCAAAACCATTTTCTGGGGAAATACCTAAGAGCAGTAGATAAAATAAGACCTAAAATTAGAAGCATTATTCCTCCATGGGATCTGAATATTAAATTTCAGACTCAGAAATTTGAACCTCTAGACAAAATACCAATAAAATTAACGTTAAAAACAAATCAGCTTAAAGAATGAGTTGCAAGCACTTTCCTCAAATATATTTCATCAGGAGAAAATAGTGTTAAGATCACAACAAGAATTTAGATCTAAGTTTGTGTTTCCTTTCCACCTTAGTCAGGAAATTGTTCTGTCAGCCTTTTTTCCTAATTATTATTCTTTATTTATATAGCGCCAACTAATTCCGCAGCGCGGTACAATTGGGAATAGACATACAGAGGTATTAAATAGTACAATCAGATGTGGAGAACAGGAGGATCAGAGGGCCCTGGGATAAGGAAGAATGTCTACATAATTTAGTTTTAGTAAGATGTGTATCTGCATATTTAAAAAGAACTGAGACATTCAGGAAATCGGATTCATTATTTGTGCATTTCCTCGGCAAATTCAAGGGGTAATCTGCATCAAAGTCATCCATTGCAAGATGAATAACTGAATGTATTAAAGAAGCAAATTTTGAGGCCGGTAAGGACCCTCCAAAAATTGTAAAATCCCATTCAACTAGTGCTGTTGTATCATCATGGGCAGCAAAAGACTCAGCCACAGCAGAAGACTTGTGTAAAGCTGCAACATGGTCCTCTATCTCAACCTTCAAAAAACATTATCACCTAGATGTACAAGCTGCTTCAGCAGCACAATTTGGAAGAAAAGTCCTAAAAGCAGCTACTGGACCCAGCCGGTTAGATCTTTCCAAAATTATTATTGAATTAAGTTATAGTTTATGTAATGTGTGTGTAATATATATAATATATATATTGTGTGTGTATGACCATGCATAATTATCTGGCTTTATGTACAGAAAGGGCAGCTGTACATTTCTATGATCTTTAGATACCTCCTTTTTCCCACCCTGTATTAAGCTTTGGCATGTATCATAGATGCTTATGGCTGTGGATAGAGAGACAGAAGAAAGGGAGAGTGTTCTTACCGATTTTTCATTTTCTTCTGTCTCACTCCATGGCACTCCCTGCCTCTTAAACTGTTGTGTTATATATTTTTCAGACCTGACAAAAGATGATTGTGGGAGGAAGTGAGGTACTGCCTGAAGTACTTTTTTAATTGGTCCTACACCAGCTGAAGGGAGGAGATAGAATCCCATAGATGTTTATGGCGGCAGAGGGACACAGCAGAAAAGGAAATATTGGTAGGATAAATGTCTCCCTTTTTCTTTTAAAGGGGATGTATCACATCCTAAAACATTTTTTTACCACAGGTTTTGTTAACAAAAAAAAAAAAACACGCTTTCCTAATATTTTTTTTTTTTTTATAAAAATGTAAGTACTTTTAAAGCTTTGCCGGTCAGCATAATGCAGCATGCTGAACCACCAGCAAAGCTCTTGTTCACTGCCTAATTCTCCTCCCAGCTGCACCAGAGAGCAAGTCCTTCACTGTGGTGTGAATGGCTTCTTTCGTTATATCAAGCTCCGGTTAGCATTGTGCTGATGTTGCAACCTCAGTATAATGCTAAAGGGAGCTTGATAAAAATATAGAAGACATTCACACCAAAGGGAAGCGTGATCACGCTTCTTGGGGCAACTGGGAAGAAGGTGGGAGGAGAAGATCTCTGCTGTGCCCATTATTTGGAAGAAGAGAGGAGACTATCTTTAAAAGTACTTGCATAAAAAAACTGCTTTCCTAGTACTATTGTATTAAACCCTATGGTAAAAGAGGATTTTAGCCTTGCTTGTTAAATCCTCCTCTTCTTATTCCATATAGGTTACTGGTAACTTTGGGTAGGCGACTGCCCCTTTAAGTAGGCAGGAAACATTTTTGAAGAGAATGCTGGGTGGAGCCTACCTCCTCTCCTTGGCTGCATCTAGCCACTTCCTCTCCAGAAAGATTTGAGACACCTAACTAGCGACTAGGTAGTAAGAAGGGAAAAGAAGATTCCTGTGAGCATGAACCCGAAAGGACTCCCACATTCAGTCACAGGATAGCCAAGCATGGTCCCTTGACACGGTGGGAGACCAGTAACCTATAGGGACTAAAAGAAAAGGATGTGACCGGTAAGACTAAAATTCTCTGTCGTCCAATATAGGTTACTGGTAACTTTAGGATGTCCATCCATTGAGTTTCCCAGAGGTGGGAAGTAATGCAAGGACCAGGCGCAGAGCCCCCAAAGTTACCAGAGCATATATGAACCATCAGGTCATAAACAGCCCAGCAATAACAAAGAGGTGACAATGGACACACAACCTGTGCATTACCACACCAGGAACGTAGCACAGCACACAAAACTCGAGCCAACTGGGCTCAAAAGTAAAGAAGCACTGAAGGAGAACCTAGACAGGCAAAACCACCTCTAGGATCTTCCATCCCAAGCTGGCATTGGCCGACGCCAGCACATCAACGCGATAGTGCTTAAAAAAGTGTGCACAGACCAAGTGGCAGCCTTGCACAACAGATCAGCTGAGGCTTGATTCTTGTAAGCCCAAGATGCCCCAATGGATGCAGTAGAATGAGCCAAAACCCTAAATGGAACAGGCTTCTTCCGCAGTTCGTAAGCCGTACGAATAGTAGACTTAATACAAGATGCTATGGTCACCTTGGATGCCTGTCTCCCTGCCCTGGGACCCTCAGGAATGACGAATAGGGCATCAGACTGGCGAATAAAATCAGTGTGGTGCACATAGAACTTTAAACATCACGCCACATCCAACAAGTGAAGATCCCTTTCCTTGTCGAATGTAGGGTCAGGACAGAAAGTGAGCACCACAATTTCCTGATTAATGTGGAATTCCGAGACCACTTTCAGGAGAAACTCATGAGAAGAAACGCTTTGTCCTTGTGAAACACCAAAAAGGGTAGTTTACAAGACAGGGTATGCAACATTGCAGGAAGGACAGGACCGTAGGAAGTTCAGAGTCCTGGGAAAGATTCTTATCGGCACACCAAGAGAGAAAAGTGGACCAGACTTTCTGGCATACCTTAGAGGAAACAAGCTTGCGGGCACTAAGCATAGTGGCCACCACACCAGAAGAGAAACCTTTCTTCTTCAGTATTGAGGATTCAATTTCCATGCCGTCAAACCCAGGCGGTCCACATCCTCCTTCCACAGGTACCCCTGCAGAAGGAGATCCGGACAGTGGGGAAGCCAAAAGGGCTCTGCCACAGAGATCCAGGAGCTCCGTAAACCAAGCTTGAGGATGCCAGTACGGAGCAATCGGAACGACTGGAAAGCCCTCCAGACGCAGTTTCCGCAACACCCTATGTAGCATGGGAATGGGAGGAAAGATGTATGCCAGAGGGAAGTGCCATGGGATCGACACAGCAACCAGAGCTAGAAGGTCCCTCCAGCGAGAGTAGAACAGTGGAACCTTCCGATTGTGCCTCGTCGCCATCAGGTCGATGTAAGGAAGTCCCCATTTCTGAACAATGCTGTTGAACACTTCTTGATTCAGTTCCCACTCTCTGCTGTCCACTGTGTGTCGACTTAGGAATTCTGCCAGCACGTTCTCTATGCCGGGAATATGAACTGCGGATATGGCAGGAACATGTTCCTCTGCCCAGGTTAAAATAACCAAGCAGCGATACTTCTTGTACTGCCTTACTTGTTGATGTAAGCCAAGGCCTTGGCGTTGTCAAACTGGACTGTGACTGGGCGTCCCTCCAGGTGACGCGTCCAGTGCGAAGAGCATGAAATATCACCTGAAGCTCCAACACATTGATGGGAAGGAGAGATTCCTCCGGAGACCACCATCCCTGGGCATTGCTGTGACCCAAGGCCACTCCCCAGCCAGAGAGGCTGGCATCCATCATCATGGTAGTCCAAAAAGATATCAGGAAGGGACAGTCCTTCAGAAGATTGGAGAGGTTGAACCACCTCAACAGGCTCAGCTTCAAGTGAAGAGGAAGAGACGCCGACATTTTCAACAAATCTTGCTGACCCCTGAACACATGGATCACAAACCTCTGAAGTTCCCTGGTGTGAGCCATGGCAAACGGAACCGCTTCTGTGGTGGAAATGAACTTCTCCACTAGGGAGGTCAGCTTCTTGGACAGGACTGGATCGTGAGCCAGAACAGCAGTGTAACGGATCCTACCCGTTACTTGAGCCCTTGTCTGGACCTCAAACTATTTATCCAAAGACTATGGACATTTATTACCATTCGGACTCTATGCTGGGCCGTGTCTTACGAACTGTCCAGCTATTACCCAAGAGCAAAGACTTAAATTCATAGACTTTGGATCATATACTATGTTTTATATATGTTGAATGTTTTAGATATTGTATGTAGTATGTTCAAGGGTTTACACACTCACCGATTACCAGTCGGCTGGGACTGGCGCAGTGTGCAATCAGCTCCACCTGATCGAACGTTCGGCGGCGGGGGCAAGAGGTGAAAGCTGGGTCACTCCTAACCCTGGAGTAGGCATGCAAATATCTTCCATAGCCTAAGATGTGTATTGCAGCCCTTCAGCCTTTTGACTATGTCTACTGTAGCTAGACCCCCTGCTGTGTGTTAATTCAGCCATTGTGAACTGCAGTCAGACCCCCTGCCATGTGGTATTTAGTTCAAGTCCTCAAGTCTGTTCAATCAAACCCTTGTGTATCTGAAATGTAATCCTGTCTGAGTTATTGTATCTGTTAAGACCATCTGCTGTTGGCCTTTTGTCTCATGATTGGATTAAGCTCTTTTGTATCTAGTTTCACCCATCAGTTTCAATGTAAGAATTCTGTATAAATATCTGTGATCTTTGTCAATAAAGTGAGTTATGTTTGGAGTGAACAAGTGTTCTGGAGTCTTGTGTGTTCCTGTGGTATTAAAGTGGCCACTCTGCTGCCCATCTGAGCCCAGGTTCCTTCATCGTTCATCCGTCTGCTGCCAGTATCCTGCTTCTCATCTCCGGATCCTGTCAGGCGGCAACGTGGACTCTGCCTTGCTTTTTCCAGTTCCAGTAGAACCTTCAATTCGAGCACCGGAGTGCTCAAATGGCTTGGCAACCGCTACCCTTTGTTCTTGCTACACTTTCCCTGTTCTTCATAGCCTGGGAGTAGAGGCTTCATTCTCTACTGCCCGTGTTTCCCTGCTCCAGTGATGTTGCGACTGTTTCAGTCACCGTCCATACTTTGACCGGTGCATCCGACGGCGCCAGTCCGGCGTTGAGAAGGAGAGACCCGGGAACGATGACGGAATGCGACGCGGTCCCTTCTCAGCTTCTGTTACAAGCAGACACTTTGTGGATGATCTGGTGAGCCACCTCGTCAGTGAGAAACAACAAACCCTGTTTGGTGTTGAAGAGGAGAAACAGGAAGACTAGTCTCTGAGATGCTACAAGGTCCGACTTGTCCATGTTGAGGATCCATCTGTGATGGGTCAATGCATGAATGTAGTCCTTGAACAGCTGATGAAGGAGTTCCGGAGAGGGGGCTTTCAGAAGCAAGTCATCCATGTATAGAGTTACTGATGCCCTAACGGTGGAGGACAGCCACTAATGCACCGCGATTGAAGACCTGGGGAGCTGTAGTCAGACCAAAGGGAAGAGCAGAAAACTGAAAATGCCCTTGGATTGCAAGCAAACCGTAGGTACTGATGGCTCTCCGGATGGATGGCAATATGCAGGTATGCATCCTGAAGGTCCCGAGAATCGAGAAATTCACCAGGAGACATGGCCACGATCACAGTTCGCAGGGACTCCTGATGGTAATGAGTCTTGACCACAAAGGAATTTAGGTCCTCGAGGTCCAAAATTGGATGACAGCCGCCATCTTTCTTGGAAACCACAAACAGGTTGGAGTAAAAACCCAAACCCATTTCTGGTACTGGGACCGCTTCCAGAACATCCTTGTCCAAAATGGTCTGGATAGCACCGTGGAACAGACGGAGCTTCTCTGCTCCCAGAGGAGTGTGAGGAGGAAAAAAAACCTGAACGGGGGAAGAGAGATGAAGAGGATCCTGTACCCCTCTGAGACAACCTACAAAACCCACGGGTCCACCACAATGTCTGTTCAGACACTGAGGAAGCGGCGCAAACTACCAGCCACTGGTGCGTGGGGACCAGGGTTAGGCGTGTCATGCCAAAGCAGGTTTGGAAGTCTTGGGCTTGGTGGAGGATTGCTTGGCCCTCCATTATTGTTTCGGCTTGGAGGAGGAACATGGAACCTGGGGAACCACCTGGTTTGCGGTGCACGTCTCAACCTGAAAGGGACGAAAAAGTCGATTCCTCTTCACTGGAGGCTTCTTCCTAGGCACTAAAGGCAGCAAAGTGCTCTTACCCCCTGTGGCCTCCTTAAGCTATGGCCCAAACAGAGAGGTTGCCTGAAAAGGCAATGAAAGCAAGGCTTTCATAGAGAGAGTGTCTGCAGACCAGATCTTGAGCCAAAGAGCCTGTCTGGCTACCACAGATGTTGTAAAGACTCTAGCCACCAAGTGGATGGCGTCAATAATAGCAGCAGAATCATAATGCTGAGCCTCAGAAATGTTGGCAAGAAGTCGCAACATATCGCCAGTAGGAGCTCCCTGATAGACAGCCACAGTCAGCTGTGCAGTCCAAACTGCAATGGCCCTGTTCACCCAAGCAGCAGTGAACGCCGGGCGCAACGAAGTACCAGCCATAGCAAAGATGGTCTTCAGGGATGTCTCAAGCTTCCTGTCAGTCCAGTCCTTGAGGACAGAGGTGTCTGCCACAGGCAAAGCAGTGGGTGGATGAGCCAATTAGGCTAATGTCACTTCAGAAAAGGGGTACAACTTAAGAAGCCTTCTGTATCTAAGAAGTTTGCTGTCAGGAGCTTTGCACATGTCAGACACAAGACAGTCAAGCGTGGGGTTAGGTGGAAAACAGGTAGACTGCTTCTTAGGCTCCTGGAACACATCAGAGGGGTCTACAGGAGCCTCTGGGACCAAAGGGAATGTTGAGCGTGTTTTACACCGCCCTGATCAGGCCCTCAGCAGAGGGATCAGGGTCAGCCTCAAAGGGGTCCCTAAAGAATTGAGAAGAGACCACCGCAGAACATTCTCCCTCATCAGAATCCACCAGTATTTCCTCTTCAGAGGAGTCAGAAACATCAGGTACACCCTGCGGCTTGGTAGGGAAGACCTGATAGGAGTAGGAGGTTGCCAAGACTGGAAGACCCCCCCCCCTGCAATTGGAATGGAAAGAGTTGCAAGGTAGACCTTAGGTCTCTTGGAGTGACATTAAACTCTTGGATCCAAACTGGCTCTTGTGCATGGCTGGAGGTCCCTGGGGGAGATGCAGGGGCAACAGCACATGCTGGGCATAAATGGCCTGAGTACTCTCTAGGTAACCCTGATTGACATGAGGAATAGTGAGCAACTGGGGACACAGACACCCCAGTATCCCAAGTCTTTCTGGCCCCAAGCTCCTATTGAGTTGACATTCTCACAGTGTCAGAATGTCCCAAGTGTAAGGAAACAACCCAATACAGTGTGTAAGGTTAAAATTTCACCACAGAAATCGCTAATTTGCACTTATCTGGCAGGTGAAGGGTTAATCTGCTGAGGAGAGTCCAAGCCCTGCATAGGATACTCATGAAGGGAAAGCAGAAAATGGCTGATGCAATGGGAGACAATCCAGAAATGAGAACGCGAAACAGTCGTTCATGGGAAATGTAGTTTTCCCTACAAAAGTACCCCAACAGTGCCCGAAGCCCCCTGAGCCCCCTAAATTACACAGAACATTGACCGGATGATAGAGCAAGGACAGACAAACAAAATGAGCCATCTCTGAAGTCACAGAGATATGTCCTAAACTGTAAAGTCCCATAGAGGTGAATGGAGAATACCCTGATGGTCTGAAACCCAAAAAAAAGATGCCATTTGGCAAAGGGTTAATTTTACCACAGAAACACTGCTTCAAGCCCCCAACAGACATACATACTCCTGCACTCATTGAGTTTGTCTGGATTAGGAACTCCAAAGGAGACCTCTGTGCAGAGAGGAAGCGTGGGCCAAGTGGACCTCAGCACTCAAAGGGTCACTCAACTTTTCATCAGATCTTTTGTCGTCAGATTACCATGTGTAAAGAAGAAGCCTCAGTGGGCAACTCCTAGGGAAAGAGCTTGCCAAACAAGATTTCCCCCAGGACTAAGAGGTCCTCCATAGCACCTGGAAAATGAGCTATCCTCTAGGGAATGTCAGTAATGGTAATCCACCTAATGGTGGTATTCCATATCTAACAGAAAACAAAAAATAAGCTAAAACTATAGCAGAACTGTTCTCTTGCTTTGTATCTTCATCAAGGAACAAATCTTTCTGCAGAGGAAGTGGCTAGATGCAGCTAAGGAGAGGAGGTAGGCTCCACCCAGTATTATCTTCAAGAATTGTTCCAGTTACCAGTAACCTATATTGGATGACAGAGAAAAACATTTTATGAGGTGATACATCCCCTTTAAGCGTACTTCCACATTATACCCTTTTTCTGGTTCCATGGCTGCTGTAGCTGATCTGATTTCATCTTGAACTTGAGGACTCCAAGGAATTGACTTCAAGCTTTTAGATCGAAAATTGGATGTTATTCTCCATCTTTTTGGGGTACTATAAAAAGGAATAAAAGCCTTTGTAACTTTGTTCTTTTTGGCAATGGGATTACAACCCCAGTCTTTAGGAATTGCTGAATTGCTTTTGTTTTTTTCTTATGAGACCAACCTGGTTTTGTTTTACCACAGTGTAATCTCCTGGCGTATTGGATGTTGCTTGTCGGGAATTATCCTTTAATTCAATATGCAATGTTTTTCTTTATGTGGTAAAAGAGTACTTTTGCTTCTGATGGTTTTACTGACTATTTTGTCCATTTCTGCTCTAAATAAGAATGGTAAATCCATTAAGGCTTTTAAAGCAGTATCTGCATTCCATAGCTTGAGCCACAAGGAACACCGTATTGTAACTGTGGCATCTGAATGCTTGGATGTTATTTTTGCTATCTCCAAGGTTGCTTTACCCATATAGCTAGTGGCTTGTATATAGCATATCAATGGGAGTAGGTCCTCTTTTGGTGTGTTGTCTTGGATGGCTTGTATAATTTGGTTTTGCCAGGCTTGCTGAAGCAAATACTGCTCTGATTTCTCCCTGGCCAGAGGACATTAACCCATTTAATGTATTCCATTGTAGCTGAAGTATCTTTAAGCTCTACTGCGCTTTGTATTAAATTGTCATGTTTAGATAAATGGCTATTGTGGTGTCTACTGCTGGAAACTTAGACCAGAGGTTTACTTTGTCTTTAGGGAATTGCTTGATATGTTCAAATTTCTCGGTATTACCAAGGATGTATCTGGATTACTCCATCTATGGCTATTTGGTCTAATTCCTCATAAGTAGGAAAACTGATTTCTTATACGCTTAAAGGGATAGTAATACTTCGTTTTATCTTTATTTTATTTTGTAGGCATTAAAAAAACATGAAGAACGATATAAGTCTCATCTCTCAAACCTTTATGGTTTAAGAGATATTCACAAACAAAGTATCCCCCCCCTGTTCAGCCAAATCAGAAGGGAGGTGCCCAGGTAGACTGCAGAGAGGGACAATCTTCAATTAAGATAAGTTAAAAAGCTGAAAAACTTGTCAAGGGGGGCAGGGCTTTCATTGTTTTCATACAAAGAAGAATGTCCCCTTCTGTTATCTGTCTGGTCTTACAACCAGATTCACATCTGAGAAGAGATTGTTTACACTAAGAAAAAGGGGCGGGAGGGGGAAACTTTGCTTGTGAATATCTCTTAAACCGTAAAGGTTTGAGAGATAAGACTTATATCGTTCTTCATGTTTTTTTCATGCCTACAAAATAAAATAAAGATAAAACGAAGTATTACTATCCCTTTAAAAAGGGATTTAGATGCGGTATCTTTTAACTTGTTCATCAGATACTTGCATATCCTCCAGAGTTGCTTTAATCAGTGAATCTACTGATTCTGTCTAACTATAATCATGAGCTGACCACTCTTCCATGGACACAGATGGTTCACTTACCACTGTGTACCTCTCTATCATCATCTGATGAATTTTGCAGAGAAAATTGTTTAGTGAAACTCCTAGATAAGTCTATTAGCTGGTAAATGTGGTGTCTCTGCTAACCATTTATCTAATACCCTTTCTAGGGTATTTGTTATAGAACCAGGTATGGTCTTTGATCATAATTTTTATACAGAATCGAAATACAAAAGAAAGAAAAAAGATAACCCTGCTGAGAAGCACTCAAAAAAGGATCTGATGCTCCTAACGTGTATATAGTCAGGACTGTGAAAATAAAACTTAACTTTTATTATCAATATAAAAATGTGCCAAAACTATTCCAATTTGCCACTACACCATTATTAAAAAACACTAAATAAACTGATGTGTTGGTGGTGCACCATCCAAAACATATGAGTAATCACCACAAATAGGAAAGATACAAGCAATATAAATAATCATATGCTCTGCCTATTATAATCCCGGAACTAATATGGTCCACCATTGATTGGTAGTGGATTCATATACTGATGCAGTTCTTATGGATTACTGAAGAGTATAACAGACAAGGTACTACGACTGGTACAGATTCAAATAGATTACAATACTAATTCGATTGATCTGTATTGTACCGGGGCTGATCCGGCTTGCCATCTAATCTTAGATATCGAAGCAGACTAATAATGCCTGCCTATAATGATGTCTGGAACTCTCTCAGCTAACCCCTAATTCATAAACCTAAAGAAATGTGCCGGGGCTGATCTGGCTTGCCACCTAATCTCCCTCAATATCTGGAGTCTCACTAAATTGTTCTAAATATAAATAGAAGTGATAGCTATGTACTGGGGCTGTTCCGGCTTGCCATGTACTCTACCCTATAATACCTCGATAACCATGCTGAACTGATCAAAAATAAAAAAATGTACCAGGGCTGATCCGGCTTGACATCTAATCTTCCTACTTATAACCTCACTGTCTAAATCTCTTGAAAACACACTGAAAGAATCTAAGTATGAAACAGAGTATCGACGGAGGTGAGATGAGCAACACTGGCCGACGGGCATTTCGTCGGCACTTCTTCGGGGCAGCGTTGCACACGCTAAAGCTACAACATAGCCATTATTTAAAAGGAATTCCTAAAAGTTGATTGGATATAATTAAAAAGAAAAAAACAATCTTTAGCCGTAGCATAAAGACGCATTACTAGTAGGTGATAGTGGCTGTCAATCAAAATAGAGACATTGATTAGCAAAGAGAAACTGTTGCAGGAAATAAATGTGAATAAATGAAAAGGACATCTATGCGTATGTGTAAAGCATTTGCAAACTCATCCTAACATGCAATGCCAAGTATGAACTTCACAAATTACATGAATATATACACTGATATATTAATTTGCCGGAAAATTTGTTCCTCAATATTGGTAATATCAATCAGGCAAGGATTATATAATTAGCATAAAAATAAGAATACTATTGTCCCAGAAAAATCACAGTAGGGGCAAAACAATGTATTCATATCCCCTGCAAAAAAATAATATAGCTCCAAAGCACAGTATGTTAAACTAGATTGTATTATGACAATATGAATATGAATTCAAAATCTCAACATGATATTAATTTGTTGAGCAAAATTAATATTCAAATCAAGTCATGAAAAATAAAATATGTATTTTCACATCAAATGTACATTCAAAGACCACTCCTCATTGAGACCATTGGGAGTCATACTATTTAATAAGAAAATCCAGCGATTCTCATTTTTCAAGAGGACATGATTGTAATTCCCACCTCATATGCCCAATTTGATTTGTTGCAAGCCCCGTGCTTTTAGGCCAGTGGGTTTGGAGTCATGATGACTGAGAAAATGTCTTGCAATGGAGATAAGTTGTTTACCAACTACAAGAGACTCTTGTGGAGCTCGCAAAATGCTGGTTACATGCTCTGAGTCTAGTTTTTAGTTTCCTCAGTGTTTTGCCTACATACCGTAATCCGCATGGGCACTCAAGGCAATAGATCACAGCTGTTGATTGGCAGGTAATAAAATCTTGTATCATGTGGTGTTTGCCAAATCTGTCTATGATACTTTTAACTGTGATCATGTGTTGACATGCAACACAATTGCCACACCGATGAGAGCCAGAAATACTTGATGTTTTCTGGGTTCGTAAATGACTATGAACAACTGTATCTCTCAAATTAGGTGCCCTTTTGCAGGCCATAGAGACTCCGTCCCCCAGAATTTCTTTGAGATCAGGATCACATAATAGTATGTGCCAATGTTTATTGAGGATCCTCTGTAGGTTCTCCCATTGACAGTTGAATGTTGTGATAAAACGTATGTTCTGTTCACTATTGTTAGTTTCGGGAGCATATAGTAAGTGTGTTCTTGAGCTATATAATGCTCTCTTGAACGCCTTCTTAATCACTGTCTTACTATACCCACGTTGAATGAACCTTTCTTTAAGATCTTCTGATCTATATTTAAAATCCTCTATGATACTGCAGTTTCTTCGCAGTCATAAGAATTCACCAACTGGTATGTTGTTTTTCATAACATTGGGATGATGACTGGTGTAGTGTAACAGGCTGTTAGTGGCCGTAGGCTTTCTATAGAGATCAGTCATGATGGTATTATTACTGCTTCTCTTTATATAAATATCCAAAAAATAAATTTTATCATAACTACAAGTCATAGTAAGTTTCAGATTCATAACATTGTCATTATATACAGTATATGAATCCACTACCAATCAATGGTGGACCATATTAGTTCCAGGATTATAATAGGCAGACCATATGATTATTTACATCGCTTGTATCTTTCCTATTTGTGGTGATTACTCGTGTTTTGGATGGTGCACCACCAACACATCGGTTTATTTAGTGTTTTTTAATAATGGTGTAGTGGCAAATCGGAATAGTTTTGGCACATTTTTATATTGATATAATAAGAATTAAGTTTTATTTTCACAGTCCTGACTATATACACGTTAGGAGTGCTTCTCAGCAGGTTTATCTTTTTTCTTTTTTTTCCTTTTGTATTTAGTCTGTATGTTTCCCCTGTAGCACCTAGGTGGATCTATGCTCCTATTTTGTGTTTTGTAGTATTCTTTTGGATTTCTGAGGTGTGCATGAGTATCTTGTGTATACTATTTTTATACAGAATCTAAACATTTTATACAGAACTAGCAGTGTGGGACGGCGTTGCCCGTCTGTTGACCCAAAGATATATACGTAGACAGACACACACACATATTGTCATACATACACAGACATGCAGAGATACACATACATAGAGACACACGGGCAAATACATAGATACACACAGCAAATAAACACACATACATACATACATACATACACAGACATACACTGGAGGGCTGATATGAAGGGGGAAGGTGGGAGGAGCGAAAGGAGAATGGAAGCATAAGGGCTTTAACCTTTGAGTGGCAGAAGGGTAGTGAAGGCATTGCATACTCCCCTACCACTCAAACAGTTAAGCAGCTGTCCCAGTGTGTACATCCATTTCTGAAGTGCAGTGCAAGAGTGAAGGGGTTTTGTGAGACGCACTGAGGTGCAGAATGAAAACTTGGTAGATCATACCTGGGCACTCTGTGTCCTTTGTCATAAGACTGTCCCTCCCCCTTTGTGTTTTACATAGTTTATATGTTAGAGAGTAACACTTTTCGCTTGAACCCTTTTATTGGCACAGACTTATGCAGCACATTGTTTTGTAGGATAGAAAGGGTTAAAGGTATAAATATTGAGTTGTAACATGTGCATCAGATCGGGCTGGTGCTGTGTGTGACAAAAGGGGATATAGAATACATTTCAACACAAAAAGGGTTAATTAACAGTGGCAGACTGGGAGGCACAAAACACACACATGGCTGGTGGTGGAAGAGGCTGTGCTGGGTGCTATGCCAGGTAATCCTTTGAAAATGTCCTGTATTGTGCGAGCAACACAACGTGACGTTACAAATGTCGCTGTGTTGAAAACAGCAATATGATAACAGCGCAGGCATCACAATGTCGTAAGTACTGCAATTCTCCCTTCTCTTCAGATGCTGTTGCATATACATCAAGTGTCATACACATGTAACTGCTACATTAACCCTTAGGGTGCCAGAGTGGTACACAATGCATTGTAATGCGTTGTGTATCCCTCTGGCACTCAAAGGGTTAATGTAGCGGTTATATATCAAGTCTCCTTCTGCCTCCTCAAACCGAAATGCATTGAACCCTTTAAATACCTCCATTTAACTGCCACAATGCGTCATATTGCAACCCTCCTTCTGCCTCATCATTCGTCCGTTTCAGTGGCACAAGACGCACAGCAGCACAATTTATGTTGCGTCTGGAAGGACACCGCTCAGATCCAGCTCAAGATGCAATGTATATTTGGAGGTATTTCCCCTCAGGATTACCATCGGATCCGTTATGGGCGACTCCCTGTGATGTGTGAGGATTTGACCTTTTGCTCATGCCGGTGACTGAGCAGTAATCCGCTGCATGACTGGGGAAGAGCAAAAGGGGAAATCCTCACACATCACAGGGAGTCGCCGATGCACTGAGGTAGTCCGAGCTCCCGGCTGGAGGGGGGAAGGCATGCGGGGTGTACATGGCGCGCTGTGACGCAACCATGGTCCCCCTGCAGGCTGTGGTGCAGGGGATTTGTGAATACTGGGGATTAATAAAAAAAAAGAAAAGCTGCAGTGGCGACATTTTAGGAGACTCGCGCTTGAAGCCAAAGAGTATGTTATAGAGAGTGTGACATTGCAAGAATAATTAGGGAAGTGAGAGAAGGCAGGCTGGACTGAAGTGATGTAATGTACAACACGCATCGGCCGCTATGGTTGTTTGGTTAGTGAGCCTCCTACTTCTACTGAACATAGGTTTTTCACCGACAGCCAGCCTTCTACTTGGATCACAAGTGTCGGGATCTTTGAGAAACAGTCCAGTATTCTGCCGAGGCCATCAAGGCCCTTGCAGCGGGAGCCAGGCTCCTCAGTGCGGTGAGGGAGGCCCCCTGTGACTGGCTCCTGTCCTCAGTGAATGAAGTACATTTCCCAGGCTCCTTCCTGTCACAGGAAGGAGCCTGTGAGATGTAGTTCATTCACTGAGGACAGGAGCCAGTGATAGGGGCGGGAGTGGCAGCATTGAGTGCGGAGATGTATAATATGGACAGTCTTCACACTGGCAATGTCGTTGGGGGTGTCCCGGTTCAAGGAGTGCAGTTTCTCACTTAGGTCAGGTTACAAACGTACAGAATGCTCTGTGTTTTGTGGTGCGATGAAGACGCATGTGGAGTTGAAGGCAGACAGCTGATGGGTTAATAGCAGAAGCATTATGGAGCAGAGAATGATGGGGAAAGAGATAGGTGCATCAGGAAGCTGGTGTTTGTAGGATTGAGTGGCTTGTGTGGGGAGCTTGTGAATAAAGTGAGGGCAAAGTTGTGTGGGGCTTCTGTGTGTGTCTGTGGTGTAGGAGCGAGTGGCAGCCATTTTGGTTTTTTGTAAGTTTTGTTGGATAGTGGTGGGCGGGCCAACTCCCTGCATGATTTTCACAGGCATTGCAGTGGCCGAATCACCCAATGGAAACCGTAACACCTCCTTACTGCCGCCCCTGGGTGTGTTTTGGCAGGCACAAATTCTACTTTTATATATATAGATTGGTTCCTGACACTGTTTGCCACAGGTTGAGCAAGTTGACAGCATTGCCTTTATTGATCTGTCTACTTGTCCTCCCTTTTTCTCTGCCAGAGTATCAGAATCAATATAAAAGTAACTTTCAATTGTAATTTGATTACATGTTCCATTGGGACAATATTAATAAAGTAGCATACATATTGTAAGGTAATTTAGTAGTATTTGTCCAATCGAGCGGTTACTTTTCAGTAATTTGGTAAAATCTGCTCCAAACTAACTAGTTTTATGTGCTGCATTATTCGGTTTCGCTAAGGAGCATGCCCGTACGTGTGTACATAATGTCTGAATGTGCTCTCACACCTAGAATAGTACACTGCAAAAGAGGACCATAATTACCATATGCTCCATTTGTAATCGGGCTGAGAGAAAATAGCATTTGTAATTACAACTTGTTAACCTGCTTCTCTGCAAGCACTGCCATAGACATATATCGCCTTCTTCCATCGGAGAGCTGCTTGAATGCTCGCCTTCCTCCAACGGAGAGCTGCTTGAATGCTCGCCTTCCTCCAACGGAGAGCTGCTTGTATGCTCGCCTTCCTCCAACGGAGAGCTGCTTGTATGCTCGCCTTCCTCCATCGGAGAGCTGCTTGTATGCTTTCTTCTGCTCAACTAAAGGCTGAGGGGTGAGTTTCAGTTTAATATAGGAAAATGCTGTACTAGCATAAGTTAGTGTTTAATTATAGGTTCAAGGCTTCTCATTACGTGAGGGTACTATCTTAATGAATGCAAGAAGTGAAATAAATTTTTCTTCTTGCAGAAGGAAATCCCTGTACTCCCTGTACTTCCTTCCTGAGGGACACAGTTTTAAGATGGACAGACAGGAGGATTCAGGGTGCCCTTACTCATGTAAGTGTGCTTCTATCCCCCAGGGTCCATGATCCCTCAATGATGCTAGAGAAACACCTGTTGGGATAGTAGTGAACATTTTGAAAATCCCTCAAAGAGGAAAAGGTAAAAAGAAATTAGAGGGATGTAAAAGTAGGGGGTGGAGCGACGTGACAGGCAATCCAGAGGATGATCTAATTACTGAAGATGATGATCTAAGACAGGACAAAGTTTAGTTCTGAAGGGCTACCACCAGGCAAAAATTTCCCTGATTAAGCACAGGTGAGTTAATAAATGGCTCATTCATTTCCACTAACTCCCCTGTGCTTGATCAGGGAAATACTTAAATAATGGACTGTTGGTGGCCTTTGAGCACTGTTTGCTGCTGGAGGAAGTGCAACACCTTTGACATCTAGTAGCATTAGAACTGCAGTGACGTAGTAGCAACTGTATCTACGGAACCCTGCAGCCCATGAAGTCCAGGGAGATGCCTCACTCACAATCTAAAAGCTAAACATGTTGCTGTCTGTTTAACAACCCACCACCACACACACACCCCAAACACATGTGAATGGGTTGTAAGCAGGCTCACAGATGGGTGTCTCCTCACGGAGATCCCACCTGAAGAATAACCACAGGTATGACTTGGAGAAACACTAGCAACAGGACACAACTAACAGAAGCACTCATAAAAATTACTAAGTGTTCTGGGGCACATAAGAGAAATAGTGATGAGGATGTGTTAGAACAGTGGTTCTCAACCCGTGGCTACTAACAGGCCAGGATTTAAGAATTTCCTTGTAAGAGCACAGGTGAGATAATCAATATGACTGAGCCTCTGACCAACACACTTGTGTTCTAGCAGGGAAGTTCCTAAGTCCTGGCCTGTTAGTGGCCACTGAGGGCACGGGTTGAGAACCTCTGTGTTAGAATGTGCCCAAGAGTTTGTTCATTTGAAATAGCACCTACGGCTCCTGCTGCCAAAGTGTATGACTGAGTTTGTCGTAGGAGATGATGAGAGTCATAGACTGCCCCCACATCCTCTAGTCATGGTTTTTAAATCAATAAAGGTATAGGGTTCTTCTGTCAATAATGCAAACACACACTGAGTTCTTGTGAAGGAGTCTAAAACAATTCCAAAGTATGCCTGTAGAATGGCAAGGTTGCCAAGATATTGTCAGTTGAAATGCTGCTGTATTTTGTTGAAAACTAAGAATTTAGAGAACTGATGTCCTGTAGCCTCTCTGACACAGCCAAAGCCACAGGTATTTATTCTCCTTCCCAAGGACAACTGTGCCAGATTTGTACCAGAAGGTAGTCAGTGTGGTGGGTGAAGGGCCACAAAAGATCATATGGCAAGCTACTCTACCTGATGATATATGTGGGCAGAGTACATACTATATGACTCACTTCTCACTGGGTTTCTCTCTCACAATGAACGAGCAACACTAAATTGCAGCATCAGGTGACAGCCACTAATCTTACCTCTGGTTCGAATAGTATGATTATATATTTATGCATTTGTCATTTAGTGTGAAGTACCAAATAAATCATGTATTGGATATTCCTATTATACTGAATGATGGATTAAAAAACAGGTTCATGTATATTTAATATTTTAATAAAGACAATTTTATGTTATACAGTTGCAAACAGTATCAGTGGCCAAGAGGACCCCCAACACCATGTGTAAGTGAATACCTACCAATTTCCTCTGCCAGTGCACTATGCCAATATATGAAACCAGCGGGCTCCAAAGGACACAACCTAGCTTAAAATGTTTCATCATAGTCACCACTGGCACATCCTAAATTATACTGGGTGTGTGTGTGTGTGTACTCGCATTGTTCAGGACGCCAAGACACAGAAAACAAAAAAACAAAAAAAATTAACTGCAGAGCAGGATCCAGGTCAGCAAAAAAAACAGCAATCAAGTATATAAACCTCATCTGATAAGTTAAGTAGAATGGATACAATCTATCCCCAGATAGAGCATTCAGCTGCGAATGGTGTAACATGGTGGGCAATATACACATCAACATACTGGATATAAATTATATATCTTCAAAAATAAAGTAACATAATAAAAATATAAACCATTGTTACCAAAACATAAATATAGCAGTCATCACCATAATGAATCTTATACCCACTACTTAAAAGCATTGTCCTGATGAAAATGCAAAAAGTAAATGAAATAAAATTTCACTGTCGTCCAATACAGGTTACTGGTACACTGGGAGGCGATCCGCCCCTTTAAGTAGGCAGGAACATTCTCTAAATGTATGCAGGGGGCGGAGCCTCCCCTCCCTCTTAGGCTGCACTTCAGTCAGAACAAGCCAGAATTATTTGTTCCTCGTGTGTTCACACCAGGCAGAGAACAGCTCTCTTCAAGTTTTAGTTTCTTTGTTATTTTCACAAATATGGAATACCACCATTAGGCGGGTTACCAAGGCTGTCAAATGCCCTCTTTAAAGTGGATAGCACAGCTTCCAGGGTACTTCTGGTGGACCTTTTGCCCTGATGAGGGAATAACTTGATTTCAAGTATTTCCCTGGGGATTATCCTCTGTGGTAATTCTTTTCTTCTTGGTAACCTGAAGACAGAAGTCCTGCAGAAAGGTGAGCCACCCTTTGAGTGCCGAAGGTCCACTTGTCCCTCAGTGTCCCTTCATTGGGCTTGTACTTGGGGGTTCTCCTTGTGCACTCCAGCACTCATTGGGTGTTTTTATATATCTTGCTAATGCAGTGTACATGTGTATGTCTGAGTTTTGGAGCAGTTTATGTGGGATTTAACCCTTTCTCTGCTGGGTTTTCCAATTTTATGGGCATTTTCAACTTTTGCCTTGGTTGAGTAATGTTTGCTTTCATAGTACATATGTTTGCTATGTGTTATGGAACTTTTACTTTAAGAGGAAAGTTTATTAGAAATAATGTTCCGCGCCTTTAAGCGCGCTTTTCCCACATAGACGCCATTGCTCCTTTACTCTCTGTGGGCTTACACTGTGTGGGACGTATCTCTGGAACCGCTTCACATAGCGACTTCAGAGTGGGCTCATTTTACTTGTCTTCCCTTGCTCTATCATCTGGTTGTACGTTTGAGTGTGTTGGGGGATTCGGGGGGCTTCGGGCACTGTTTTGGGGTACTTGGTGAGGAAAACTATGCTTCCCATGAGCGCTCGGTTCGCGCTCTTTTTCTGATTGGCTCCCGTCGCGGCAGCCATTTTGTGAGTTCTTCTCATCGAGTATCCTACGCAGGGACCGGACCTTCTCTCTCTCCTCTGCTGATTAACTCTTCACTTGCCAGATAAGTTTAGTTTTAAACGTTTCTGGGGTGAATATTTAATCTTTCACACTTTAATTGGGTGATTCCTATCTGTGGGGTATATCTGACGCTGTGAGCATGTCTACTCCACTTGAGCTTGGGACTAGACCTAAGACAAAGGACGCTGGGGTATCTGTCTCCCCCATTGCGTTTTGCTCATCCTGTCATGCAGGGCTACCTAGAGAATTTTCTGGTCATTTATGCCCAACTTGTGCGGAAGGTCATGGCAGCAACCCAGGGCCTTCCAGTCACACTATTGAGCCAACATGGGTGAAAGAGTTCAAGGCTGCAACTAGGGATCTCAGATCCACTCTTCAGCTCTTTCCCTCTCAGGTTCAGGGGGCTCTTCAAGTATGGCAGACCTCCTCCACTGTCAGGACCTCCCTGCCCAAGCCACAGGGAGCTCCTGACGTCTCTGATTCTTCTGAAGAAGAATTGTTGCAGGATTCTGATGAGGATGGTACAGTTATTGAGTCTACCAGATCGGTTGGGGACCCTTTTGAATGTGATCCTGAACTCTCTGCTGAGGGTTTGATCAGGGCTTTGCTGACCACCCTCAATCTTCCCTTGTGTCAGGAATCTACTCTTGACCCAACGGACGTGTTTCAGAAACCTTCTAAGGCTGTTACATGTTTCCCTACTAATCCTACTCTTGAACGCTTAGTCTCTGATGCGTGGAGAAATCCTGATAAATCTTCTTCTGTATCAAAAAAGTTTGCTAAACTTTATCCTTTTCCTGAGACTGAACTGGCTAAATGGGTTCATCCTCCTAAGGTGGATGCTCCAGTTTCTAGGTTGTCTAAATCTACTGCCTTGGCTGTCTCTGATGCTTCTGCCCTACAAGATTGGACGGATAAAAAGTTAGAAACTTTTCTTAAGTCTATTTTTGCCTCTATTGGTACTGCCATGCGTCCAACCTTTGCTGTGGCGTGGGTTAACCGGGCCATTGCAGTCTGGACTGAACAGCTTACTGTGGCGGTTCGCCAAGATGCGCCTGTGTCAGAGCAGTTGCAACTCCTTGCTAATATTTCTGAAGCTCAGAATTATGTTTCTGACTCTGCTTTTGACGCAGTTCGCATGATGGCGAGGGCCTCCACTTCTTCTGTGGTGGCTAGACGCGCTCTTTGGCTAAAAATTTGGTCTGCTGACACCGCTTCCAAGAAAGTTTTGCTTTCTTTGCCCTTTCAAGGGACTTCCCTGTTTGGATCTGAGCTAAAGGAATTGATTAGCGAGGCTACTGGAGGTAAAAGTACTCTTCTACCCTCAGTCTTTAAAAAGAAATTCCCAGCTAAACGCTATCAGTCCTTTCGTTCCTTCCAAACTGAGACACGCCCCGCGTCCCAGGCGGTTCCGCCTGCTCCGCGCACCTCCTCCAAGCCCAAACCGCCCTGGAAGCCCAAAGTTGCCTCCAAGACTGCTTCGGCATGACTCGCCGAACCTGGATCCGCATCCAGCTGTAGGTGGGCGTCTTCACATCTTTCACCGGGTTTGGGAGGATTCAGTGGCGGACCCTTGGGTTCTTCAGGTGGTGTCAGTGGGATACAGGATCCCTTTCTTTTCTCTTCCTCCCTTTCGGTTCCATTTTACTCGTCCTTCTCAGGACCCCACAAAAAGGCGTCTGTTCGACGACGCTATTCAGGATCTTTTGGACAAAGAAGTCCTGGAACCAGTTTCTCCAGAGGACACAGGTTCAGGATTCTATTCCAACCTGTTCGTTGTGGCCAAAAAAGGACGGTGGAGCTCGTCCTATTTTGGACCTCAAAGATCTCAATTCCTTTGTTGTGAGTACCCACTATCGACAGGAATCTCTGCGCACTGTGATAGCTGCTATGACTCCGGGGGAATTCCTTGCCTTCCTGGATCTTCAGGATGCATATCTGCACATCCCTATCCATCTAGAGAGCAGGCGGTATCTCAGGTTTGCCTGCCACAGAGGTCATTTTCAGTTTTCGGCTCTTCCCTTTGGACTGACAACAGCTCCGCAGGTTTTTCAGCGAGTCTTGGGAGCTTTGATAGCAGTAATCCATCGGGATGGCATCAGAGTGACTCCCTACATGGACGATTTACTCTTGAAAGCTTCATCAGCGGAGATCCTTCACCAGCAGGTTCAGGCTTGCATTCAGACACTCACTCGCCACGGATGGATTGTGAATCTGGACAAGTCAGACTTGGTTCCATCTCAGCAGATAATCTTCCTGGGTCTCCTGTTCGACACTCAGCGGTGCATGGTGTTTCTACTAGAGGAGGTGGCTCATCAGATTGCTCTCCGAGTATCAAAGATTCTGGCTCTCGAGCGGATTCCAGTGCCGAAATTGACTTCTCTGGTGGGGAAATTCATTTCCACAATAGAGGCGGTGCCATTTGCTATGGCACACACCAGGGAACTTCAGAGGTTCGTGATCCAGACGTGCAGGAATCGTCCAGACCATCTGCAGCTATCCGTCTCTCTACCTCCTCATGTTGAGTTGAGCTTGGAATGGTGGTTGGATCTGTCTCATCTCCTGAAAGGGAGATCCTTCCAGATCCCTTATTGGACCACGGTCACGTCGGATGCCAGCCTCCTAGGATGGGGGGCAGTGTTGGGTCGCTTCAGTGCCCAGGGGAAGTGGGGATTGGAGGAATCTCTCCTCTCCATCAACATTCTGGAACTACGTGCCATCTTCCTTGCCCTGAGACATTGGGAATCTCAACTGGAGGGTTGTCCAGTCAGAGTAGAGTCCGACAACGCCGCCGCAGTGGCTTACATCAACAGGCAAGGCGGAACAAGAAGTCTCGCCGCCTGGTTAGAGGTCAAGGCCATTTTGTCTTGGGCGGAAGCTCATGTTCCCGTCATCTCAGAGGTACACATTCCAGGCGTAGACAACTTCATGGCAGACTTTCTCATTCGTCACACAGTCGACAGCGGAGAGTGGGCTCTTCATCCAGAGGTGTTTCACCTTCTAACCCAGATGTGGGGGGTTCCTGTAGTGGATCTGATGGCAACCAGGCACAACAGGAAGGTTTCAGTGTTCTGCTCTCGGTGGAGGGATCCACTGGCCCTGGCAGTGGACGCCTTGTCAATCCCTTGGGAATTCTCCCTAGCCTACATCTTCCCTCCTCTTCCACTGTTGATCAGATCATCCAGAAGCTGAAGATGGAGCGTTGTCCAGTTATTCTAATCGCTCCGAATTGGCCTTGTCAGTCCTGGTATCCGGATCTGATGGCAATGTCTGTAGCGGAGCCCTTTCCGCTTCCCTCTCGTCCAGATCTTCTGCTACAAGGCTACCTGTGGAAGGAGGATGTTCATCGTCTTCATTTGATGGCTTGGAGGTTGAATCCTCAATTTTGAAGAAAAAGGGTTTTTCCTCTTCTGTGGTGTCTACGATCCTACGCGCTCGTAAGCCTGTGTCTTCTAAGATCTATCACCGAGTCTGGTCAACTTTTGTTGCATGGTGTGCTGATAGGGATCTATCGCATGATTTTCATCTTCCTGCTGTCCTGGCCTTTTTACAGGACGGTGTTTATAATGGACTCAGTCTGAGTTCTCTCAAGGTTCAGACTTCAGCGCTCTCTGTCTTTTTCCAGGAGCGCATTGCCGTTATTCCTGACGTCAAAGTTTTCTTCCAAGGTGTGGCTCATGTTCGGCCCGCTTTCAAGAGTCCGGCTCCTCAGTGGGACCTTAATCTAGTTCTGGGGGTTCTCCAATGACCTCCCTTTGAGTCCTTGGCTACTATTCCTTTACGCCTTTTGACCTGGAAGATGGCCTTCCTTTTGGCTATTGTATCTGTTCGCCGGGTGGCAGAATTACAAGCCTTGTCTTGTAAACCTCCTTATCTGGTGTTCCACAAGGATAAGGCTGTGCTTCGCACTTCCAAGGAATTTTTGCCTAAGGTTGTCTCCGAATTTCACATCAATCAGGAGATTGTGGTGCCCTCTTTCTGCCCTAACCCTTCCTCTGACAAGGAGAGGGATCTTCATTTGTTAGATGTAGTGCGTTGTCTCAAATTTTATGTCCATCGCACTGAGTCTATCAGGAAGTGTGACGCTCTGTTTGTCATTCCTAAGGGGCCTAGGGCAGGGAGACCGGCATCCAAGGTGACCATTGCATCTTGGATAAAATCTACTATTCGTAAGGCTTACGAATTGCGGAATAAACATGTGCCCTTTCGGGTCACTGCTCATACTACCAGATCAATTGGGGCCTCTTGGGCCTATAAGAATCAAGCGTCTGCTGATCAGCTGTGCCGGGCGGCCACTTGGTCCTCTGTGCACACTTTTCAAAGCACTACCGTGTGGATGTGCTGGCTTTGGCTGATGCCAGCTTTGGGAGGAAGGTCCTGGAGGCGGTTTTGCCTATCTAGGATCTTCTTCTTCTGAGATTCTCAGTGCTTCCTTACTGTTGAGCCCTGTTGGCTCTGGTTCAGTGTGGTGTGTTTTGTTCTTGGGGTCTGTTCTTACCCCTAGTTGGTGTCCGTTGACACTTCTGATTGTTGGGATCTATGACCGGTTGGTTCATAGAGGTTCTGGTGACACTGGGGGCCTTGCGCCTGGTCCTTGCCTTCTTCCCGCCTCTGGGAAACTCAATGTTTCGACATCCCAGTGTACCAGTAACCTGTATTGGACGACAGTGAAAATAGGATTTTAGTCTTACCTGTTAAATCCTTTTCACTTAGTCCATACAGGTTACTGGTCTCCCACCCTGTCAAGAGACCATGCTTGGCTCTCCTGTGGCATGCTGTGGGAGTCCTTTGGGGCATGCTCATAGGGGTCTTCTTCTTCTCTCCTATCTCTGGTCAGTGTTAGTGTCTCAAATCATTCTGTCTTGTTCTGACTGAGGTGCAACCTAAGAGGGAGGGGAGGCTCCGCCCCCTGCATACATTTAGGGAATGTTCCTGCCTACTTAAAGGGGCGGATCGCCTCCCAGTGTATCAGTAACCTGTATGGACTAAGTGAAAAGGATTTAACAGGTAAGACTAAAATCCTATTATAGTCACAAAATATCCCAAAATCTATGAATAAACTTGGTGTACCTTTGTGAGTAGTGAACATATAATAATTCAGATAATATGGTAATATAATCCTTCAATTATTGAATGAGTTCTTAATAAGAACTGGTAAATTGTTATCCAGTCTCGTGAGATAAGTGATGATGAATGGTCAATAAAGTGAATAATATTCCAATTAGCAAAATGGAAGAGGTTTTTCTTACCGATATTTCCCTCTACGGAGATACATCCAAGTGGGTATGCGTCACCTCCCTCCAGCTGGGGTAGGACCAATGAAATGCTTAAAAGGAAGCCTCATACTTCCCTGGTAAGCTATCTTTTGTCATAGCTAGGAGTGCTGTGGAGGGATACAGAAGAAAAGGAAAAATAGCGGTACGAAAAAAAATTCTCCCTTTCTTCTGTGTCCCTATCCACAATGATAGAGACAAGTGGGATATACCAAAGTCATATCTTAAGGGTGGGAAGGAAGAATAGTGAGAAGACCTCCCCTAGTTGTGTAGCCGCCCTGAACCAACACAGCTATAAAATAGTATATTATGAAGAATAACTGTGAATAAGTAAAAACATGCAAATGTTTTTCCCTCTCCAGTATGTAAGGCAGCCTGAAGGACCTACCTGCAATATCTTACTTCAGATGTAAGTAGAGGCCTGGACCTCCAGGTGGCAATACTTAATGAAGGTAGATACAGAGCTTTGAAAATGTCCTCTGCACAGACTGATGCTTATGAGGCCCATGAGATAGAAACTGCCCTGGTTGAATGGGCTCTAGGTTTTCTAGGAGGATCCTTTCCTGCTTCAAGGTATGTTGCCAAAATGCACTGAGTTATCCACCTGGAGATGGATGCTTTGGAGGCTGCGGAACCTTTGAATTTTCCCTGACAGGGATTCCGATTTTCTGAACTTCTTTGTTCTCTCAAGATAAATAGACTTACATCTTACCAAATCCAGGTTATGTAGTTCCTCCTATTTTTTCCCTTTGGAAAAAAGGATGGTAATATAATATCCTGATTGAGGTAAAAAGGTGACAACTTTTCATCTGAATTCAGTATTGGGCCTCAATAGCACCTTGACGAAAAATGATGTAGGGAGATTTTGCTGATAAGGCAGGGAATTCGGAAACCCTTCTAGCTTGAGGTAATCACCATGAGAAACACTGCCTGCAAGGTAAGGAACTTAAGAGGAACTGGATCCAGCGGCTCAATTTTTGAAGATGCTGATAACTGGTTTAATACCATGTTTAAGTTCCCAGGGGTAATTACTTTTCTTATTCTTGGTCTGGATTTTTGATATGGCTCTCGGGAATCTCCTTACCAGATCGTCTTCAGCAAACTGCTTTCCTTTTTGCAAAAAAACTTAGAACGCTACAGGAATTTATGGTAAATCTTTGTAGACTGGACTTCTTGCACCTATTATATAAGATTTTCTGCACTCTACAGTATATGCTGTTTGTAGATGCTTTTCTACCAGAGATTATGGTATTTATGACCTTGTCTGAGAGGCCTCTGGATCTTGTGGAGTTCCTCTCAGCTTCCAGGCCATTTGTTTAAAAAAACCCAGATTGTGATGAAAAACTGGTCCCCGGGAAAAGGAGATCCATCCTGACAAGGAGTGTCTAAGGTTTTTCCACTTATAGATTGATTAGTTCAGAAAAACATATTCTTGTTTGCCAGTCTGGTGCTATGAGAATCACCATGGCCCTGTCTTTCCTGATTTTCCTGAAGACGTTTGGTATCATAGGAATGGGAGGGGACAGGTACACTATTGAGAAGTTCCAAGGTTGAGACATGGCATCTGTGCCCAGTGCTCTGGAGTGTCTTTCCCTGGAGAAGAAGTTTTCACACTTTCTGTTGTCCCATGAGGCCATCAAATTGATCACCAGCTTCCCCCATTTCTCAGCAATCTGACTGAAGACGTCCTTGTTGAGGGACCACTCTCCTGGGTCTAGTTTGTTCCTAAGCTCAAAAAGACAAGAAAACATAGGAGCGTCAATAGTGTAATATTGTTTTGACCAATCAATACAATTCTTTAAATGTACTCACATTAGATAGTTGCCAGATACTTGTTATCAAGATTACTGGCTCACTTGTAAACAGAGATATTTACCCGTCTCTGTTTGGGCACACAGCTCATCAGTGGATCCAATACACTGGAGGAGGCTCAGACTTTCCAAAAATTAATATCCTTTATTAAAACATCCACAATATAAATGGATATAAAATTACACAGGTAAATCACGCTTACGCGTTTCGCAGTTAAAAGAACGCTGCTTTATCAGAAAAAACAAAGAGCCGCCGCCAAGCAGAATACAGTTATGGAGAGGGCGTGCGCAATCATAGAAGGCCTAAACATATGACAAAACCCACTACTACTCAATAATCAAAAGGTGAGCACATCTTTCCCATGCAGTGAACTTCAGAAAACATGTATCCAGAGTCACAACAATATTAATCTAGAGTTACAATGATATTACAACACATTATATCTTAATTTAAAAAAATAATAAAAAAAATAAATAAAAAACAAGACTTAAAACGTAAACAATGAAAAATACAAATATATATATATATATATATATATATATATATCAAAACATATTGCGTGACGTGATGTTCAAATTGCAAAACACAATATAACGAAAAGTATTTCAAATTACATAACCCGATGGTTTTCCCATAAAATAGGACACACTAATAGATAAATACGGATCCCTAACCCAAAGACATATAAAAATCAATGATTTACTGAATTAAATGATCAAGCAAATAATTTAAATTAATAAAATAATAATACATCAAAATACTCAAGATATCCTCCAACTCCCATTATGAATACAATACTAGACTTGTGCACGGGAAAAAAAATTCGGTAAAATCTGATTTCAGACAATTTTTTTTTTTGTTTAGCTGATCCGATATTCAGTCCGGACCTGTTCGACTCGGACGAAATTCAGGTACAATCCGAATTATTCAGCCGAATTCACCATGCTTTTAAAAATACAGTAATGAAAATTAGATAAAAATAAGTGGAACCATTTCTAGGGTCTAAATGAAGAAGGTGGAACAGGGTAGGGTGGAGCTTTAGCCTTATGGTACTGTAGATGAAGCATGGATGTAGCTATTTGAAGGAAGACTGAGGATGACTGGTGGAGGGTGGACTCAGAAGATAGATATACAACTTTTATTAGAATAGACTACAAAACTGAGGATGACTGGAGCAGGCAGGACTCATATACGACTTTTCTTTGATTAGAGTTAGACTTTAAAACTGAGGAAGCCTGGAGCAGGCAGGACATAGACATACAACTTTTCTTAGAATACAGTTAGGCTTCAAAACTGAGGAAGCCTGGAGCTGGCAGGCCTCATAGACATACGACTTTTCTTAGAGTTAGACTACAAAACTGAGGAAGCCTGGAGCAGGCAGGACTCATTAGATATATAACTTTTGTTAGAATAGAGTTAGACTACAAAACCGAGGAGGCCTGGAGTAGGCATGACATAGACATACAACTTTTCTTAGAATAGAGTTAGACTTCAAAACTGAGGAAGTCTGGAGCAGATAGGATTCAGTGACATACGACTTTTCTTAGATTACAGTTAGACTTCAAAACTGAAGAACCTGGAGCAGGCAGGACTCAGTAGATAAATATATATGACTTTTCTTAGATTAGAGTTAGACTACAGAACTGAGGAAGCCTGGAGCAGGCAGGAGTTTACTGATGCCGCTAGAGTGTGAGTTTAGTAGTCACCATGTGGCAAACATCTTTGGGATCCAGTGTTTGTATGATATCGTCCTTGACTTCATCCCGTTTCCACCGAAAAGTGGTACCGTCGTATAAGATTACCAAAATCAGCCATGCAGAAGAGAAAAAAGGTAGCAGGAATTTTTTATACCAGGGCCGGTGTGTGGAAATTTGTATTTAGTGTAGCGTCGGGTATAAGGGTTAAGGTAAGGGTTTTTGGTTACCACTTTTCTTAGAATAGAGTTAGACTACAAAACTGAGGAAGCCTGGAGCAGGCATCCTCAGTAGATAAATATATACAACTTTTCTTAGATTAGAGTTAGACTACAAAACTGAAGAAGCCTGGAGTAGGCAGAACTCAGTGACATATGACTTTTCTTAGAATAGAGTTAGTCTACAAAACTGAAGATGTATATGTGCTGAGCATTGAACACCCACAAATCTGACATCACGGAGACCCTTCGTCATGTTAACAACACTGTAGATGTAACAAGCAGCAAACTACAGAACACTGGAGCAGGCATACAAGACATACAACTTTTCTTACATTACAGCTGGACTACAAAACTGAGGAAGCCTGGAGTAGGGAGGACTCATAGACATACAACTTGTCTTAGAATAGAGTTAGACTACAAAACTGTGGAAGTCTGGAGCAGGCAGGACTCATAGACATACGACTTATCTTAGAATAGAGTTAGACTTCAAAACTGAGGAAGCCTGGAGCAGGCAGGACTCAGACATATGACTTTTCTTAGAATAGAGTTAGACTTCAAAACTGAGGAAGCCTGGAGCAGGCAGGACTCATAGACATACGACTTGTCTTAGAATAGAGTTAGACTTCAAAACTGAGGAAGCCTGGAGCAGGCAGGACTCATAGACATACGACTTTTCTTAGAACAGAGTTAGACTACAAAAGTGAGGAAGCCTGGAGCAGGCAGGAGTTTACTGACACTGCAATTTGTTTGCTAGAGTGTGAGTTTAGTACTCACCATGTGGCAAACATCTTTGGGATCCAGTGTTGGTACGATATCGTCCTTGACCACATCCCGTTTCCACCAAAAAGTGATACCATTGGATAAGATTACCAAAATCAGCCATACAGGAGAGAAAAAAGGTAGCAGGATTTTTTATACCAGGGCCGGTGTGAGGAAATTTGCATTTAGTGTAGCATCGGGTATTAGAGTTAAGGTAAGGGTTTTTGGTTACAACTTTTCTTAGAATAGAGCTAGACTACAAAACTGAGGAAGCCTGGAGCAGGTAGGACTCAGTGATATACGACTTCTTAGAATAGAGTTAGACTTCAAAATTGAGGAAGCCTGGAGAAGGCAGGACTCATAGACACACGACTTTTCATAGATTAGAGTTAGACTACTAAATTGAGGAAGCCTGGAGCAGGCAGGACTCATAGACATATGTATTTTTTTAGATTAGAGTTAGAAGAGAAAACTGAGGAAGCCTGGGGCAGGCAGGACTCATAGACATACAACTTTTCTTAGATTAGAGTTAGACTTCAAAACTGAGGAAGCCTGGAGTAGGCAGGACTCAGTAAATAGATATACAACTTTTCTTAGAATAGAGTTAGACTTCAAAACTGAGGAAGCCTGGGGCAGGCAGGACTCATAAACATGCGAGTTTTCTTAGATTAGAGTTAGACTACTAAATTGAGGAAGCCTGGAGCAGGCAGGTCTCAATAGATAGATATACGACTTTTGTTAGAATAAAGTTAGACTTTAAAACTGAGGAAGCCTGGAGCAGGCAGTTTACTGACACCGCCACTTGTTTGCTAGAGTGTGAGTTTAGTAGTCACCATGTGGCAAACGTCTTTGGGATCTGGTGTTGGTACGATATCATCCTTGACTTCATCCCGTTTCCACCAAAAATTGGTACTGTCGGATACGATTACCAAGATCAGCCATACAGGAGAGTAAAGGTAGCATGGATTTTTTATACCAGCGCCAGGACCAGTCTAGGGAAATTTGAATTTAGTGTAGCGTTGGGTATAAGAGATAAGGTAAGGGTTTTTGGTTACGACTTTTCTCAGAACAGAGCTAGACTACAAAACTGAGGAAGCCTGGAGCAGGCAGGACTCATAGACATACGACTTTTCTTAGATTACAGTTAGACTTCAAAACTGAGAAAGCCTGGAGCAAGCTGAACTCAGTGGCATACAAATTTTCTTGGATAAGATAGACTACAAAACTGAGGATGTAGATGTACTGAGCAGTGAACACCCACAAATCTGACATCACGGAGACCCTTCGTCATATTAACAACACTGTAGATGTAAGCAGCAGCAAACTACAGAACACTGGAGCAGGCAGGACTCAGAAGATAGATATATGACTTATGTTAGAATAGAGTTAGACTTCAAAACTGAAGAAGCCTGGGGCAGGCAGGACTCATAGATATACGAGTATTCTTAGATTAGAGTTAGACTACTAAATTAAGGAAGCCTGGAGCAGGCAGGACTCAGTAGATAGATATAAGACTTTTGTTAGAACAGAGTTAGACTACAAAACTGAGGAAGCCTGGAGCAGGTAAGACTCATAGACATATGACTTTTCTTAGATTACAGTGAGACAAAAACTGAGGAAGCCTGGAGCAGTCAGGACTCATAAACATACAACTCTTCTTAGATTAGAGTTAGACATCAAAACTGAGGAAGCCTGGAGCAGGCAGGACTCAGACATACAACTTGTCTTAGAATAGAGTTAGAATACAAAACTGAGGAAGCCTAGAGCAGGCAGGACTCAGCGACATACGACTTTTCTTAGAATAGGGTTAGACTTCAAAACTGAGGAAGACTGGAGCAGGCAGGACTCAGTAGACAGGCATATGACTTTTCTTATAATAGAGTTAGACTTCAAAACTGAAGAAGCCTGGAGCAGGCAGGAGTTTACTGACACCACCACTTTTTTTTGCTAGAGTGTGAGTTTAGTAGTCACCATGTGGCAAACATCTTTGGGATCCAGTGTTGGTAAGATATTGTCCTTGACTTCATCCCGTTTCCACCAAAAAGTGGTACCGTCAGATAAGGTTACCAAAATCAGCCATACAGGAGAGAAAAAAGGTAGCAGGGATTTTTTTTATACCAGCGCCAGGGCCGGTGTGTGGAAATTTGTATTTAGTGTAGTGTCGGGTATTAGGGTTAAGGTAGGGGTTTTTGGTTATGATTTTTCTTTGTATAGAGTTAGACTACAAAACTGAGGAAGCCTGGAGCAGGCAGGACTCATAGACATACAACTTTTCTTAGATTAGAGTTAGACTTCAAAACTGAGGAAGCCTGGAACAGGCAGGACTCGGTGACAAATGACTTTTCTTAGAATAGAGTTAGACTTCAAAACTGAGGAAGCCTGGAGCAGGCAGGACTCGATAGATATACGACTTTTCTTACATTAGAGTAAGACTTCAAAACTGAGGAAGCCTGGAGAAGGCAGGACTCAGTAGACAGACACATAACTTTTCTTAGAATAGAGTTAGACTACAAAACTGAAGAAGCCTGGAGTAGGCAGAACTCATAGACATACAACTTTTCTTAGATTACAGTTAGACTACAAAACTGAGGAAGCCTGGAGCAGGGAGGACTCATAGACACACGACTTTTCTTAGATTACAGTTAGACTACAAAACTGAAGAAGCCTGGAGCAGGCAGGACTCATAGACATACGACTTTTCTTAGATTAGAGTTAGACTACAAAACTGAGGAAGCCTGGAGTAGGGAGGACTCATAGACATATGACTTTTCTTAGAGTAGAGTTAGACTACAAAACTGAGGAAGCCTGGAGCAGGTAGGACTCAGTAGACAGATATACGACTTTTCTTAGATTAGAGTTAGGCTACAAAACTGAAGAAGTCTGGAGCAGGCAGGACTCAGTAGATAGATATACGATTTCTGTTAGAACAGAGTTAGACTACAAAGCTGAGGAAGTGTGTAGCAGGCAGAACTCATAGACATATGATTTTTCTTAGATTACAGTTAGACTACAAAACTGAGGAAGCTTGGAGCAGTATCACAGTACCTGTGATTCTGCGACAGGGTGACAAGATTACTTCCGGGTTTTCTCTGCAAGGTTCTTATTGGCAATTGGGAAATGGCTCCGCCTACGGTTAGCCTTTTTAAACTCTCTCCTATCATCCTTTCAGCACCCTTTCGTGGTGTACCTGTACCTAGCGTTTGTTTTGCTGCTTGTTCCTGTTCCGTGTATGACCCGGCTTGCATGACTATGCTCCTGTTGCTCCTGTGTTCCGATTCCGTTTATGACTAGGACTGTCTGACTACCTCCGTGTGTACCGACCTGGCTTTGGCTGGGCATCCGATTCCGTTACTGACTAGGACTGGCTACTACCTCTGTGTGTACCGATTTGGCAGTTCTGGCTTCAGACCTATCAGGGTGCGTACCCTGAGTTCCGTTCCGCCTACTCTCTCTTACAGTAATACCTCTACAGCGCCTGCGTAGCCTGTCACACCCGAAACAACTGGGAGACTGTTTTACAAGTAGCTCTGGTCACTTGCCAGTATCTGATGTACTGCCTCCGCTATCCTTAGTGTTGTAGGGACTCGGTCACTTGCCCGTGTCCTATTGTGTTGCCTCCGCTATCCCTAGTGTTCTAGGGACTTGGTCACTTGCCAGTGTCCTATCTGTCCTTCCTCCGCTAACCCTAGCGTTCTAGGGACTTGGTCACTTGCCAGTGTCCTATCTGTGCTGCCTCCGCTATCCCTAGCGTTCTAGGGACTTAGTCTCTTGCCAGTGTCCTACCTGTGCTGCCTCCTCTAACCCTAGTGTTCTAGGGACTTTGTCACTTGCCAGTGTCCTATCTGTGCTGCCTTCGCTATCCCTAGCATTCTAGGGACTTGGTCACTTGCCAGTGTCCTATCTATGCTGCCTCTGCTATCCCTAGCGTTCTAGGGACTTGGTCACTTGCCAGTGTCCTATCTGTGTTGCCTCCGTTATCCTAAGCCTTCTAGGGAGTTGCCCTGCAGATACCCACCGCTATAGTAGGGCCTTTCCGCTGTGTGGTGCCGTTGTGGTTTTCCTTGTTCCAGTGACCTGTCTACGGATCAAGCCAGTATTGTCCTACTGTTGTTATTGCCCAATGATATTTCTGTCCATCCTGACCTGCGTCAGATTTGGAAAATATCACAGTACTGACCTCATCTGGACCTGAGTAGGATTATTGCTTTTGGTCATTTATTTCTCAATAAAGCTTTTCTTAACCTTACCTAATTGCCTGAGTGTTCTTACAAAACCATGACAGGATGAAAGGGCCAATGACCTCAGACAATACAGGTGAAGGTAGCTCTCAGAATATCCATTGGAGAATGGACTCACATGAGCAACGCTTGGATCAGTTGTCGCTGGCCGTGCAGACGATTCTGGAGCATACCGCTCACCTTGACAAACCTGTGCAGGCATCAGTGGCTACCCCAGTTTTTGCACCGATGGCACAAGCTATGGCTCCAAGTAATCCAGGTAGAGGGTTGTCCGCAACCGCTCCTCTCCCATTGAGATATGATAGGGAACCTACCTTATGCCGTGGTTTCTTGATCCAGCTAGAAATTTTTTTGGAACTGGTACCCCAGGCTTTCCCGAGTGAGAGATGCAAGGTGGGATTCATGATATCCCTGTTGACAGGCAGAGCACTGGCCCGGGCTAACCCAATCTGGGAGACGGCCAAACCTATTACTACAAACTTTGCTGGGTTCATAAGGGCCTTCAGTAGTGTATTGGAGGATCCTGGGTGTGCCTCCTCTGCAGCAAAACTATTAATGAGAATCCAGCAGGGCACATGTACAGTTGCAGACTATGTAATCAAATTTCGCACACTTGCTGCAGAGGTTGGTTGGAACGATGAGGCACTTGTGGCAGCCTTCACACAAGGCCTCGATGATAAAATAAAAGATGAAATCGCTGCTCGTGAGTTGCTGGAAGAGCTGGACAAATTCATTGAGTTTCCTACCTTGATTGACACTCGCATAAGGGAAAGGAACCTGTATAAACACCGTAAGCAGAGATCTCCAACTGAGTCGTTCCCAGCTCTAATTTCCCACCCGTGCCTCCCTCACCTCCCGTGCCTCCTGGTGCTACAAGCAATAGTATTGAGCCTATGTAGCTGGGCTTTACACGATTGTCTAAGGAAGAGAGGCTCTTCCGCCGCAGACAAGGCTTGTGTCTGTATTGTGGGAAAGCTGGACACTTGTTGTGGTCTTGTCCTGTGCAGCCAGGAAACGAACACACCAAGGGTCCGGTAGGGTACAAGTCCTAGGTAGTGTATATCAGTCCCCAGAGGGCACACAATGTAAACCCGTGGTGGAGGTTGTGGCATCCTGGGTAAGGTCTTCCTTTACTGCTCCTGCCTTGATTGATTCCTGTGCGGCCGGCTATTTTATGGATAAGGAGTTTACTGTCCTGCATAATATTCCATTGGTTGAGATGGAATCCCCATTGGACATTGAGGCCATTGACGGAAGACCTTTGGTCCCCCCTAAGTTACTCAGGAGACATGTCCATTGGTGATCCGTATTGGAGCACTTCATACGAAGACTTTGAGGTTCCAGATTATTCAGTCTCCTCACTATGCAGTCATTCTGGGATTTCCATGGCTGAATACACATAATCCCAGAATAGACTGGAGGTCCTGCAAAATCCTGGCTTGGTCTGACTTTTGTATGGAACATTGCTTACGGCAACCTACCAAGATCTTGTGTACCTCTCCCTCATTACCGCTTGAATACCAGTTATTCAGCGATGTGTTCAGTAAGGGAGAGTCTAGCACTCCATGCCTCCTAAGGGCAGAACTTATCCATTGTCCTGTGAGGAGAATCAGGCAATGGAGGAATAAATCTCTGATGCTGTGGCTCGCGGCATAATTCGTAAATCTTCCTCGCTCGCGGGGGCTGGATTCTTTTTTGTTAAAAAGAAAATTGGGGAACTCAGACCCTGAATAGACTATAAGGGTCTGAATAAGATAATGATGAAGAACGCTTACCCCATCCTACTCATTACGGAGTTGTTTGATCGACTCAAGGGCGTTTCCATTTTCACCAAATTGGATTTAAGGGCAGCATATAACCTAGTAAGGATCAAAGAGGGTGATGAGTGGGAATCCACTTTCAATACTCGGACAGGGCACTAAGAGTATTTAGTGATGCCCTTTGTGTTATGCAATGCTCAGGC
Source organism: Rhinophrynus dorsalis (assembly GCA_037306005.1). Classification (NCBI taxonomy): domain Eukaryota; kingdom Metazoa; phylum Chordata; class Amphibia; order Anura; family Rhinophrynidae; genus Rhinophrynus; species Rhinophrynus dorsalis. Next base: position 235,317,207 of record CM074719.1, read on the forward strand.
AGTATTTCAGGAGCTTATAAACAATGTTCTTAGGGACATGTTACAGTCCTGTGTAGTGGTCTACTTGGAAGACATTTTAATTTATTCTTCTGATTTGGAGATGCACTGTAAGCATGTCATTACAGTGCTGCAGCGGCTGAGAGAGAATAAATTATTCTGCAAACTGGACAAGTGCGAATTTCATAAGTCCAAGGTGCCGTTCTTGGGCTATGTCATTTCCAAAGAAGGCATTGCTATGGACAAAGACAAACTCTCCTCTGTGTTGCAATGGCCACGCTCCATTGGTCTTAAACCCTTGCAATGGTCCTTGGGCTTTGCGAATTATTATAGGAAATTTATTTGTGACTATTCCATGATTGTGAAACCATTGACAGACATGACACATAAAGGGGCTAATGCTTCTATGTGGTCTCCAGAGGCAGAGAGGGCGTATGAATCCTTAAAATCTGCATTTTCCTCAGCATCTGTACTATTGCATCCTATACCTGGTTTGCCATTCACCTTTGAGGGTGACACTTCCGAGACAGGTGTAGGGGCAGTGTTGTCACAGAGGCCTGGGCCTGGGAAGACACTAATGCCATGCGGATTTTTCTCTAAAAAGATGACCAAGGCCCAAAGTGTCTATATATTATATTCGAGATTGCGAATTATTGGCGACCATTGGCTCCATCTGCTGGAGGGCACCAGGGTGCCGATTCTGATTCTGACGGACCATAAGAATCTTACCTACCTCTCTGAGGCAAAAAGGTTATCTCTCAGACAAGCCAGATGGGCCTTATTCCTTTCACGCTTCAATTTCATTGTTTCTTACTTACCTGGTACCGAGAATATAAGGACTGACACCCTATCTAGACAATTTGGTCCACATCCGGAGTCCGAAACAGAACCTGTGCCTATTATACCTCCGGATCGTATCCTTGCCACACTACGTACCAGTATCACATCCCCATTGGGTGAGGAGATCTTGGCATCCCAGGCCAATGCCCCTCCGGAGATACCCATGGGCAAGTGCTTCGTGGCTGAACCATTCCAGGCCAAGTTGATGGAGACGTATCATGCCTCTCGTGCAGCCGGTCACGTGGGCAAAAATCAATTGATCTGGTCCTTGTCCCGAATGTTCTGGTGGCCTACATTAAGGGCTGACTGTGCCGCATTTACTGCAGTCTGTGCCACTTGTGCTCGCTCCAAGGCACCTTCCAGTCGGGCTTTTACAAGCTGTTCCTAATAGTAACCGCCCATGGTCACATGTATCTATCGATTTCATGGTAGAATTGCCTGTATCTAATGGCTACACAGTTATACTTATGGTGGTTGATAGATTTTTGAAAATGGCCCACTTTGTGCCTCTCCCTGGCTTGCCATCGGCTAAAACATTGGCCATGGTGTTCTCGAAGGAGGTGTTCCGACTCCATGGAGTCCCCAAGGTCCTGTTCTCCGATCGCGGGAGCCAATTTGTGCCCAGGTTCTGGAGGGCGTTCTGTGACCAAATGGATATGCAATTGTCGTTCTCGTCTGCATACCATCCCCAGACCAACGGGGCCGCTGAACACTCCAATCAGGGATTGGAGCAATTTCTATGCAGTTGTCACGGTTTTATTGAACACTCAGACAATTGGGTAGGATAAAATAGAAAAGCTTTATTAGGCAAAATAAAGCGCACAAGGCCCCTCACGAGTCCAAACTCTACAAACAGCAGTAAGAAAGTTTGACACAGGACAGGGCATACATAATAGCAATACAATAGTGAGGCTCTACCGGCCTTACCAAATACAGGGTAAGGCAGCCTAATTTCTAATGCAACAAGCAACTGAGGAGGCTCTACCGGCCTTACCGAATACCAGGTAAGGCAGCCTGATATCTGGTGTAACAAGGAACTGAGGAGGCTCTACCGGCCTATCACTGTGCCCGTGATTGTTGCACTTCCTTGTCAGTCACCATTAGGGGGCTCCTATTGGTTGTCTGCCTTTAACCCGCCTCATTCTGTCTATTTAAACCTGGTCTGGGCACCCTATGCTTGCCCTTTCGTGGTGTCTCTGACCACTTTAGCCTTGACCATGTTCCTGTATTTGTTAGTACCTGTAGCTGTATTCCTGAGTTCCAGAATGCATCTTGTTCCTGAAGTTTCCTGTCTGCAGAGTTGTTCCAGAGTGGTTACTGCCTAGTCCTGAGAGGTTGATGTTTCCTGCTGTTCGCCCTCACTGAAGATTTCCTGATCGTGGGGTTTCCTGCCAGTTCCTGTCGTCTCTTGTCCAGCCAGATGTAACCCTGTCGCCTGGTCGCTTGGGCGACATTTTTAGCCCCAGCGTGCGGACGCGGGTTTATTCCAGCCTTGTAACTTCCGAACAACTGTTGGTTCCAGCGTGCGGATGCTGGTTTGCTCCAGAGCCTTGCGGCTATATACATTGCTGTTGGTTCCAGCGTGCGGATGTTGGTTTGCTCCAAAGCCTTGTGGCTGTACACAGTACTGTTGGTTCCAGTGTGCGGACGCTGGTTTGCTCCAAAGCCTCTCGGCTATACTCATTACTATTGGTTCCAGCGTGCGGACGCTGGTTTGCTCCAAAGCCTCCCAGTTATACTCATTACCGTTGGTTCCAGCGTGCGGACGCTGGTTTGCTCCAAAGCCTTGTGGCTATACACATTACAGTTGGTTCCAGCGTGCGGACGCTGGTTTGCTCCAAAGCCTTGTGGCCGTACACATTACTGTTGGTTCCAGCGTGCGGACGCTGGTTACTCCCAAAGCCTTCCGGCTATACACATTACAGTTGGTTCCAGTGTGCGGATGCTGGTTTGCTCCAAAGCCTTGTGGCTAGATACATTACTGTTGGTTCCAGCGTGCGGACGCTGGTTTGCTCCAAAGCCTTGCGGCTATACCCATTTCTGTTGGTTCCAGCGTGCGGACTCTGGTTTGCTCTAAAGCCTTGTGGCTATACACATTACTGTTGGTTCCAGCCTGCGGACGCTGGTTTGCTCTAAAGCCTTGCGGCTGTACACCTTACTGTTGGTTCCAGTGTGCGGACGCTGGTTTGCTCCAAAGCCTTGTGGCTAGATACATTACTGTTGGTTCCAGCGTGCGGACGCTGGTTTGCTCTAAAGCCTTGCGGCTGTACACCTTACTGTTGGTTCCAGCGTGCGGATGCTGGTTTGCTCCAAAGCCTTGCAGCTATACCCATTTCTGTTGGTTCCAGCGTGCGGACGCTGGTTTGCTCTAAAGCCTTGCTGCTATATACATTACTGTTGGTTCCAGCGTGCGGACGCTGGTTTGCTCTAAAGCCTTGCGGCTGTACACCTTACTGTTGGTTCCAGCCTGCGGACGCTGGTTTGCTCCTAAGCCTTGCGGCTATACCCATTTCTGTTGGTTCCAGTGTGCGGACGCTGGTTTGCTCTAAAGCCTTGCTGCTATATACATTACTGTTGGTTCCAGCGTGCGGACGCTGGATTGCTCTAAAGCCTTGCGGCTGTACTCCTTACTGTTGGTTCCAGCGTGCGGACGCTGGTTTGCTCCAAAGCCTTGCGGTTATACCCATTTCTGTTGGTTCCAGAGTGCGGACGCTGGTTGGCTCCAAAGCCTTGCGGCTATACACACTACTGTTGGTTCCAGCGTGCGGACGGTGGTTTGCTCCAAGAGCATTAAAACGTATTCTCTGTTGGGCGTTCCTAGAGTGAGTCCCTTTGGACTGCCTTGCCCGGTATTGGTAAGGCCGGTAGAACCTGGTACACGTTCCATCTGCAGGTTGCCTTACCCGGTATTGGCAAGGCCGGTAGAGCCTCCACAACGCGCCTTTGGGCTGCCTTGCCCGGTATTGGTAAGGCTGGTAGAACCTGGTACATATTCCATCTGCAGGTTGCCTTACCCGGTATTGGCAAGGCCGGTAGAGCCTATTACTTAATATCTGGCTGTCTTGCCCGGTGTATTGGCAAGATCGGTAGTGCCTACTCAAGTTCCGTTGGGCTGCCTTGCCCGGTATTGGTAAGGCCGGTAGCACCTGGTACTTATTCCATCTGCAGGTTGCCTTACCCGGTATTGGCAAGGCCGGTAGAGCCTATTGTTTTAGATTACTAGCTGTCTTGCCCGGTACATTGGCAAGACCGGTAGAGCCTGCTATTCGTATCTCTCTATTATTGTATGTTGTATGTCATGTTGGAATCCTAAGGTATCATTTTTTAAATTATTTTCAATAAAATTGTGTTTTTACCTAACTTTGTGTCTGAGAGTCGTAACAAACCGTGACACGGCCTTACCGAATACTGGGTAAGTCAGCCTATATCTTAATGCAACAAGGAACTGAGGAGGATCTACCAGCCTTACCGAATACCGGGTAAGGCAGCCTTATATCTTAATGCAACAAGGAACTGTGGAGCCTGTACCGGCCTTACCGAATACCAGGTAAGGCAGCCTGATATCTGGTGCAACAAGGAACAGAGGAGGCTCTACCGAGTCACAGGCTGAGCGTATAGAGGGAAGGCAACGGTAACTGCTTAGTGACCGGATAGCACTGACTGGGTGTGCTTAACGGAGGCCACAGATAGTCACAGGCTGAGCGTATAGTGGGAAGGCAACAGTAACCGCTTAGTGAATGGATAGCACTGACTGGTTGTGCTTAACGGAGGCCACAGATAGTCACAGGCTGAGCGTATAGTGGGAAGGCAGCAGTAACCGCTTAGTGACCGGATAGCACTGACTGGGTGTACTTAACGGAGGCCACAGATATACGCAGGCTGAGCGTATAGTGGGAAGGCAACAGTAACTGCTTAGTGACCGGATAGCACTGACTGGGTGTGCTTAACGGAGGCCACAGATATACGCAGGCTGAGCGTATAGTGGGAAGGCAACAATAACCGCTTAGTGACTGGATAGCACTGACTGGGTGTGCTTAACGGAGGCCACAGATATACACAGGCTGAGTGTATAGTGGGAAGGCAACAGTAACCACTTAGTGACCGGATAGCACTGAGTGGGTGTACTTAACGGAGGCCACACTGATAGGCAGAGAGTAGCGCAACCGGAGGCAACAAATCAGAGAGATCTGACAATAATAGCGAGGGCAACAAGATAGCCTGGATCAGTACACAGAGAGCGGAAGTCAGCCAAAGCCTGGATTGGTACACAGAGAGTGGTAGTCAGCCAAAGCCTGGGTCGATACACAGAGAGCGGTAGTCAGCCAAAGCCTGGGTCGTTACACAGAGAGCAGTAGTCAGCCAAAGCCTGGGTCGGTACACAGACAGCGGTAGTCAGCCAAAGCCTGGACCGGTACACAGGAGCAGAACAGGAAACCGGATCAACACGGAACAGGAGCACTGAATAACGTAAGGTCAGGAACACCACGAAAGGGCACCGGCCTAGTGACACTAGGGCGTATATAAAGGCTAGCCCTGGGAGGGGCTAGCCAGCTAGCACCAATAGGAGACAGCAAGGCACAAACCCGGAAGTCAGAATGTTGCACAAGAATCACGGGCACCGTGATAGTACCCCCTTCTCAAAGACCCCCCTTCTGCATTGAGGGGGTCTGGGTTTGCTAGGAAACTTGGCATGGAATCTGCGCAACAGAATAGGAGCATGAATATCAGAGTGGTTAACCCATGAACGTTCCTCTGGACCATAACCCTTCCAATGCACCAAGTATTGGACCTGGCCACGGAATCTACGTGAATCCAGAACACACTGCACTTCATATTCATCGTGATCCTGTATGCGCACAGGACCAGGGACAGCAGGAGTGGTAGTGTAGCGGTTGCACACCAATGGTTTGAGGAGTGACACATGGAACACATTGTGTATTCTCATGGAAGCCGGTAATTCCAACGCATAGGAGACAGGGTTAACTCGACGGAGCACCCGGAACGGACCCACAAACTGGGGAGCAAACTTGAGACACGGAACTTGCAACCTGAGATTCTTAGAGGATAACCAGACCCGGTCCCCCACCTGGAATACAGGAGCTGACAGACTTCTGTTATTGGCATGCCGCTGGGCACGTGCAAAAGACTCACGTAGGGTAGTCTGGACCTGTGTCCAAGTGGAGCGGAGCTGCTTAATATGCTCATCCAGAGCCGGAGTCTGTTGTGCCTAAAAGTTATCTGGGAGCAAGCATGGTTGAAACCCGTAGTTGATCAGGAAGGGTGAGCTCCCAGACATGCTGCACACCGCACAGTTCCTGGCAAACTCTGCCCACGGCAAAAAGTCAGCCCAATTGTCGTGATGATTGGAAATGAAACAACGCAAGAACTACTCCAATCCCTGGTTGGCACGCTCAGCGGCCCCATTAGTTTGGGGATAAGCAGAGGAAAATGACAACTGAATCCCCATCTGTTCACAACAGGCACTCCAGAATCTCGCGACAAATTGACTCCCACGATCCGAGTCCAGCACCTTGGGTACCCTGTGGAGTCGGAATACCTCCCTGGCAGCGGTTTCATTTCCAATCATCACAACAACTGGGATGACTTGTTGCCGTGGGCAGAGTTCGCCAGGAATTGCACTGTTAACACTTCTTCCAGGAGCTCACCCTTTCTTATCAACTATGGGTTCCAACCATGCTTGCTCCCGGATACCTTCCAAGCACAGCAGATTCCGGCTTTGGATGAGCACATTAGGCAACTTCGCTCCACTTGGGCACAAGTTCTGAATTCCCTATGTGACTCTTTTCAACGGTATCAGCGGCATGCCAATAATAGAAGGTTGCCTGCCCCTGTATTCCAGGTGGGGGACAGGTTATGGCTATCCTCCAGGAACCTTAAGTTGCAAGTTCCATGCAATAAGTTGGCTCCACGATTCGTGGGTACATTCCGGGTACTCCGCAGGGTCAGTCCTGTTTCCTATGCCTTAGAGTTGCCTGCATCTATGCGTATACATAACATGTTCCATGTATCCTTACTCAAACCTTTGGTATGTAATAGAAACACATCTACTCCTGCAGTCCCTGGTCCGGTTCGTAGTCAAGACCACGATGAATAAGAGGTGCAGAGTATTTTGGATTCACGTAGATTCCGTGGGCAGATCCAATACATGGTTCACTGGAAGGTATATGGTCCAGAGGAACGCTCATGTGTGAACCATTCTGACATCCATGCTCCACTACTGTTGCGCAGATTCCACACCAAGTTCCCATTGAAGCCTGGACCTCCTCCGCGGGGAGGGGGTCGTTGAGAGGGGGGTACTATCACTGTGCCCGTGATTCTGCGACAAGGCGACATGTTTAATTCCGGGTTTTCCGTGCAAGGTTGTTATTGGTGATTGGGCGCTGGCTCCACCTGCGGTTAGCCTTTTTAAACTCTCCTGTCATCCTTTCAGCGCCCTTTCGTGATGTACCTGTACCTAGCGTTTGTGTTGCTGCTTGTTCCTGCTCCATGTATGACCCGGCTCATCTGACTACGCTCCTGTTGCTCCTGTGTTCCGATTCCGTTGCTGACTAGGACTGGGTGACTACCTCCGTTTGTACCGACCTGGCTTTGGCTGAGTATCCGATTCCGTTGCTGACTAGGACTGCCTGACTACCTCCGTGTGTCCTGACCTGGCTTTGGCTGTGCATCCGATTCCATTACTGACTAGGACTGGCTACTACATCTGTGTGTACTGATTTGGCAGTTCTGGCTTCAGACTTATCAGGGTGCGTACCCTGAGTTCCGTTCTGCCTACTCTCACTTACAGTAACACTGCTACAGCGCCTGCTTAGCCTGTCACTCCCAAAGACAACTGGGAGACTGTGTTGCGAGTAGCTCTGGTCTCTTGCCAGTATCTGTTGTGCTGCCTCCGCTATCCCTAGCGTTCTAGGGACTCAGTCACTTGCAAGTGTCCTATTGTGTTGCCTCCGTTATCCCTACCGTTCTAGGGACTTGGTCACTTGTCATTGTCCTATCTGTGCTGCCTCCGCTAACCCTAGCGTTCTAGGGACTTGGTCACTTGCCAGCGTCCTATCTGTGCTGCCTCCGGTATCCCTAGCATTCTAGGGACTTGGTCACTTGCCAGTGTCCTATCTGTGCTGCCTCCGCTATCCCTAGCATTCTAGGGACTTGGTCACTTGCCAGTGTCCTATCTGTGCTGCCTCCGCTATCCCTAGCATTCTAGGGACTTGGTCACTTGCCAGCGTCCTATCTGTGCTGCCTCCGCTATCCCTAGCATTCTAGGGACTCAGTCACTTGCAAGTGTCCTATTGTGTTGCCTCCGTTATCCCTAGCGTTCTAGGGACTTGGTCACTTGTCAGTGTCCTATCTGTGCTGCCTCCGCTAACCCTAGCGTTCTAGGGACTTGGTCACTTGCCAGCGTCCTATCTGTGCTGCCTCCGCTATCCCTAGCATTCTAGGGACTTGGTCACTTGCCAGTGTCCTATCTGTGCTGCGTCCGCTGTCCCTAGCATTCTAGGAACTTGGTCACTTGCCAGTGTCCTATCTGTGGTACCTCTGCTATCCATACCCTTCTAGGGAGTTGCCCTGCAGCTACCCACTGCTATAGTAGGGCCTTGCCGGGGTGTGATGCCATTGTGGTTTTCCTTGTTCCAGTGACCTGTTTATGGATCAAGCCAGTATTGTCCTACTGTTGTTATTGCCTAATGATATTTCTGTCCATCCTGACCTGAGTCAGATTTGGAAAGTATCAAGGTACTGACCTCATCTGGACGAGAGTAGGGTGATTGCTTTTTGTAATTTATTTCTCAATAAAGCTTTTCTTAAAGGGATAGTAATACTTCGTTTTAACTTTATTTTATTTTGTAGGCATTAAAAAAACATGAAGAATTATATAAGTCTTATCTCTCAAACCTTTATGGTTTAAGAGATATTCACAAAGTATCCCCCCCCCGTTCAACCAGATCAGAAGGGAGGTGCCCAGGTAGACTGCAGAGAGGGACAATCTTCAATTAAGATAAGGGAAAAAGCTGAAAAGCTTGTCAAGGGGGGAAGGGCTTTCATTGTTTTCATACAAAGAAAATTGTCCCCTTCTGTTATCTGTCTGGTCATACAACCAGAGTCACATCTGAGAAGAGATGGCTTACACTAGGTAAAAGGGGCGGGGAGGGGAAACTTTGCTTGTGAATATCTCATAAACCATAAAGGTTTGAGAGATAAGTCTTATATCATTCTTCATTTTTTTTAATGCCTACAAAATAAAATAAAGTTAAATGAAGTATTACTATCCCTTTAACCTTACCTAATTGCCTGAGTGTTCTTTCAAAACCTTGACAAGCAGTCAGGACTAATAAACACACGACTTTTCTTAGATTAGAATTAGACTACAAAACTGAGGAAGCATGGAGCAGGCAGGACTTAGTAGATAGATATACAACTTTTTTCAAATAGAGTTAGACTTCAAAACTGAGGCAGCCTGGGGTAGGCAGGACTCATAGACATACAAGTTTTCTTAGATTAGCATTAGACTACTAAATTGAGAAAGCCTGGAGCAGGCAGGACTCATAGACATACGACTTTTCTTACATTAGAGTTAGACTTCAAAACTGAGGAAGCCTGGAGAAGACAGAACTCATAGACAAACAACTTTTCTTAGAATAGAGTTAGACTTCAAAACTGAGGAAGCCTGGGGCAGGCAGGACTCGTAGACATACGATGTTTCTTAGATTAGAGTTAGACTTCAAAACTGAGGAAGCCTGGAGCAGGCAGCTTAGATATATAACTTCTGTTAGAATAGAGTTAGACTACAAAACTGAGGAAGTCTGGAGAAGGCAGGACTCATAGATATACGACTTTTCTTAGATTAGAGTTAGACTACAAAACTGAGGAAGCCTGGAGCAGGCAGGACTGTAACGGATGTTATCCGTTACTTAGGCCCTTGTCTGGACCGCAAACAGTTTCCTCAAAGACTATGGCCCTGTGGCCTTATTTGAACTGTGATAGGGGCTCCCCTAGCATTATGTTAAAAGATTTATGTCGGATGCTGTACGTTTTGTATATTGTCGAATGTCGAAGGTTTAATGTATTGATATAGTATAAGGTACAAGGGATACACGAACACTGAAGCCGGTGGCTCCCCGGTTCCTTTGTTCGAGGCATCAATGCCGTCTTGAACGCGGGAAACCGGAGGCAGTGAGTCGACGCCGAATTGGCCGACGTACGTCTCACTGCGCACACTGATTGGCCAGGGTTGAAGCCGCATATTCAAACTAGTGTGTATGTGCTCCAACCCCTGGCTCAGTTCTTAGATATGTATTCCCTCTGATCAACCCATTGTCTTTGTCCAGACATTAATTAATCATGTTAATCCTAACCTTGTCAATATTGTGTTCAGTTGCTCATCTGTCATTGGTCCGTTCCCCTTAGCTACTATTGGTCCCTTTGTTCCCCCTGCCATTGGTCCATTGTCCCCCGTCACCATTGGTCTGTTGTGCCCCGTGTCATATGCCCATTGTGTCGGATTGGTCCCTGGGCCAAGCCTGCATTAGAATGCCTGGCCCTTCCCCTCCCTATTGTGGTATCATGTTGTAACTGTATAAAAGATGTGTTGTGTGTTCAATAAAGAGTGTTACTTTTGGAGTGAACCAGAGTCCTGGAGTCTGTTTGTTCCCATGGTTAAAGTGGCCACTCTGCCGCCCATTCGAACCAGGTTCCTGTAAGTTCGTCCGTCTGCTGCCAGGATCCCGCTACCGAACTTCGTATCCTGTCAGGTGGCAACGTGGACTCTGCCCTTTGGTTTCCCTGTACAAGCTTCAACCTTCGAGTCGAGCACCGGAGTGCTCGAACGGCTGGGAATACAGTCTGTGGTTCCTGCTACACTTTTCCTGATTCGTTCCTGTGCTTGTTCGACGGTGTTCGAGTGCCGTGACCCCTCCAGTAGCCGCATCCTTCGGAGCAGAATCGGTCTTCCCAAGGTTCGACACACTTTGAGTCGACCTCCGGAACGCTGATTTGCTCCACCGGTGCACTCGACGGCGCCAGTCCGGCGTCGAGAAGGAGAGACCCGGGAACTACGACAGAAGGCTGGCGGGCCCCTCCCTGCCTATCCGTTATATTGGTGGCATAGCGGTGGGATTTCTCCTTCTTTCATCGTGTGTACCAGTTGAGAGATGGCGGCCAAAGCACTACTACCGGAGGCCATAGGAGTGTTAGAGACGCGGTACCAGGACATCGGAGATCGATGGGGAAATTTTGTGGGTGACCTTGCCGAAGAGTTTTACTGGGAGATCACTGCCTGCATTAAAGAAGAGCTTCGAGTCCAGGACAGGTACTGGGAATTAATCAAATACCTTCACAAGGAATATGCCGAAGTTATGGTTGTTTTTTTTCCCATTTAAATTGCGTCTGGACCTGCAACAACTTGTGTGGATGGCTATGATTGAGGATAATACTTTCGGCCAACAGTATGCCAGCCGCTACTGGGACATTTGGGAGAAGCGAAAGGCCATGTTCGGGAGCTACTTTCCTCCGCACCTGGAAGGGACCCTTGACCGGTTAGTTAAGGAGGAGTGGAATTTGGAGCTGATGTGTATGGGCTGGATAGAGGAAGCCCAGGAGATTCCAAGAGAGGAAGATGAGGACTGGGGGGGTTACCCATCTGAGGAGGACTTAGATGGAGGTTTCCCTGTTCACTCCACACTGGTGAGTGGGAATACGTTCCTCACCAGTGCCCCTGTTGCCCTGCCTGATACCCCTTTTTCCCTGGACTGTCTGTTGCCTGAGCTGAGGGGTGGGAATTCATTCCCCCTCAGTGAAGATGATGCCTCGGCATCAGGGGATGGGACGGACGTCTCCCCTGAGAGGCCAGTTGCCCCTTTCCCTGTTTTCCCAGCTGCGGTGGACGAGACGCAGGTCCCCACCAGCAGCAATTGTGTGCCCCAACTGATGGGTGGGAGCAAGCCCATCAGTCCCCATGAGCCCCCTGCTGTAGTGGGTGTGAGAGAGCCCAGCAGAGCCCCAAGACGTTGCCAATAGTGGGGGTGGAGGATGTGCTGGGAGCGGAGCCGTGCGTGCTCCCCAGGATTACAAGTAATGCCGCCTTGAGGGATGGGACTGCGGTCTCCCTCAAGGCAGAAGAAAGGCCGGTGTGTAATGGCCTGCAAGGGGAGGACCCCAGTGGACTGGAAGGAAGCAGTGCTGCTGGACCTCCTGAGGATGTGTTATATGACCTGATGGGTGGAGAAGAGTGCCCCATCAGCCCCCCTGTAAACCCTGGCCTGGTGAGTAGGAGCAAGCTCACCAGGGCCCGGGATACCCCTGCTGTGGTGAAGGAGACGCAGGTCCCAACCAGCAGCCCTAATCTGTCCTCTGTTGTTGGTGCCCTGGAGAAAGGGAAGATGGTGTTCTCCAGGTGCCTGAGTAAAATTGCTGGGAGGTTTGGGAGTGCCTCCCTGCTGAAGAAAAGAAGTGGCCCTGAGGAGGAGGCCCTGAACGCCAAGGAGATCAGCAGATTGCCCCTTTGCAGCACTGATTCCTTGGACACTCCCCTCTCTGTGACCCCTGGCTTGGTGGAGGGGAGCGAATCCACCGAGTCCTGTGAACCCCCTGCTGTGGTGTGCGGGAGTGAGCACATCACCTCTTGTTTTGCCCTGACTCTGGTGAATGGAAATAAGCTCACCAGCAGCCCCATGGAGATTGCCCTGGAACAAGGATGTGTACGCCTCAGGGACACAAATGTTCTTTGCAAGGGAAGTGGGATTACAAGCTTGCCCAGTGATTAAGGGAACCCTGAGCTGGTGAGGGAGGAGACAGTCCTCATCAGGGATGTTGTTGGGGCCCCTGAATTTCCTGAGCTCTGCCTGGGGGTGGGAATGTGTCCCAGAACGTTGCCCCAGCCCAGGACAGTGGGACAAACATCCTCTCCTGTTCCTCTGGGGCAGTGGCCCAACTAAAAGGGGGAGATATGCCTCTCTCTCCACACTCTGATGCCCAGAATCCAGAGACACAATGGCCCCAGGGAGATCCCCCTTATAGACTGGCTCTTAATCCTGAGCCCCTGGCCCCAGATCCAGGAACATTGAACTTCCGCTCTGCATGGAGCCTGGCCCAGGGAAGGCCACCCCATTTGTTGATTGCCAGGACAAACAGGCATCAGTTCCCCTGGCCCAGGATTAAGGACAAAGGGGCTTGCATTGCCTTCACTGGCCCAGGACAAGGGCCTTGTTCCCCACTACCAGGCCCGGACAAGGGGCTCATGTTTTCTCCTGGCCCAGGATAAAAGGACTACTTCAACCACTGGCCCAGGACAAGGGGCTCCTCAGTTAAAACTGGCCTAGGACCAAGGCCTCCGGACTAATGTACTGTCCAGACAAGTGCCTCACCACCTCCATGCTCTCCTACAGCTCCAAGCCAGAGTTTACTGCTGCACCCGCTGGCTTGGTACTAAAAGGGGGAGAAATGTAACGGATGTTATCCGTTACTTAGGCCCTTGTCTGGACCGCAAACAGTTTCCTCAAAGACTATGGCCCTGTGGCCTTATTTGAACTGTGATAGGGGCTCCCCTAGCATTATGTTAAAAGATTTATGTCGGATGTTGTACGTTTTGAATATTGTCGAATGTCGAAGGTTTAATGTATTGTATAGTATAAGGTACGAGGGATACACGAACACCGAAGCCGGTGGCTCCCCGGTTCCTTTGTTCGAGGCATCAATGCCGTCTCGAACGCGGGAAACCGGAGGCAGTGAGTCGACGCCGGATTGGCCGACGTACGACTCACTGCGCACACTGATTGGCCAGGGTTGAAGCCGCATATTCAAACTAGTGTGTACGTGCTCCAACCCCTGGCTCAGTTCTCAGATGTGTATTCCCTCTGATCAACCCATTGTCTTTGTCCAGACATTAATTAATCATGTTAATCCTAACCTTGTCAATATTGTGTTCAGTTGCTCATCTGTCATTGGTCCATTCCCCTTAGCTACTATTGGTCCCTTTGTTCCCCCTGCCATTGGTCCAGTGTCCCCTGTCACCATTGATCTGTTGTGCCCCGTGTCATATGCCCATTGTGTCGGATTGGTCCCTGGGCCAAGCCTGCATTAGAATGCCTGGCCCTTCCCCTCCCTATTGTGGTATCATGTTGTAACTGTATAAAAGATGTGTTGTGTGTTCAATAAAGAGTGTTACTTCTGGAGTGAACCAGAGTCCTGGAGTCTGTTTGTTCCCATGGTTAAAGTGGCCACTCTGCCGCCCATTTGAACCAGGTTCCTGTACGTTCATCTGTCTGCTGCCAGGATCCCGCTACCGAACTTCGTATCCTGTCAGGCGGCAACGTGGACTCTGCCCTTTGGTTTCCCTGTACAAGCTTCAACCTTTGAGTCGAGCACCGGAGTGCTCGAACGGCTGGGGATACAGTCTGTGGTTCCTGCAACACTTTTCCTGATTCATTCCTGTGCTTGTTCGACGGTGTTCGAGTGCCGTGACCCCTCCGGTAGCTGCATCCTTCGGAGCAGAATCGGTCTTCCCGAGGTTCGACGCCACTTTGAGTCGACCTCCGAAACGCTGATTTGCTCGACCGGTGCACTCGACGGCGCCAATCCGGCGTCGAGAAGGAGAGACCCGGGAACTACGACGGAAGGCTGGCGGGCCCCTCCCCGCCTATCCGTTATAAGGACTCATAGACATAAGACTTTTCTTAGATTAGAGATTTGACTACAAAACTGAGGAAGCCTGGAGGAGGTAGGTGTAACGGTTCAGACACTTAGAAAGAGGATTAGAATAAAACACAGTTTTATTAGAAAAAAAAAAGTAACAAAATCGCCCTCTACAGGCAGTACAGTGAATAGCAGAATATTGGCTACATATGCCTTCTCAGGACCAGGATACAGAACAGGGATAATACATATGCTGTCACAGGACAGGCATAAAACAGCGACTGGTAATGAATAGTTAAGTACAAAGAATCATCAGTCTCAAATGTGGTGTTAGGCACGTCCAAGGTGATAAGAGGCAGCTATAGGTGCTAGATCACACAACACCTTAAGTCCATTAATGTAGAGAGCTGCTGGATAGAGCTGAATCAGAGGCAGAAGCTGAAGGGTAGTTGGTAGATAGCCCCCACGGGCGTATAACGGAGACCAACAGTATCGGGATCGCTTAAGCCAATAGCCCCCACAGGCGTATAACGGAGACCAACAGTATCGGGATCGCTTGAGCCAATAGCCCCCACGGGTGTATAACGGAGGATGCTGTACTGCAAAAGCGTGAGCCAAATAGCCCCCTCGGGCTTGTAACGGAGACCAACAGTATCGTGATAGCTTGAGCCAATATCCCCCACGGGTGTATAACGGAGACCAACAGTATCGGGATCGCTTGAGCCAATAGCCCCCACGGGCGTATAAAGGAGACCACCTATTGCTGCCTAATAGCGCCTCCCACGGGTGCGTTAACGGAGACCTACTGCTCTGTAGATGACAAACGAGCCACCGTCTATTCGAGGCCCACAACGCGGCTGACTCAGCAGAAGCAGTGGCTAAGGTAACGGCTCAGCAAGAGTTAACAATAGCAGCAAGGTAGGAGTAAGCTCTACAAGTGATCGGAGGCTCAGTGAGTAGCGGAATAGCACAGCAAGTGCCAAGGAGACTCAGCTATACTTGGTACAGTGCACCAGAGAAACGGAAGGCTCAGCTCAGGAGACACGGCTCAGCAGGAGTTAATGCAGCAATCTCGATCGGCTCTGACACACACGCTGCAGCAATGAGAATGTCGCCGGGGCGACAACAGGAGCTGTAAACAGGAACAGTAGTAAGCTGGTACAGGTCATGGAGCAGGAAGTCAGCCAGGCCAGGTCAGATCACGGAGGAGATTCGCAGACAAGCCAGATCAGCAACGAGCAGGAACGTCAGCCAGGCCGGGTCAGATCACGGAGGAGATTCGCAGAAAAGCCAGATCAGCAACAAGCAGGAACGTCAGCCAGGCCGGGTTGGATCACGGAACAGGAACACTAAGCGTAGTCAATACAGGCCAATCGGTACACAGGAGATCAGGAACACAGCAACAGCAACACTGGCTCTGGAATACCACAAAAGGGCACCTGACAGGTGCCAATGGACAGAATAAAAAGGTTACCAGGGGCGGGCCAAACAAGCTCAACCAATAAGGGAGCAGCACAAGTGAGAGTGACAGAGAGATCACGGCAACCATGATAGTAGGAGACATGCGACTTTTCTTAGACTAGAGTTAGACTACAAAACTGAAGAAGCCTGGAGCAGGCAGTACTCATAGGCATACATTTTTTCTTAGATTAGAGTTACACTACAAAACTGAAGAAGCCTGAACCAGGCAGGACTCAGTAGATAAATATATATGATTTTTCTTAGATTTGAGTTAGACTACAAACCTGAAGAAGCCTGGAGTAGGCAGGACTCGGTAGACAGACATACGACTTTTCTTGGATTAGAGTTAGACTACAAAACTGAGGAAACCTGGAGCAGGTAGGACTCATAGACTTACGATTTTTCTCAGATTAGAGTTAGACTTCAAAACTGAGAAAGCATGGAGAAGGCAGGACTCATAGACATATGACTTTTCTTACAGTAGTGTTAGACTACAAACCTGAAGAAGCCTGGAGCAGGCAGGAGTCAGCAGATAGATATACAACTTTTCTTAGAATAGAGTTAGACTTCAAAACTGAGGAAGCCTGGGGCAGGCAGGACTCATAGACATACGAGTATTCTTAGATTAATGTTAGACTACTAAATTGAGGAAGCCTGGAGCAGGCACGACGCAGTGACATACGACTTTTCTTAGATTAGTGTTAGACTGCAGAACTGAAGAAGCCTGTAGAAGGAAGGCCTCAGTAGATAAATATATATGAATTTTCTTAGATTAGAGTTAGACTACAAAACTTAGGAAGCCTGGAGCAGGCAGGACGCAGTAGAAAGATATATAACTTCTGTTAGAATAGAGTTAGACTAAAAAACTTAGGAAGCCTGGAGCAGGCAGGACTCATAGAGATATGACTTTTCTTATATTAGAGTTAGACTACAAAACTGAGGAAACCTGGAATAGGGAGGACTCATAGACATACGACTTGTCTTAGAATAGAGTTAGACTACAAAACTGAGGAAGCCCGGAGCAGGCAGGACTCAATAGACAGATATATGACTTTTCTTAGACTAGAATTAGACTTCAACACTGAGGAAGCCTGGGGCAGGCAGGACTCATAGACATACAAGTTTTCTTAGATTAGAGTTAGACTGCTAAATAGAGGAAGCTTGGAGCATGCAGGACTCAGTAGATAAATATATACAACTTTTCTTAGATTAGAGTTAGACTACAAAAATGAGGATGTAGATGTGCTGAGCAGTGAACACCCACAAATCTGACATCACAGAGACCTTTCATCATGTTAACAACACTGTAGATGTAACCAGCAGCAAACTACAGAACACTGGAGCAGGCAGGACTCATAGACATACAACTTTTCTTAGATTATAGACTACAAAACTGAGGAAGTCTGGAGCAGGCAGAACTCATAGATATACGTCTTTTCATAGATTAGTGTTAGACTTCAAAACTGAGGAAGCCTAGAGCAGACAGGACTCACAGACATATGACTTTTCTTAGATTACAGTTAGACTACAAAACTGAGGAAGCCTGGACCAGGCAGGACTCATAGACATATGACTTTTCTTAGTCGAAACATTCCTTAGCACAAGTTACACAGACCAGGAGTATATTGTAAGCAAGCCAGAGTGCTGGGCTTAACCTGCACTCTGGCTCCCACCTCCAAAATCCCTTTACAGGACTTACAATATTACACCACACCCGCACTATTACATTATGTCAAACAATGTACAACATAGTGATTAATATTTAAAATGTTATAGTCCTAAATCACTTCATCTGGTGGCAATGCATTTTCTGTATATGGTTTGTAGGCTTAAATCTTCTCCCTGTCTTCTTCCAGAGAATGACCTCTCTGACCACCTCATGCAGAAGAAAGGTAGCAGACATTATCTTGAATGAAGAGAACGTCCAATCTGAAGACCGCTTCTCAGATGATTCCTGAAGGTTGAGAGACTGCCTGAGAGCCTTGATCAATGGCTCCATGAAAGACATCAAATCCAAAACATTCCTTGTATTATTTTTCCTCCTCTTGACAAAAACCTGGTTCCTGAGGATCTTGGTTATCTTGGAATGACTTACCTGAGGAAGATAGGATGTCACTCCTGTCCTAGGAACTTCTTCTCTCATGAGGATGAAGCTAAGCTACCTCTTGAAGACCTCGGACCACCACCTGTCTAATGAGAAGGGGCATCTCTGAAAAAGTAGAAGGGGCTTCACTGGCCAAGTCCAACCAACAGGATCTACGGATTTTCTTTCTATCTATCGACTCTCTATCACAGGCAAAGCATAGTGTAGGAATTTGTGGAAAACAGCTTGACAGGCATCTTGGAGAAAGATCCTCCCTGGGTCTGGAAAGACAAACATATATTATACCACATTTTTTTGTTTGTTTTAAATGAGGGTTTTGTTGCATAATTTGGACAAAGTATGTTTAAGCTCTTTTCCTTGCTAAGGCCCCCATTTCAAACAAGCCCTATTTAATATACATTGGCATCCCCATCTGAGTTTAAAAATGTCCCAAATAAATTGATTTGTGTAAATGCATAGGATTTTAAACCAGTTAAAAAAAATTATGATATCTTTATGAAAGGATTAACCTGCTTTCAAACACTGTTAGCTTGCAGTAATTGGGTGGAGACACAATAGACTGGAACTCCATCAAATCCCTTTATAGGTCTTTTCCACTCACCACTACAAGCCATGTGGGGCTTGTATATTACCTTGATTGCAAACGGACATAAGACAAGCAAGTCAAACAAAAGGCCACCTACTATGCCTTTAAAAGCTCTCTCCAAATAATAACTTTGCAGACTTAAACTTTAAGTATATTTCATTCTATATCATTTAATACATTGAAATTAAATGAAATATGATGAAAAAGCATCTAGTATGAGAAAAGATATGTAAAAGCAAAGAAAAAAAAAAAGAAACTCACAGCAATACCACATCTTAACATATATATAGACAGGGGCGTTGCTAGGTTCCAAAATGATCTAGGGCTAGAACCCATGGCAAAATTCTACGACACACCTGTGGCAGTTAACGCTGTAGTGAGGAGTGGGATATCCTGACACAGTTATATTATTTCAGCTATTTCAGTCTTTTTTTGTTCTAACTTAAAAGCCATTGATCTATACTTGAAGCAGCTCGGTGGTATTAATATAGAGTGCAAAAATATAAGTATTTAGCAGCTAAAATACATTGTATTAAAATGTTCTATTTACTGCCAAATAAAATATGATAGCCCATGCCCTAAACTGCATTTTCAATGTAGTGTGCATCAGAGACATTGCCATGATGGGGAGGAAATGGTTAATTTTTCTTTTAAACCTAATTCTCTAAAAATCTGTGTTTTAAAATGTGTTTAAATTACTTTGTGTAACAGAGACAATGAGCTTCTCTTCCTCAATGGAGGGGGTAAACATTTGGTTGACTTTTATAGTGATTGATATCGAATGGCAGACAATTACAGTCTCATGTAGTATTATTATCGTATGAGAAAATCTCAAAGTCTAAAACAGTGATACTCCCTTATGAGAATGTCGGCGAGGATGGCATATTTATATGACGTTTAATGACCTCTTACATACACCATTGATGACATATAAATTGATTATATGTAAAATTTTAATGTGGAGTAAGGGTGCCATCTACAGCTTATATAACGTTATTACTTGGGGTTACTCACATTCCTAGTTAAATTAGGGATTAGGAGCATCCAATCAGATAATACTGATGATGCCACTGTATTGTGAGATGCATCTTCATCCAACCAGAGTAGATTGGGCGGAGTTCTGATAAGAAAATCTTTTACTTTAAAAAGTACGGTTTTGGGAGGCTTTTTTCCTCTTGGCTTCCTGGTTCAAGTCCTGCTATGATTTCCTGAAGTATTTTGGACTAGCTGACATAAAAATCCTAAGAACTTCACGCTTATTGGACTGGTAACTATATGTATTTCCTTATTTAAATTCTGCAAAATTTAGAATCAAATATATATTTCTTGTATATTTGAAGAAAAATAATTTTTCTTATAATTTGTCTTAATTGGATTGGCCAACCATTTGGGATTAATTATAATAAACTATATTAGCTATAGAAATTCTGGAATTAAGCAGAATTTATTTATTTACTGGAAAATTGTCATATTTTGCCAGATAAAATAAATAGTTTATAGCAGTAGATATATAAATAGTTCAGTATATATATTCGTTAATATAATTCTTGGTATTTCTAGAATAATATATTGTGTTTCTGGAAAGATTATAATAGCTAATAATTGACATAGAGACGAAAGGGCAACCAAAGGGTGCCTCAGCCCAGTCTATAAAGACAATACTGGGCGGGCAATAGACAGGCGGCCAATGGAGAGTACACACACCTGACTGACAGCAAAAGTCAGCAATCACGGGTACCGTGATACATAGTTTATACAGTCTCTGGGGCTGAAGGTATTCATATACACTCCTGCCAACTGTATTTTATTAATTGTAAGAATCAATTATCCTTTTCTATGCTGCTGAGTGCAATTATTGTTATCTAATAACTCTGAATATACCTATAAGTGGTTAACCCTTTAATGGCTGGTAATCCTCATGGTGATAATTGTGGGTCCAAGTCCCAGCAAAATCAGCAAAACAATAAGTCTGATTCTGGGAACTAAGGTCAGAAGCAAGTAAGTCTCAGGGCCCAGGTTAACAACCTAACAGACATGATAGCCAAAATGATGGCTAATATGGCACAGCTAGGCCAAAGCCCTAGTTCTAATACTCAGCAGGGATCTAACCCTTTTTTAGGGACAGCCCCAGGAGTGGCGCCTGCCACTCAATAACAGAACAACAGGTTAATGGTAAGCAAGCCTTAGGGGAAAATAATACCATTGGTTTGCCCTATGTAAGTCCTACAATAACCAATCATGTTTTAGCCAACAGTAATGTTAACACATTTTCTTTACTGGATGTAAATGCTTTGTTTAACTCTAACATTTCTTCCTTATCTCACCCACAGCCAGGTACTCATAAGTCCGTCCATGATGATGTCACTTCTTTTCCCTGCAGTTCTTCAGAACAGGTTGAAGAGGAGGAGGAGTGAAGGGGGATGCTGCAGCTGTACAACCTGACCAAGTGGTCAGCAATTCTGCTCCTGAAAATTCAGGAGTTGACCCTTGCAGGCAGTGGAGGCATTCTAAAATGATTTTACATCACAATTATTTATGTGAAATGCATGGATCTGAAGGGAGATATTTCATTGATGTCACATTGCAAGAGCTTGATGACTTGGTTATTTCCAGCCTCCTGGATATAGGGTCACAAGCTACCATGTTGTCTATCTCCCATTATTATCAAATTATGGAGGATGCTACTGTGGAGCCAGTGCTGAAAGCATTTGATGGATCCCTAATAAGCGTAGAAGGTGGTCCCTTAAATGTATTAGGAACCACATGGTTAAAATTTAAAATCGGTAATAAATCATTCACACATAAAGTCATAGTAATTGGGATCCCCTATAACAGGTTAATTATAGGTGCTGATTTACCAAAGCAATTAAGTCCCATTATAGACTATGTGAATGTTATGCAATTGTCTTTTGCCCGGAAAAATCTGGAGAAAGCAGTGGTAAGTAATAAGACTTACTATGACCTAAAGACCACCAAAAGGGAGTATGAGGTAAATGATCATGTTATCTGTACAATTTTGTAAGAAACCAGGTAAGAGAGAAGAAATTCTTACCCTCATGGAGAGGGCCATATATCATAACTGATAAATTATCTCCGGTTGCTTACAAGGTTTCTATCCCTAATAATGGTGAAACTTTAGAGAAGTGGGTTCATATAAACCAATTGCGTGCTTGTCACCCTAAATCTCAGTTACAGATCATAGAAGGAGAAGTTGAAGAAGAACAAGGATCCTAATTCAATAATCGGATGGATGAGTATTCTTGATTGTCCAAATGACATTATCATGTTTGGTTCTATTGTCTTCTTTTGTTTCAGTGAAACGTAGCTCTCTCTTTTGTCTGTCTGTGTGGTATGTATGTTCCCCACTAACACTCTAACACATCTCGTCAACAAATGAATTGCTGCTCAGTGATTCTCTGAAAATGTTATGCTAATTTTATTTTTCCTTTTGACAAGGTCTTGTTTTTATCATACAACTGAGGGTCATTCCTCTGTGAAAGGGGGAAGAGTAGAGACAAAGAGTGTTAGATTATCATAGTTTAGCTTACAGCTAGTGAGGGCTACAAGCAAACTAGTGCAAAATAAATATACAGTAATCTTAACAGTACCAAGGTCATAGGGATACTGGTTGAAACTTTATTGTAATGTATGTATGCAAGCAAAATTGTTTCAATGAGATCACTCACATGTCATTTCTTTTAGACCAAAGAGTTCTTAAAAGATTGAGGTCAGTATCACGGTGCCTGTGATTGCTGCAGTTCCTTGTCTGTCACCAGTAGGGGGCTGCTATTGGCTGTCTGCAGATAGCCCGTCTCTCATTGCCTATTTAAACCTGGATTGGGCACCCTTTGGGGGCCCTTTCGTGTTGTTTCTGACCTTCTTGCTATCACTATGCTAGTGATAGCTGGGCCTCTGTTCCAGTGTTCCTGAGTTCCTGATCTCATGTGTTCCTGAGTTCCTGATCTCGACTGTTCCAGTGTTTCCTGCCTGCTGAGTTGTTCCAGTCCTGGTTCTGGCCTAGTCTCTGGTGTTGCAGTTCCTGCGGTTCTTCTTCTCTGCTGTTTCCTGACCTGACTGATCGTTGCTGGTTCCTGTCATCTCATCGCCTGTCTCCTGTATCCTGGCGACCTCCTGCCCGGTCGCGTCGGCAACATTGTTAGTTACTCCAGTGTGCGGTCACTGGTTTGCTCCAAAGCCTATCGGCTGTACAGTCTTGTGTTGGTCACAGCGTGCGGACGCTGGTTTGCTCCCAAAGCCTTGCGGCTATACAAACTCGCTTGTTACACCAGTGTGCGGTCACTGGTTTGCTCCAAGGCCTATCGGCTATACAATCCTGTGTTGGTCCCAGCGTGCGGACGCTGGTTTGCTCCTAAGCCTTGCGGCTATACAAACTCACTTGTTACACCAGTGTGCGGTCACTGGTTTGCTCCAAGGCCTATCGGCTATACAATCCTGTGTTGGTCCCAGCGTGCGGACGCTGGTTTGCTCCTAATCCTTGCGGCTATACAAACTCGCTTGTTACACCAGTGTGCGGTCACCCGGTATTAGCAGGGCCGGTAGAGCCTACATTGTGAATCTTTTGAGGCTGCCTTGCCCGGTAATTTGGTAAGGCCGGTAGAACCGTTATGCTATTCCATCTGCAAGGCCGGTAGAGCCTAACATTCTGCTTCTTCAGACTGTCCTGTCCGGTATATTGACAGGACCGGTAGAGTCTGCATTCTGTCTTGTTATATTCTGTATGTATCTGTATGTATGTGTTTGCCATCCTACGTTATCAATTTATTATTTCAATAAAATTGATTTTTACCTAAAACTTGTGTCTGAGAGTCATAATAAACCGTGACAGTCAGTTGACAGATGCCATTGTTATGGATGTCATAACCAAGGACGTGAGGTGGATCATTCTTCTTCGATGACAGGAGTCCCAGCCAAAGCCAAGCCATGATGTGGATCATCCTTCTTCTGTGACAGGAGTTCCGGACACAGCCAAGCATGGTTCCAGTGTCTTTATCAAGAATCATTGGGCAAGAGATGCAGGAGTCCATCTTAACACAGAAGAATTTATATCCCAGAGGAGTTTTGTCAACATGTTCCCATGATCACCATCAAAGAAGAAATCTGGTATTTCTCCCACCACTTGTCTCTAAAACTGGGAGTATAATATGATGTTATCACAGTGCCCATGATCGTCTTTGCCAGTGACATTGTTACTTCCTGTTCTATTCCTGCTGGGCTCTTATTGGCTGCTAGGTTCTGCCCTGCCCAGCATTAGCCTTTTTAACCTCAGTCCTGTCATTACTTTGGCGCCCTTTCGTGGTGTTCCTGTACCTGGCGTTTGTACTGCTGTTGGTTCCTGCTCTGTGTATGACTCGGTTTTGCCAGACCTTGCTCCTGTCTCTTCCGCTCCATGATTCCGTTGCTGACTAGGACTGGCTGACTATCGCTCTGTGTACCGATCCTGGCTGTGGCTGACTACCTGATCCGTTGCTGACTAGGACTGGCTGACTACTGCTCTGTGTACCGATCGTGGCTGTGGCTGACTACCGATTCGTTGCTGAGTAGGACTGGCTGACTACCACTCTGTGTACCGATCCTGGCTGTGGCTGACTACCCGATCCGTTGCTGACTAGTGTCTTGTCAGTCCCTGTCTGTGTTGCCTCCGGTTACCCTAGTCTCCAGGGACTAGTGCCTTGCCAGTTCCTGTCAGTGTTGCCTCTGGTTACCCTAGCTTGCTAGGGATCTAGTCACATTCTGTGTCCAGTATTGTAGCCTCCTTCCATCCAGTCCTCTGAGATTTGGTCACTTGTGGTGATCATTTCCATTTCTCCGTTACCCCTAGTTTTCTAGGCCAAGTCACTCTCCAGTGTCCAGGCTTGCTGCCGTTCTATCCCTAGCCTTCTAGGGATTCTGCCTTGCAGTCACCTACCGTCTTGCTAGTTGGGTATGCTTCCTAGGTTTGCTACTGCTGAGTTCTGTTCCTTGTTCCTGTCGTCTGATCCAGCCTGCTGTATTACTGTGTCAAATTTGGGAAGTGCCATGGTACTGTCCGGATCTGGACCCGTGAAGGGTGACCTTGTGCACTTTATTATTCTTAATAAAGTTGATTTTACCTTACTGACTTGTCTGAGTGTCCTTACAAACCGTGACAGTATGAAAGGGCCATGACCTCAGACAATGCAGGTGAAGGTAGCTCTCAAAATCTCCTTTGGAGAATGGACGCACAAGAGCAACGATTGAACCAGTTGTTCCTGGCTATACAGACTATTTTGAAGCCTACTGCATACCTTGAAAAATCAGTACAGCCTTCGGTGGCCACCCCAGTCCAGGCACCAATGGCACAAGCTCCGGCTCTGACTCTTTTCGGTAGAAGGTTGTCCGCAACTACTCCACTCCCACTAAGATATGACGGGGAGCCCACTTTATGCTGTGGGTTTTGAACTAACTAGAAATTTTTTTGGAACTAGTACCACAAGCTTTTCCGAGCAAAAGAAGCAAGGTGGGATTCATGATATCCTTGTTGACAGGCAGAGCTATAGCCTGGGCAAATACGATTTGTGAGACGGCTAAACCAATTACCACAAACTTTGCCGAGTTTGTAAGGACCTTCCGTAGTGTATTTGAGGTTCCCGGGTGCGCTACCTCTGCTGCTAAATGTTTAATGAGAATCCAAGAGGGCACACGTACGGTTGCAGACTACGTATCACGGTGCCCGTGATTGCTGTATTTCCTTGTCTGTCACCAGTAGGGGGCTTCTATTGGCTGTCTGCATATAGCCCGCCTCATATTGCCTATTTAAACTTGGATTGGACACCCTTTGGGTGCCCTTTCGTGTTGTTTCTGACCTGTTTGCTATCACTATGTCCAGTGATGGTTGGGCCTCTGTTCCTGTGTTCCTGAGTTCCTGATTTCAACTGTTCCAGTGTCTCCTGCATGCTGAGTTGTTCCAGTCCTGGTTCCGGCCTAGTACTCTGGTGATGCAGTTCCTGCTGACCTTCTTCTCTGCTGTTTCCTGACCTGACTGATCACTGCTGGTTCCTGTCATCTCATCGCCTGTCTCCTGTGATCCTGGCGACCTTCTGCCTGGTCGCGTCGGCGACATTGCTTGTTAGTCCAGTGTGCAGACACTGGTTCGCTCCCAAGCCTATCGGCTACACTATTCAGTGGTTGGTCCCAGCGTGCGGACGCTGGTTTGCTCCCAAAGCCTCACGGCTACACGATTGTCTGTTGGTCAGTGTGCGGACACTGGTTTGCTCCAAAGCCTATCAGCTATACAATTCAGTAGTTGGTCCCAGCGTGCGGACGCTGGTTCGCTCCAAAGCCTTGCGGCTATATCATTCGCTTGTTACTCCAGTGTGCGGTCACTGGTTTGCTCTAAAGCCTATCGGCTATATGATTCAGTAGTTGGTCCCAGCGTGCGGACGCTGGTTCGCTCCAAAGCCTTGCGGCTATACAAGTTACTTGTTACTCCAGTGTGCGGACGCTGGTTTGCTCCTAAGCCTATGGGCTATACGATTCAGTGTTGGTCCCAGCGTGCGGACATTGGTTTGCTCCAAAGCCTTGCGGCTATATGATTCACATGTTACTCCAGTGTGCGGACACTGGTTTGCTCCAAAGCCTATTGTCTATACGATTCAGTGTTGGTCCCAGCGTGCGGATGCTGGTTTGCTCCAAAGCCTTGCGGCTATATGATTCACATGTTACTCCAGTGTGCGGACACTGGTTTGCTCCTAAGCCTATTGTCTATACGATTCAGTGTTGGTCCCAGCGTGCGGATGCTGGTTTGCTCCAAAGCCTTGCGGCTATATGATTCACATGTTACTCCAGTGTGCGGACACTGGTTTGCTCCTAAGCCTATCGGCTATACGATTCAGTGTTGATTCCAGCGTGCGGACGCTGGTTTGCTCCAAAGCCTTGCTGCTATATGATTCGCTTGTTACTCCAGTGTGAGAACATTGGTTTGCTCCTAAGCCTTATGGCTATACAAGTCCCTGGTTGGTCTCAGTGTGCGGACACTGGGTTGCTTACGATCCTGTCATTCTGCCATTATCATCTGATGGCTATTGATAGCTTTGGGCTGCCTTGCCCGGTATTGGTAAGGCCGGTAGAACCTTTTGCCACATTCCATCTGAGGTTGCCTTACCCGGTATTGGCAGGGCCGGTAGAGCCTACACTGTGTACTTATTGGGGCTGCCTTGCCCGGTAAATAGGTAAGGCCGGTAGAACCTTTATGCTATTCCATCTGCAGGTTGCCTTACCCGGTATTGGCAAGGCCGGTAGAGCCTAATATTCATATATCTCAGACTGTCCTGTCCGGTATATTGACAGGACCGGTAGAGTCTGCATTCTGTCTGTACTATTACTCATGATTTATATATGTATGTGTTGCCATCCTAAGTGATCATTTTATTATTTCAATAAAATTGATTTTTTACCTAAAACTTGTGTCTGAGAGTCATAACAAACCGTGACAGTTCGAAAGGGCCATGACCTCAGACAGCAAATGTGAAGGTAACGCCCAGAATATCCATTGGAGGATGGATATGCACGAGCAATGTTTGGATCAGTTGGCGGTTGCAATTCAAACGATCCTTGAACGCACGGTACTCGCTGACAAATCT
Organism: Rhinophrynus dorsalis; assembly: GCA_037306005.1. Taxonomy (NCBI): domain Eukaryota; kingdom Metazoa; phylum Chordata; class Amphibia; order Anura; family Rhinophrynidae; genus Rhinophrynus; species Rhinophrynus dorsalis. The sequence continues at coordinate 235,344,460 of CM074719.1, forward strand.
GGCTCTAGTCCGGTGGTCTCGCCAAGTCAGCCACCGGAAAGTGATACCAGGCCCCTAGGGGGTACTGTTAAAGGGTTAACGGCTTCTGCACCCTTGCCGCTAAGATATGATGGTGACCCTAGTCTCTGCAGAGGGTTCATCAACCAACTTTAAATATTTATGGAATTGACGGCACACGCATTCCCCAATGATCGTAGTAAAGTGGGGTTCACGATATCGCTGCTCACTGGCAGAGCATTGGCTTGGGCTAACCCCTTGTGGGAGAATGCTAAACCTTGCACTAAGAACTTTAGAGAATTTGTGCAATCCTTTCGAAGAGTATTTGAGCCTCCTGGTAGAACCACCTCTGCTGCCAAACGTCTTATGGAGATACAACAGGGCAGGCGTACAGTGGGCGACTATGCCATCGAATTCCGCACATTGGCAGCAGAGGTAGGTTGGAATAACGAGGCATTATTGGCAGCTTTTGCTCAAGGCTTGAATGACCACATTAAAGATGAAATCGCTGCAAAAGATCTACCTATTGACCTAGATGATTACATTGAGTATGTTATGCTAATTGACTCCAGAATACGTGAGAGATCAACTGCCAGAGATCGTAGGATACGGTCAAAAAATAACGAGCCTAGTAGCATGTTTTGCCCACCCATCCCTCCCCTGGTATTGAAGTCTAGTGAACCAGTACGGGAACCAAGTGAACCTATGCAAGTAGGTTTCACTAGACTAACCAAGGAAGAGAGACTATATCGCAAGAAACAAGGGTTGTGTTTATACTGCGGTAAAAACGGGCACTTGCTAAATTCCTGTCCGGTACGTCCGGGAAACGCACACACCTAGGGTACCTTGGGGGACAGGCCCTAGGTGGTGTACAATCGTCCCCAGTGTTGGGCATAATGAAACCCACCATACAGGTGGTTTTGTCTTGGGCACAACGCTCTGTGGAGGTTTCGGCCCTGGTTGACTCTGGTGCAGCAGGGTATTTTATGGATAATACCTTTGCCGAATTGCACGGAGTTCCACGCATTGAGAGAGAAATCCCCTTGGCTATTGAAGCGATTGATGGCAGACCCTTGGAACCGCCTCAGGTTAATTTTGAAACCATGCCACTGTCTATGACTATTGGGGCACTTCACAGAGAAGAGCAGCAGTTCCAACTTATTAATTCTCCTCACCATGCTGTAATATTGGGATTTCCGTGGTTACAGTTACATAACCCACAGTTTGATTGGAGAAAGTGTGAAACTGCTGCTTGGTCTCCGTTTTGTATGGACAAGTGCGTCATCCAGCCTATTAAGGTCCTGTGCACCTCCTCTGCTATACCAGATGTTTACCAACAGTTTGGCGATGTTTTTAGCAAAGGAGAGGCTAGTATACTACCTCAGCACAGACCTTATGATTGTTGCATTGAATTGACTCCTGGAGCAGTACCTCCGAGGGGACGCACTTATCCATTATCTTGTGAGGAGAATAAAGCTATGGAAGATTACATTTCTGATGCCCTTGCTAGAGGGATCATACGAAAATCTACCTCTCCAGCTGGGGCTGGGTTCTTTTTCGTAAAAAAGAAAAATGGCGAATTAAGACCATGCATTGACTACCGGGGCTTGAATAAACTAATGGCAAAAAACGCATACCCAATACCACTCATCACCGAGCTTTTTGATAGGCTTAAGGGCGCTTCGATTTTTACCAAATTGGACCTACGGGCCGCTTACAATCTGGTTCGCATTCGAGCAGGTGATGAGTGGAAAACTGCCTTTAATACTCGATCTGGGCACTACAAGTATCTAGTGATGCCATTTGGGCTGTGTAATGCACCCGCAGTTTTTCAGGAACTGATAAATGATGTTCTGAGAGATATGTTGCAGACATGTGTTGTGGTGTACCTTGACGATATACTGATTTACTCCCAAAACATGTCACAGCACATCAAAGATGTATCCGCAGTATTGCTACGACTTCGTGAGAACAAATTATATTGTAAATTGGACAAATGTGAGTTTCATAGAACCAGCATGCCATTCCTAGGGTTCATAATTGGCAATGATGGCATCGCTATGGACAAGGAAAAGTTGGCAGCTGTCCTACAATGGCCAAAACCCAAGGGTCTTAAAGCCATACAGCGTTTCCTGGGTTTCGCTAATTATTATAGGAGGTTTATTAAGAACTTTTCTTCCATTGTCAAACCTCTGTCCGATCTTATGCACAAGGGTGCTAACCCTTCTTGTTGGCCGGTATCTGCTGAGGAAGCCTTTGAGAGATTGAAGCTGACATTTGCTGCGGCTCCTGTGTTATCCCACCCCAATCCTCTACTTCCATTTACGTTAGAGGTTGATGCCTCAGATATTGGGGTTGGGGCAGTACTTTTGCAACGACACGATAAAGGTGGAACACTCAGACCTTGTGGGTTTTTTTCTAAAAAATTGACTGTCACGCAAAGTCACTATGAGATAGGTGACAGAGAATTATTGGCCATTATCCTCGCTCTTAAGGAATGGCGTCATTTGCTTGAAGGTACTAAGAATCCTGTTTTGATCCTAACAGATCATAAAAATCTGACTTATCTCTCGGAGGCTTAGAGATTGTCCTCTCGTCAGGCCAGATGGGCACTGTTCCTGTCCCGATTTAATTTTATTGTATCATATTTATCGGGATCAAAGAATGTTAGGGCTGATGCACTGTCAAGACAATTTGAGGCCGATAGTGACAGAGTGGAAGCACCAGCACCTATCATCCAACCCGATAGAATATTGGCTACTATACGCACGATATCACTTCTCCTTTAGGGGAGGAGATCCTGGCCTCTCAGGGGTCCGCTCCCCATGAAACCCCAGTGGGCAAATGTTTTGTCGCTGAACCATTTTGTACTAGGTTGCTCAAAACATACCATTCCTCTAAGGCTGCGGGACATATTGGTAGAGATCAACTGTTATGGTCCCTTTCTCAGTTATTTTGGTGGCCTTCCATGAGAAACGATTGTGCCGAATTTACTAATGCCTGTGCCACCTGCGCCCGCGCTAAGACCCCGAGACATCTCCCTGTGGGCTTGCTTCAACCGGTGCCAAATGGCGAACGCCCCTGGTCTCATGTTTCCATTGATTTTATGGGAGAATTGCCTATGTCTAAAGGGTATTCCTTTATATTCATGGTGGTGGACAGGTTTTCTAAAATGGCTCATTTCGTGCCCCTCCGTGGCCTTCCCTCAGCTAAGGAATTGGCAATTGTGTTCGCCAGAGAAGTATTCCGGTTGCATGGAGTACCCAGGGTACTGGTGTCCGACAGGGGGAGCCAGTTTGTGTCTAGGTTTTGGAGGGCATTTTGCCAACAGATGGGCATACAGCTGTCCTTCTCCTCTGCCTACCATCCCCAGACCAATGGAGCCGCTGAACGAGCTAATCAGGGCTTGGAACAATTTCTCAGTTGTTTCGTTACTGACCATCATGACAATTGGTCCGACTTGTTGCCTTGGGCAGAGTTCGCCAGGAACTGTGCGGTCAATTCTTCATCTGGGAGCTCCCCGTTTCTGATTAATTACGGGTTTCAGCCCTGTTTGCTTCCAGATTCATTTCAGACGCAACAGATTCCAGCTCTGGATGAGCATATCGAGCAACTCCGTTCCACATGGGCGCAGGTTCAGAGGGCACTTGGTCAGTCATTTCAGAGTCACCAGCGCCATGCCAATCGCAGAAGGCTTCCAGCGGTGTCTTTTCAGGTTGGGGATAGAGTATGGCTTTCCTCCAGAAATCTCAAGCTGCAGGTCCCGTCTAATAAGTTGGCTCCCCGGTTTATTGGTCCATACAGAATAATTCGCAAAATTAACCCTGTCTCCTACGCACTAGACATACCTGCATCCATGCGTATTCATAATGTGTTCCATGTGTCCCTTCTCAAGCCTCTGGTTTGCAATCGCTATACTACCACACCCGTGGTGCCAGGACCTGTTGAGGTCGAGGGGCAGGAGGAGTACGAGGTTCAGAGCATTATTGATTCCCGAAGGCTTAGAGGAAGGGTACAGTACCTGGTACAATGGAAAGGATATGGTCCTGAAGATCGATCATGGGTGGATAGTAAGGACCTTCATGCACCTAGGCTAGCTAGGGTCTTTCATGCCAAATACCCACAGAAACCTAGACCCTATTCTAGGAGAGGGGGTCTTTGAAAGGGGGGTACTATCACGGTGCCCGTGATTGCTGTATTTCCTTGTCTGTCACCAGTAGGGGGCTTCTATTGGCTGTCTGCATATAGCCCGCCTCATATTGCCTATTTAAACTTGGATTGGACACCCTTTGGGTGCCCTTTCGTGTTGTTTCTGACCTGTTTGCTATCACTATGTCCAGTGATGGTTGGGCCTCTGTTCCTGTGTTCCTGAGTTCCTGATTTCAACTGTTCCAGTGTCTCCTGCATGCTGAGTTGTTCCAGTCCTGGTTCCGGCCTAGTACTCTGGTGATGCAGTTCCTGCTGACCTTCTTCTCTGCTGTTTCCTGACCTGACTGATCACTGCTGGTTCCTGTCATCTCATCGCCTGTCTCCTGTGATCCTGGCGACCTTCTGCCTGGTCGCGTCGGCGACATTGCTTGTTAGTCCAGTGTGCAGACACTGGTTCACTCCCAAGCCTATCGGCTACACTATTCAGTGGTTGGTCCCAGCATGCGGGCGCTGGTTTGCTCCCAAAGCCTCGCGGCTACACGATTCAGTAGTTGGTCCCAGCGTGTGGACGCTGGTTCGCTCCAAAGCCTTGCGGCTATATCATTCGCTTGTTACTCCAGTGTGCGGTCACTGGTTTGCTCTAAAGTCTATCGGCTATATGATTCAGTAGTTGGTCCCAGCGTGTGGACGCTGGTTCGCTCCAAAGCCTTGCGGCTATATGATTCACATGTTACTCCAGTGTGCGGACACTGGTTTGCTCCAAAGCCTATTGTCTATACGATTCAGTGTTGGTCCCAGCGTGCGGATGCTGGTTTGCTCCACAGCCTTGCGGCTATATGATTCACATGTTACTCCAGTGTGCGGACACTGGTTTGCTCCTAAGCCTATCGGCTATACGATTCAGTGTTGATTCCAGCGTGCGGACGCTGGTTTGCTCCAAAGCCTTGCGGCTATATGATTCACATGTTACTCCAGTGTGCGGACACTGGTTTGCTCCAAAGCCTATTGTCTATACGATTCAGTGTTGGTCCCAGCGTGCGGATGCTGGTTTGCTCCAAAGCCTTGCAGCTATATGATTCACATGTTACTCCAGTGTGCGGACACTGGTTTGCTCCTAAGCCTGTCGGCTATACGATTCAGTATTGATTCCAATGTGCGGACGCTGGTTTGCTCCAAAGCCTTGCGGCTATATGATTCGCTTGTTACTCTAGTGTGAGAACATTGGTTTGCTCCTAAGCCTTACGGCTATACAAGTCCCTGGTTGGTCTCAGTGTGCGGACACTGGGTTGCTTACGATCCTGTCATTCTGCCATTATCATCTGACGGCTATTGATAGCTTTGGGCTGCCTTGCCCGGTATTGGTAAGGCCGGTAGAACCTTTTTGCCACATTCCATCTGAGGTTGCCTTACCCGGTATTGGCAGGGCCGGTAGAGCCTACACTGTGTACTTATTGGGGCTGCCTTGCCCGGTAAATAGGTAAGGCCGGTAGAACCTTTATGCTATTCCATCTGCAGGTTGCCTTACCCGGTATTGGCAAGGCCGGTAGAGCCTAATATTCATATATCTCAGACTGTCCTGTCCGGTATATTGACAGGACCGGTAGAGTCTGCATTCTGTCTGTACTATTACTCATGATTTATATATGTATGTGTTGCTATCCTAAGTAATCATTTTATTATTTCAATAAAACTGATTTTTTACCTAAAACTTGTGTCTGAGAGTCATAACAAACCGTGACACTACGCCATCAAATTCCATACGCTTGCAGTAGAGGTAGGTTGGAACGATGAGGCACTTGTGGCAGCCTTAGTGCAAGGCCTTGATGATAAAATAAAGGACAAGATTACAGCTCGAGATTTGCCAGAGGAGCTGGATAAATTTATTGATTATGCTACCCTGATTGATTCCCGTACATGGGAGAGGAATATTTACAAAGATCGTAGGCAGAGACCAGCGACTGGGTCATCGACCAGCTCTGGTTTCCCACCCTTGCCTCCCTCTCCTTCCATACCTCCTGGTACCGCAAGTGGGAGTACTGAACCTATGCAGCTGGGCTTTACGCTGTTATCTAAGGAGGAACGGTCCTTTCGCCGCAGACAAGGCCTGTGTTTGTACTGTGGGAAGACAGGTCATTTGTTACGGACATGTCCCATGCGTCCGGGAAACTAACGCACCTAGGGTCCAGTGGGGGACAGGTCCTAGGTGACGTATACCAGGCACCAGAAGGCACACTACTTAAACCAGTGGTGAATGTCGTGGCATCATGGGCAGCCTCGTCCTTTACCACTCCTGCCTTGATCGATTCCGGCGCGGCCGGCTATTTCATGGACAGGGAATTCGCTGTTCTGCATAACATTCCCTTGGTTGGAAGAGAGTCCCCGCTGGACATTGAGGCCATTGATGGAAGACCATTGGTACCTCCCAAGGTAACTCAGGAGACATGTCCGTTGTTGATCTGTATCGGAGCGGTTCATAAGGAGACTTTGAAGTTTCAGATAATTCAATCTCCTCACTATGCGGTCATACTGGGTTTCCCATGGCTGCATACTCACAATCCCAGAATGGACTGGAAGTCCTGCGAGATTTTGGCCTGGTCTGATTATTGCATGGCTCACTACTTGAGGCAGCCTACTAAGATTTTGTGTACCTCTCCCTTACCTCCTGAATACCAGTCTTTCAGCGATGTGTTCAGTAAAGGAGAGGCTATCACTTTGCCTTTGCATCGTCCCTATGATTGTGCTATTGATATTGTGCCTGGCGCTATGCCTCCCAAGAACCTATCCATTGTCCTGTGAGGAGAATCAGGCCATGAAAGAATATATTGCTATCGCCCTGGCCTGTGGAATAAGCCGCAAATCTTCCTCGCCCGTGGGGGCTGGATTCTTTTTTGTCAAAAAGAAGAACGGAGAACTTAGACCCTGTATAGATTATAGGGGTCTCAGCAAGATAATGGTTAAAAACGCATACCCCATTCCACTCATCACCGAATTGTTCGATTGACTAAAGGGGTCATCCATTTTCATGAAATTGGATCTAAGGGCAGTGTATAACCTGGTGTGGATCAAAGAAGGTGATGAGTGGAAATCTGCTTTCAATACTCGGCCGGGCCACTACGAGTGTTTAGTAATGCCCCGGCGGTATTCCAGGAATTTATAAACGATGTTGTTAGGGACATGTTACAGTCCTGTGTAGTGGTCTACCTGGACGATATTCTGATTTATTCTCCTGACTTGGAGACACACCGCAAACATGTCACAGTGGTTTTGCAGAAGCTGAGAGAGAACAGATTATTCTGCAAACTCGAAAAACGCGACTTTCACAAGTCCAGGGTGTCATTCCTCGGCTATGTCATTTCTAATGAGGGCTTTGCTATGGACAAGGACAAACTCTCTGCAGTATTACATTGGCCACGCCCCACGGCCTCAAACCCTTACAGCTGTTTTTGGGTTTTGCAAATTACTATAGGAAATTAATTTGCGATTATTCCATGATTGTGAAACTGCTTACAGACATGACCCATAAAGGTGCTAACGCTTCTCTGTGGTCCCCGGAGGCAGAGAGGGCGTTCGAAACCCTGAAATCCGAATTCTCCACTGCTCCAGTACTGTCTCATCCCATACCTGGGTGTGAAACCCTATCGTAATAAGTGGATTAACCCTTGAAGTACCCGATAGGTTTTACATAATATTGCTATAGTCATATCTGTGATATATGTTGCAAGAAGTTTAATATACTATCTAGACATATATTATCAAATTGATTAATCTGTTATTGACTATATTAATTGCAATTTATATGTCTTAATCAGAAGTTATGCAATATTTGAAATCAGTACATAAGTAAATTATAGTGATATATATATAGCTGGGATTTTATTCCAGTTAGCTTCTCTAAAATTTTACTATTGCATATGGTACAAGGAAAATTGTCAGAGGACCTGGAGGACAATATACCTTAAACCCCAATTAGCATAGTTTATACAGTTTCTGGGGCAGAAGGTATTCATATACACTGCTGCCAACTGTATTTTATTAATTGTAAGGATCAATTATCCTTTTCTATGCTGCTAAGTGCAATTATTGTTATCTAATACCTCTGAATATACCTATAAGTGGTTAACCCTTTAATGGCTGGTAATCCTCATGGTGATAATTGTGGTTTGAGTTACTATATATCTATTTTGAATTGCTGAACACTCCTTTATATTATTGTTGTTTACACTTTCTGTATAGTATATTTCACTTAAATAAATTATATATATATTTTGCACAAATATGCAGGATTGATTATTTCAATCAATTCTTTACTGTGAAGTAGCGTGTCAGTACCTAATATAGTGTAAAGTTCTCAAAATTATTTAACCCCTTAAGGACCCATGACGGTCATGGACCGTCATGAGTTGCTATACTCTTAAGGACCCATGACGTGCTCCGTGCGGCGGCAATGGGAGAGCGCAGGCTGGTTGCTACTAAGTGCCCCGCTACTGGGGCACTTAGTAACAGCCAGCAGAAACTTTGTTGCAACATGTGATTTGCTTGATGAGCGAATCACATGTTGCAGAACCAGAATGACAGGGACAGTATTTGTAAATACTGTCCCTGTCACATCTCTCTGCCTCCCTCCATCTTGCACACTGCTGAGGTGGAGAGAGACAGAGAGACATCATATCAGATCCTGTTCCAGAGTTGCAGAGCGTTCCTGTGTGAAAAAGTTAAAAAAAAAATATATATATATATCTAAAATTAACCCTTTGATCACGGTTTTGCAGTGATCAATAAGTTCCCCCCATCTGATCACTCTAGAAGTGACCAGTTTGCTGCAGATCAGTGTTTGCTGGTCTGTGGTACATCCCCCATCCCCCTTGTATTTTTTGAATTTTTTTTTTAACTTTTTTTTAAATTGTTTAAAAATTGTTTTTAATAAAAATTGAATATTTAATATAATTTAGGTAGTTTAGGTAGGTAGTTGGGTAGGTTTAGTGTAGACATCTGTTAGGGAAAGGTTTAGGGTTAGATTTAGGTTTAGGGGAAAAAAAAATTATATATATATATATATATATATATATATATATATATTTGTAGTTTAGATAGGTAGTTCACTTGGGTTAGGTAGGTTCAGGGTATACGTGGGTTAGGGTAAGGTTTAGGGTTATATTTAGGTTTAGGGGTAGTGTAGGGGGAAAAAAGTTTATTTTATTAAAAAATGTATTCTATATTATAAGCTAGTTTAGATAGGTAGTTGGGTTGGGTAGATTCAGGGTATATGTGGGTTCAGGTAAGGTTTAGGGTTAAGTTTAGGGGAAGCATAGGGAAAAAAAAATACCAAAAAAGTTTATTTTATTAAAAAATGTTTTCTATATTATAAGCTAGTTTAGGTAGGTAGTTGGGTTGGGTAGGCTCAGGGAATATGTGTGTTAGGGTAAGGCTTATGGTAAGAGTTAAAGGGATAGTAATACTTCGTTTTAACTGTATTTTATTTTGTAGGCATTAAAAAGCATGAAGAATGATATAAGTCTTATCTCTCAAACCTTTATGGTTTAAGAGATATTCACAAGCAAAGTTTCCCCTCCCGCCCCTTTTTCCTAGTGTAAGCCATCTCTTCTCAGATGTGAATCTGGTTGTAAGACCAGACAGATAACAGCAGGGGACAATCTTCTTTGTATGAAAACAATGAAAGCCCTTCCCCCCTTGACAAGTTTTTCAGCTTTTTCCCTTATCTTAATTGAAGATTGTCCCTCTCTGCAGTCTACCTGGGCACCTCCCTTCTGATCTGGCTGAACGGGGGAGTGGGATACTTTACTTGTGAATATCTCTTAAACCATAAAGGTTTAAGAGATAAGACTTATATCATTCTTCGTGTTTTTTTAATGCCTACAAAATAAAATAAAGATAAAACAAAGTATTACTATCCCTTTAAGTTTAGGAGTAGCGTAGGGAAAAAAAATACAAAATACAAAAAAAAATGTATCATAGGAATAGTGATTGTTTGGGGTGAGAGTTAGGTATAGTTAGGTATAGAAGTTAGTAATTTATTTAGTTTAGAGTAGGTGTGTACAATGTAGCGGAGGTACACTTTAGAAGAGGCGTATTCCTATTTGGCGTCTGACTCAGAAGCCACAGACACTGCGTCAGACTTCGACATCACTCAGTTTTCTGAGAGTGAGAGCAGCTCTAGTGATGACGCAGGGCCTTCTGTCACAAAAAGACGTACTGCCCCAAGAGCTGCCCCAGCAACTGCCCCAATAGCTGCCCCGGCAAATGCCTCAAGAGCTGCCCCAGCAACTTTCCAAAGAGCTGCCCTAAGAAATGCCCCAAGAGCTGCCCCAAGACCTGCCACAAGTACTGCCCCAAGACCTGCCACAAGTACTGCCACTCCTTCTGATGAATGGGTATCATCAGCCAATTTATGCCCAGAAATTCCTGAATTCACAGGCAACCCAGGAATTCAAGTGGATGTGGCAGGATTTACCCAAGTTCAGTTTTATTATTTATTTTTGGGGGAAGAAATTTTGGGGGAAATCGTGTCTCAAACAAATTTGTACGCAGCCCAATATATTGCCGCCAATCCATCAGCATTCATTTCCAAGCAAGAAATATGGTAACCCACAGACCTTTTAGAATTTAAGAAATTCTGGGCCCTTACACTGACAATGGGAATAGTAAAAAAAAACAAGTAATAGATCATACTGGAGTAAAAACCCCATATATGATACCCCTATATTTGCCAAAACAATGACCAGGACTAGATATAAAATGATTTTGCGCTTTATGCACTTTAGTGATAATACCCTGTGCCTCCCAAAAAAACATCCCCAGTATGACAGACTGTTCAAAATTCACCCCCTAATAAATCATTTACAGGAAAAGTTTGCCCAAGTATATACTCCCCAAAAACACATAAGTATAGATGAATCCCTCATGAAATATAAAGGCAGGTTAGGTTTCAAGCAATACATCCCCTCCAAGCAATCCAAATTTAGCGTTAAATTTTATAAATTGTGCGAAAGTGCCACAGGCTATAACCAGGCTTTTCGAATTTACGAGGGCAAGGACAGCCAACTTGACCCTCCTGGTTGCCCCGAATCTCTGGGAATAAATGGGAAAATAGTTTGGGATCTGATTTACCCCTTATTAAATAAAGGATATCATTTATATGTTGATAACTACTACACTAGCCCCCTTTTATTTAAGCCACTTTTTTATTTCAACACCGTGGCCTGTGGCACTGTCAGGCGCAATTGCAGGTTGATGCCCAAAGAACTTGTAGAAAAAAAACTTAAAACCGGGACGTCCTCAGCTTTATGCCAACAAGAGCTGCTGGCAGTTAAGTTCAAGGACAGAAAAGAGTCTATATGCTTTCCACCATGCATGAGGACAAAACTGTGGCAGTCTTTGTTCGTGGAAGAAGGGGGGTACTAAGAAAGCCAGTCTGCATCAGAGACTACAACAAGCACATGGGGGGAGTTGATCTGTGTGATCAACTCATGCAGCTGTACCTCACCAGGTGAAAGTGTAGGGCATGGTACAAAAAGGTTGCCATTTACGTGATGCAGACTGCAGTATACAATTCTTTTTTGATTTCCAAATTAGCAAACCCCACTCTAAAACTAAGTTTTATGCAGTGTCAGCTCCATCTTATTTCCCAATTTTTGTTTCAAGGGGCAACACAAATAATTCCACCAAAACCTGGGGTACTACATTTTATTTATAAAATCCCCCCAACCCCCCAAAAGAAAAACCCACAAAAGCGCTGCAGGGTTTGCTACAGCAAGGGAATACGGAGAGAAACCCCCACTTACTGTCCTGATTGCCCTTCCAAACCTGGCCTCTGCATGGGTGAATTCTTCAAGCAATACCATGAAGGCACAATGCAGTATTGCTGTAAAGTTTATTTAATTATTTGGCCACTCCCCCCCCCCATACCTCCCAACATTTCAATTTGCCAAAGAGGGACACTTGTGGTTTAGGGGTGTTGCTGGGGGCGTGGCTGGTGGTTGGGGCATTATAGAGGATTTTTAGGCTATTTCGTGACCTATTGACACCTCCTTGTGTAACCTAGTAAGTGACTTATAACAAGATCAAAGTATTTTATTTACACAGACTAATGTAAAAACACATATACTGATGTTTAAACAAACATAAATGTGAATTTTATTACTGTGGAGCAATGTGATACACTTATATACACACCACACAGTCTGATCTCCTAAAAAGAGGGACATCAAGGTGGGAAAGAGGGACAGAGGGATTTAGGTCTAAAAGAGGGACACATGGGAGGTAGGCCCCCCCCCCCGAAATATCCTGTTTTTTTATTTTTCAGAACACATCCCTCCTTAGATCTAACACTATCAAAATATAATGGGAAGCAAAGCACCCTAAGTTTTTTCCATCTCTGATAATGGAAACACACATGTTCCCTACTGGGGCAAGTAGTTCCCCCAAACCCTGACAAACCTATGCATATGGGGGATTGCCATACTCAGACGATGTAACTCACCACTAAAGTAAAGCACTTAAAAAATCTGCAAATATCATCTGACTGAAATCCAGAACAACACTAAAATATAATTGTGAAAAAATGGTGTTTCTCTGCCTTACTGCAGGTTTTGGGAGGGATTGCTGAATGAGTGGCAGTGAAAAAATTGAAAAAGTGCAAATAGAATGAAATCCAGGGTTGTCTACTCTTCTACAACAAATACTTTTGGGGGTAAAATTCATTGCAGTATTGCCAAACAGTCTGAAATGAGACAAGGCACCAGCTGTAAAAATGGCATGTCTGTAAAAGGAAACTCACATGTTCCAACTGGGCCCAGTATCTCCCCCAAACCCTGACAAACGTTTGCATATGGGGCATTGCTGTACTCAGAAGAAGGAGCCGAAAACTAATCAATGCAGTTTATAAAATCTTCCCCTATTCTGTACTTGAAATTCACATCAACATTGAAGTCTAAGTGTGAAAAACGTTGTTTTTTTTTTTTTACAGGATTAGTGGTAAAATGGCTGTGTACAAAATTTGAAAACACACCTATAATGAAAGCCTGGGGTGTCTACTTTCCAAAAATATAACTTTTGGAGGGAAATCTTAAAAAAGAGCACTGTTACACAGGCCAAAATAGAAATGGCACCAGTAACGCAAGCTGTGAAAATTCAAAGTGTGAACCTGGAAACGAGCATGTTCCAATTTGGGCCCCGTAGCTCCCCCAAACCACGAGAAAGCTATGCATATGGGGTACTGCCGTACTCAGAAGAAGGAGCCGAACACTAGTCAATGCAGTTTATAAAATCTTCACCTATTCTGTACTTGAAATTCACATCAACATTGAAGTTTTTTTTTTTACTTACGTTAAGTTTTCACAGGATTGGCGGTAAAATGGCTGTGTACAAAATTTGAAAACACACCTAAAACGAAAGCCTGGGGTGTCTACTTTCCAAAAATATACACTTTTGGGGGGAAATTTTAAAAAAGAGCACTGTTACACAGACCAAATGAGAAATGACATCAGTAACGCAAGCTGTGAAAATTCAAAATGTGAACCTGGAAACACGCATGTTCCAATTTGGGCCCAGTAGCTCCCCCAAACCATGAGAAACCGATCCATATGGGGTAATTCCGTACTCTGAAGAAGGAGACGAACACTAATAAATACAGTTTAAAAAATCATCACCTACCATGTGCTTGAAATCCACATCAAAATTGAAATCTAAGTGTGAAAAACGCTGAATTTTTTATGAGAGATTGGTGGTAAAATGGCTGTGTAAAAAAATTGAAAACACACCTAAAATGAAAGATGGGGGTGTTTACTTTCCAAAAATATACACTTCTGGGGGGAAATCTTAAAGTGGAGCACAGGAACATAGCCCCAAATGAGAAATGGCACCAGATAAGCAAAATGTGAAAATTCAATATTTGTTCAAATTTGGGCCCTGTAGCTCCCCCAAATCACAAGAAACCTATGCATATGAGGTATTGTCTTATTCAGAAGAAAAAGTTGAACACTAAACAATGCATTTTTAAAAAATCTTCACCTATCATGTGCTTGAAATTCACATCAACATTGAAGTCAAAGTGTGAAAAACACTGTTTTTTTAACTTATATCAAGATTTATGAGTGATTAGTGGTAAAATGGCTGCGTAAAAAATTTCAAAACATACATAAAATGAAAGCCTGGGGTGTCTACTTTCCAAAAATATACAATTTTGGGGGGAAATCTTATAGTGGAGCACTGTTACACAGCCCCAAATGAGACATGGCACCAGTGATGCAAACTGTGAAAATTCAAAGTATGAAACTGGAAATGTGCATGTTCTAATTTGGGCCCCGTAGCTCCCCCAAACCTTCAGAAACCTATACATATGGGGTATTGTCGTACTCAAAAGAAGGAGCTGAACACTAAACAATGGATATTTTTAAATTTTCAACTATCCCATGCTTGATATCAACAGTAATATTGAAATGTAAGTGTGAAAACTGCAAAAAACACCAAATATTACCACAATTTTGAAAAATATTTCTGGAAAAATAGCTGCATAAAAAACTCCAAAATTCTCCTGATTATTTACCTTATGTTGTCTAATTTTCAGAAACATATACCTTTGTGGGACATTTTGGTTCTGGCACCATCAACTAAGCTATGATGCTCACATGCCAATTGTTGAAAAATTACAAGTTGGAAATAATGGCATCCATCTTGTAATATTTACCTTGTAAATGTGAGGGAGGGATTGAAATACTAGGCATATGGGGTACTCTTATATTCAGGAGAAGCAAATGAATATATTTAGGGGTATTTTTTTTTCATGAACTAATAGTATGCAAATCCTGACAGGAAAATGTACGTAAAATGTTGTTTTTTTTAATTTTTTTGCACTTGTTTTCTATTTTAATCAAATTAAACGATGAGGTATTCATATAATTGTGGTATCAAAAGAAAGCCCTACTTGTGCTTAAAAAAACAGTATATAATTTGTGTGGGTGTACAAAAGGAATTAAAGAGAAAATATGGTTGAACAAAGACATAGTCAAAAAATTCAAAATTGCTCCGGTCCTTAAGTGAAAACGACATCAGATTTTCCTGGTCCTTAAGGGGTTAATATTGTCATTTATCTATTTATGTGAAGATATCCAACCTGACTGGTTCTTTTGTTTTAACCCCTTGGATACCTTCAACATAATTGGTTTGACATTTTGTACATACCAGAAGTACTGGATGCTGGAGTCCTGGATATCTGTGACCTAATAGTGACATTTGTGTACAACTACCCAGATGGATTACTACATGCAGAGAATGGTGTCACTAGGTTATTACATAGATAAAGCAGAAGACTAGTAGAGTAAACATGATACCTTTATTGGCTAATAGTGGCTCTAGGATGCAAAATGCATCCTAGAGACACCAGGGCCGGATTTATAATAAGGCAGAGTAGGCATCTGCCTACAGGCGCACCCCACAGAGGGGCATCTGTGTCAGACTCATTGGGATTTTTTTGTTTGTTTGTTTTTTTTAAGAAGTGCTGCAGGTTGCCTCATTGCCTGTGCCGGGGGTGGATGCGCGGCGCATCAAGCTACTGCACGGGGGCCAGGGAGGGTTTATGAACTCCTCATTCTCTTTTACTTCTCTCCCCCATTCCTGTAGAAGAAGTGGGGAGAGTGGAGAGTGCTGTGCTACAGGCCGAGGCCGCCTGAAGTGCTGAGGAGGCACATCATCAATGATGATTCATCATGCTGGTGCTACTGACTGCGTGCCGAGGCCAGATGTGATCTGGATCATCCGGTGTCACTGGCATGTTATTCCCACCCACACAACCTCCTCACTTGCCAGGACTGCCTCTCTCAGACCCTGCAGGGAGCCAGGAGCCCACAAACAGCACAGTCACATAGAAGAGCAGAAGCTGCTCTTGCCTGTAGTCAGATGGTCAGGCACAGAGAGACGCTGCTGCCAACAACAAGTCATTCAAGCCTCTACAGGTAGAGGTAAATGAGGTCAGGTGCACATGATCATCTGTGCTTTCTTCTGGAGCTCTGCTGCTGCTGTGTGTGTTGTTGTTGTACTAAGTTGTACACCAGCCATATACCCCTAAACCCATTTTTATACATATATATATATATATATATATATATATATATATATATATATATATACATATACAGTGAGGGAAAAAATTATTTGATCCCCTGCTGATTTTGTAAGTTTGCCCACTGACAAAGAAATGATCAGTCTATAATTTTAATGGTAGGTTTATTTGAACAGTGAGAGGCAGAATAACAACAACAAAATCCAGAAAAAAAGCATTTCGAAAAAAGTTATAAATTGATTTGCATTTAGTGAAATAAGTATTTGACCCCTTTGCAAAAAATGACTTAGTACTTGGTGTCATTACCCTTGTTGGCAATCACAGAGGTCAGACGTTTCTTGTAGATGGCCACCAGGTTTGAACACATCTCAGGAGGGATTTTGGGTCTCTCCTCTTTGCAGATCCTCTCCAAGTCATTAAGGTTTTGAGGCTGATGTTTGGCAACTCGAACCTTCAGCTCCCTCCACAGATTTTCTATGGGATGAAGGTCTGGAGACTGGCTAAGCCACTCCAGGACCTTAATGTGCTTCTTCTTGAGCCACTCCTTTGTTGCTTTGAAGCAGTGTTTTGGGTCATTGTCATGCTGGAATACCAATCCACAACCCATTTTCAATGCCCTGGCTGAGGGATGGAGGTACTCACCCAAGATTTGACGGTACATGGCCCCGTCCATCGTCCCTTTGATGTGGTGAAGTTGTCCTGTCCCCTTAGCAGAAAAACACCCACAAAGAAGAATGTTTCCACCTCCATGTTTGATGGTGGGGATGGTGTTCTTGGGGTCATAGGCAGCATTCCTCCTCCTCCAAACACGGTGAGTTGAGTTGATGCCAGATAGCTCGATTTTGGTCTCATCTGACCACAACACTTTCACCCAGTTCTTCTCTGTATCATTCAGATGTTCTTTGGCAAAAGACGGGCCTGTACATGTGCTTTCTTGAGCAGGAGGACCTTGCGGGTGCTGCAGGATTTCAGTCTTTCACAGTGTAGTGTGTTACCAATTGTTCTCTTGGTGACTATGGTCCCAGCTGCCTTGAGATCATTGACAAGGTCCTCCCGTGTAGTTCTGGGCTGATTCCTCACTGTTCTCATGCTCATTGAAACTCCACAAGGTGAGATCTTGCATGGAGCCCCCGACCGAGGGAGATTGACAGTTATTTTGTGTTTCTTCCATTTGCAAATAATCATACCAACTGTTGTCACCTTCTCACCAAGCTGCTTGGTGATGGTCTTGTAGCCCATTCCAGTCTTGTGTAGGTCTACAATCTTGTCCCTGACATCCTTGGACAGCTCTTTGGTCTTGGCCATGGTGGAGAGTTTGGAATCTGATGACTGATTGCTTCTGTGGACAGGTGTCTTTTATACAGATAACAAGCTCCTTTTAAGAGAGTGCTCCTAATCTCAGCTTGTTACCTGTATAAAAGACACCTGGGAGCCTGATTGATAGAGGGTCAAATACTTATTTCACTCAGTAAAATGCAAATCAATTTATAACTTTTTTGAAATGCTTTTTTCTGGATTTTTTGTTGTTATTCTGTCTCTCACTGTTCAAATAAACCTACCATTAAAATTATAGACTGATCATTTCTTTGTCAGTAGTAGACGATGGTGCCACTATGTTAATACACAGATATCCAGACTTATCTGTGATCTATATTACTACAGAGGACACTGTCAAAATGATAGGAGATAGATATCCAGACTGATCACTATTCATATTGACAGTCTAGATCAGATGATATAAAGCTTTCTGCAGATCAATGAACTGGATACAGCCAGTAGGTTAGATAAGATTAAATACACCCAGAGAGGATAAACTGTTTATCAGCTTACAGAGCTGATCAGTGATTGCCAGGTGCAACCACAGAAAATAATGGGACAAGACAGCAAGGCCAGGCAAGCCAAGAATCTCGCACTGGATGACAGTGCAAGTTTCTCATGTCGAACAGTAAAAAGTTGCATGCTGCCCCGGCATAACAAAGTTGACATTATCTCTTCATTTTTGCCTTCAATGCTTTGCTACATAGCAGCATGCCACACGAGACGTCAGAAGGGAAGGGGTTAATTATTTCATATTATTTGGAGTATACATCAGGAGTGTCAACTCTGGTCTTCAGCTAGTTTATATACCACTTTCCTGGCTATAAATTAAACCCTTGGACGCTGGATAGGTCTCTTGTGCTCCGTGCTGCCCCAGAGCTGTAATAATATTACCTTGTCATTTTCTTGCACTCAGTGCTGCCCAGCAGTTGTAATGGAACCATATTAATACAGCTCCTGGGCAGCTCCTGTGTATTCAATTCAGCCACAGGCATATTCTGTCACTAACAGAATTATCGCAAATAGTATACAAGTTACCCAGGCATTCGATCAACAGTGCTATCAAATGGTCTAAACACTATATTAATATAATCTCTACCAATTTACATCGATACATCAGAGATAATACACCCAGACAGTTCTGGTTATTGTAATCTCCAAACATTTGGACCAGAGGGATATAATCCAATGTTGGATTATACAATGTTTATTAATAACAAATCTTAAAATATATTTAAAACGAAAACAGCTCCAAATTCAATGAGTTAGGACAATACTGTATGAGAGTACCTAAAGCGTTATTGTGCTTTCAACTCGGCGTTAGGCCAGAAACCACCGGGTCTAGAAGCACGCTTCTGGTCAGTCAATAGTATAACTCAAAACATGAATTTCCTACACCCAAAATCTTTCATGCAATTAGCACTTCATCAGGGGTATCAACCTGTCTGTTACTACTTCAAAAACTTTTATAATGTTTGTTAAGGGGAACCCTTCCGAGAACCACCCACAGATCCAATTAGAACTCTAATTAATCTTTCATTCCCAATAGGTTTATCTGAATTGGAGGGACAACAAATAATTTCTGAGAGGGAATGACATTGTTAAAGCAGTCCCTAAAAGAGAAACCAAGTGGCTGTATAAATTAAAAAAATCGAAATCGATTAAGTTTAAACATAACTATAGATCTTAACTGTTTTCTAGGAGTTTAATATTATATTATTATTTAGATAATTTGGGGGTTTTAAATATATAGTTTTAATTTTAAGAGTATTTTATGAAGGCGCAATAGTTATGTATAAAGAAATATTGCTGTATTTGGTATATGTAATCCTTTCTTTGGTCTCAGAAATTATTTGTTGGTATTACTATTATGTATGTATGTATGTGTATATATATGTATATATATATATATATATATATATATATATATATGTGTATATATATATATATATATGTGTGTGTATATATATATATATATATATATATATATATATATATATATATATATATATATGATGCTATGTTTAAAAGATGTTTTTTAAGAAACTAAGAATGTTCCTTTTAAAAGGCCAATAGAAATCTGATGTATGTTTGTTGATTTGGAGCCTGGCCGTGTTCCTCCAATTCAGATAAACCTACTGGGAATGGAAGATTAATTAGCATTCTAATTGGATCTGTGGATGGTTCTGGGGAGGGTTCCACTTAACAAACATTATAAAAGTTTTTGAAGTAGTAACAAACAGGTTGATACCCCTGTTGAAATGCTGATTGCACAAAACACTTTGGGTGTAGGAAATTAATGTTTTGGTGTATACTACTGACTGACCAGAAGCATGCTTATACACCTGGTGGTTTCTAGGCTAACACTAAGTTGAAAGCACAATAACACTTTGGATACTCTCATGCAGTATTGCCTTAACTCATTGAATCTGGAGTTGTTTTAGTTTTAAGTATATATTAAGATTTGTTATTAATAAACATAGTTTGGATTATATCCCTCTGGTCCAAATATTTGGAGATTACAATAACTGTTTGATCAAATGAGCTTTTAATAAGTTAACCCCTAAAAGGACTACAAGTGGATAACTTGCTTTTCGGAGGTGGAGGAAAGATTGTCCGATGGATATCTGGGGAAGTGTTACAGCTTACCTTCCTTTCAGCATCATCTACAATCGCGAGGCTTCAAGCATGCAGCAGGCCTCTGTTTTATGTGTTTGCTTCCTGTAGTCTCCTCCTTCCTACTTCCTACCTCTGAGCTGCTCCTCCTACTTCCTGTGGAGGGGTTTAAAAGGCAGACTGAGTCCTGACTCAGATGCCCTTGTGTTGTTGTTCATAGCAGTTTTGTTACCTTGGGCTCTGTGTATGACCTGGCTAGTCTTCCATCCAGTCTAGTGCTGACCTGTGGCTTTGTCTGACTATTCTTTTGCCTAACCCCTAAATAGTGGACATTCAGTCTGGTGCAGACTTGTGGCTCTGGCTTACTACCTGAAATGTGGATGACCCGGCTTGTCTGACTGCCCCCTCTGGTGCTGACTTGTGGCTCTGTCTGACTACTCTTATGTTTGTTCCTTCTACCTAGCAGACACCCAACCTAGTGCGGATCTGGGGCTCTGGTAAACTAAGCTCCCTACTGACTGCAGGCATGAGTCAGTTCACTCCATACTGACTGCAGGCGTGATTCAGTTGGCTCCATACTGACTGCAGGAGTGAGTCAGTTTGCTCCATACTGACTGCAGGCGTGAGTCAGGTTGCTCCATACTGACTGCAGGCGTGAGTCAGTTCGCTCATACTGACTGCAGGTGTGAGTCAGTTCGCTCCATACTGACTGCAGGCGTGAGTCAGTTCGCTCCCTACTGACTGCAGGCGTGAGTCGGTTCACGTGTTACGTCGGATCAAGATCCTGAGTTCCGGTTCCTGCTCCTGGTTCCTGTTGAGACTACCAGTGGCTAAGGCCTAGTCTCCAGCAGTGTGGTCTAGCTTTGCAGCCTATTATTCCTGATAATAGCGCTTGCTGGCTGGTAACCCTCTGCTTGTTCCTGTATATTTATTGTTCTTTCTGTCTGATTGTTAATAAATTGCATTAACTGTACCGTACTGACTCCTGAACTTCTCTGGGTAACCGTGACAGGAAGACTGCAGAATGACGGGGTGCAGATCACGTTCTACTTAAATGTAAGTGGATACTTTTGATTTATTTCTATATGGATACATGAAGGTGATTGTGGTTTTCCTTTTTCACACTCTGTTGAGGGATCGATAGCTGCTGGATTATTGAATGTGTGGAGGTCAGGAAGGACCAGTGAGGAACAATAATTTTGGTTGCTGGATAAAGTATATTTACATGTGAGTGGATATTTGCACTGCTAATATTGTGAATCAGGACCAATTTTAAGAACATTTCTCTTCTCTCTTTCTTTGTATATTTTCGGGAGCCTGAAGAAAGAAGAACTGTCTGGGTGTCCTGGAATGTATCTATTATCTCTGATGTATTGATGTAAATTGGTAGAGATTATATTGATACAGTGTTTAGATTAGAATTTTAAATAAAGCCTTTTGAAATACTCTAAATTATACCACTGAGAGATATACAACACATATGAATTTGATTAGTCCCTTTAAGAAGTGTGTCATGGGTGAACTATATTATTTTTAGAATAAATGGGAGTGGGGTTCTCCAGATGCTTTTTCCTTAAAGTACTCTACCTACTAATGGAAGGAGCTTAACCCTGTGATCTTATATCAACCCATAAGACAAAAGAGAAAAATAATATACAGATAGTCCCCGAGAAGTTAGGAGGCCTGCTCTTCTTATTTGCCCGGAATAGGGGGATTCTGTGACCTTTCATGTCAGGGGTGTATGGCAGAGAGTAGGAACCTATGTTTATCTTACCTTGGGGGTCAGCAAAGGAGGAACAATGGCCCATATTTATAAAAGCAAATAGGAGTTATTCTGGGGTGAACAAACTGCACCATGGGGAAAAATAAAAATTCCTGTTAAACTTAATTGGGCTTTTAACCCCTTCAGTGATACAGAAGTCTCCAATACATTGTGAAGCAATGCATTGGAGACCTCTCTGGAATTCAAGGGGTTAAAAAGTTCTATTCAGGAGCACTGGAATTTAAGAATTTTCACTTGCCCCCTATTGTGTATTTCATTTTACTCCAGAATAGCTCCTGTTTGCTTTTATAAACATCGGCCATTAATGATTCTTAAAACACATTAAAAAAACTAAGAAAAAAAAATTGACATTTGGCAGGAACAGAGGCCCATATTTATAAAAGCAAACTGAGGTATTCTGTAGTAAACCAACTGTACCATAGGGGACAAATACAAATTCTTAACTTCCCGTGCAACTGAATAGAGCTTTTTCACCCCTTGTAGGCTAGAGAGGTCTCCAATACATTGCTTCACAATTAAATAGAAACCACTCTAGCATTCAAAGAGTTAAAACACCAATTTGAGTTAATATGATTTTTTTATTTGTCTGATATGTTGCAGTTGGTTTACTCCAGAATAACTCCAGCTTTTATAAATATGGGCCTTTATGAAAGCAAAGCAGAGTGGACTCCAGTCTGAATTCAGAGCCGTGGCGCGGGCACTGTGCGCAGAGAGGACTCTGGTCTGAATTAGGAGCGCCCCGCTCCATATCAGCCACACGCGGGCAGTCTGTATTACGTGTGACTGTAGCGGGGCCTTTGCTGGGTGGCACTGTGGCCCGTGTACACTGGCTCTTCAACTAGTATAGAATAAAAGGAAAGCAGCAACATTATGCACAATTAAAAAGGTACACATCATTATACAAACATGTGTAGAACAATTGATGTTACATTTGTGCCAAATCATTGTTATCCCTTTAAAGGGATAGTAATGTTCATTAAAGTAAATCACAGAGTCTTCTTTATTGTAAATGTAACAAATTGTGCTATGTATAGCAACTTACTTTTCTGTAGTTCAAAAGATATTAGATGTAGAAAGAGCCCCCTCCTGCCCCTTCTGGCCGCCTACCACTGAATCTGCAGTCTGGTCCTGGACGATGCAGTGAGGGACAAACTGCACTAAGTATAAGGAAAACCCTGTAACCCTTCACAAAGGAGGGCATGATTTCCCTTTGCTTACTGAAGTTTGTCCCTCGCTGCATCCGTCCGGACTAGACAGAGATTCAGCGTGATTTGACCAGAAGGGGTGAGAGGGGATCTTTTCTACATTAAATATCTTTTGAATAAAAGTAAAAGTATGTTGCTAAACATAGAGCAATGTGTTACATTTACTATAAAGAAGACTCAATCTACTTTATTGCCAACATTACTATCTCTTTAAGCTCTTGAATGCTACAGAGGGCTCAAGAACTTTCTAGCATTCAAAGAGTTAAAACCAAATTAAATGTAACAGGAAATGTTATTTGTTCCCTATGGAGCAGTTTGATTTTCTCCAGAATACCCCTAGTTTTGTTTTATAAATTAAACCTCCTCTCCTGTGGTAGGATACTTGCACAACTACAGCTGCAAGGCTATATGGGGTTTATATAGTTAGAGGAGGAGCCAATAAGAATTTTGTAGCACTGTGCCTCTTTGTGATAGGGACTATAACCCTGCAATCCCTGTATTGTAGGGTGACCAGACCTCACCTTTAACTGGGGACACATATGAAAAATGCATACTGCAAGTCTGCTTTCATTTTGGTGCACTCCTGAAATATGCCTATTTCCTATGTATCCCTAGTTAAAGGCATATTAATACTTCGTTTTATCTTTATTTTATTTTGTAGGCATTAAAAAAACATGAAGACCGATATGTCTTATCTCTCCAACCTTTATGGTCTGTGAGATATTCACAAGCAAAGTTTCCCCTCCCGCCCCTTTTACCTAGTGTAAGCCATCTCCTCTCAGATGTGGAATGCAGTCCATAGACCAGACAGATAATAG
This sequence comes from Rhinophrynus dorsalis, assembly GCA_037306005.1. Lineage (NCBI taxonomy): Eukaryota > Metazoa > Chordata > Amphibia > Anura > Rhinophrynidae > Rhinophrynus > Rhinophrynus dorsalis. Next base: position 235,368,418 of record CM074719.1, read on the forward strand.
CAGAGGACAATCTTCTTCCTATGAGAACAATGAAAGCCCTGCCCCCCTTGACAAGTTTTTCCCTTATCTTAATTGAAGATTGTCCCTCTCTGCAATCTACCTGGGCACCTCCCTTCTGCTCTGGCTGAGCAGTGTTACATCAGTAAAAAGGGTGGGAGGCGGATACTTTGTCATTGAACTACTCTTGAACTACAACTCTTACAGAATTGAAATAACACTCTACAAAGTCCAAATACTATGATGACTAATTGGAGCTGCTTTTATTATGAACCATTACTATCCCTTTAAAGGTGAGGTCTGGTCAGCCTACTTTCTCAAATGGCATTGACCATTTGAGCACCAGAAGGGTATCACTCAAAGGATACGTCCCTCTTAGATACTAGAATAGAAATGATATTTAAACATGAAAAATCAGAAAACAAAAAACAATAACATGCTCCTTAGAGTTTCAGAAATAAAAACATCCTCAACATTTCTTTGCCTACGCCTATGCTGCCAATAGATGAAGTTTCATTGCAAACACTTATGGCATCTGCTACATCACTTCGCACTGATAGGTTTAACTGCTGATTGACAGCGTGGTGGGGGCGGAAACATACTGAGGAGGCGTTGCCGTAACAATGGGGAAAGAGGAGGCAGAGTGATTGTAAGCAGCGCCCCTTGACGCCATCTTATGGTGGAAGAGGCGGCTCCGTGAGAGAAGAGTGGTGAGAAGTGATGCTCTGCAGAGTGAAAGGGGAGTTTTGCCCTGCGGAGGGAGGGGAAGCGATGCTCATGTAACTAATATGCTGTCGATGTTTGAAGCAGGGCACAGAGTGAGAAATAGGGAGTTGTAGTTGTGTTATTTGGAGTTAGACTGGGAGGGCATGCACTGAAGCCGGTATGGGTGGCAAGTAACGTAATTTTTCTGTAGGTCGGGGTGGGTGATGCTCAGAATGTATAAACAGTAAAGTTCTGTAGAAAATTAATTGCTTTGACAGGTGTTTTATCAGATAGCCAGTACATGCCATTGCAATAAAAGCTACTATACAGGAGCTTTGATATCGCTCTAGTTTTCTTGTCATGGCAAAACTAATAGCAGAGACAAATGCAATAGATGTGGGTGCCCGAAACAGAAGCGTGATTGGAACTGGTGATCTGCGGAGAAAGTGACATTTTATAGAAGTTTACAACTTGTAACTCTGTCACTTAACGCGTTAAGTGCCATAGGTGTGAGCAAGCTCACTACCCTGGCAGGCAAGGTTAAAACATATATATTACAAATAACAGAGGGTTTAAACCTTGATGCATGTACTTTCTACATATTCAAACACCTGTATTATTAAATAGTATGACTTGTATAATACTTTCCTTTAACAGAATTTATACTTGCAGCAATGATTAGCTTTTAATTTATGCATCTAGGAGTGTTGCATACATCATCACTATATAATGTAACTATTCAGGCTAACTTGTATAGGGGTGATACATTGCCTTTAAGAAATGTACATTTGTATGTATTAAAATCCCATTTTATATAGCTGACACATGTAATGCCACTTAGAAGTCTAAGTGAGTATTGGGACTTTTTCTGTGAATAACCTAGCTAAGGCTTCATAAAAGACCTGTCCATCAAGTTCAGCCCATGTCATATCACCCATGTTCATCCTGTGTAAGGCAAAAAAAAAAAAAAAATCCCTGTTTAAGACCTTTCCAGTTAAGCCCAAAGTGGGTAACATAGTTGATGAGGCTGAAAAAAGACATGTGTCCATCAAGTCCAGCCCATGCCAAAAATTATAACTGTTATTTTATATACTAGTGTAAAAGCCCGTGTACACGGTCCAAGGTCCGGGAGATGTTAACCCTTTGAGTGTCAGAGGGGTATGCAGTTCATTGCAAATACCCCCTGGCACTCAAAGGGTTAAGAGGCCGATCCTGCTCTGCGTCCTGCTGCCGGCGCAGTCATGCACTTTAGAGACTGCCCGAAAGCACAGAACGCTCCCAGCATTCTGTGTGTTCGGGCAGTCTCTACTGCGCATGAAGGTTTCTGACAAACATCCTAGCAAATTATTACATAGGATTCTACGGGATTTCAACCCATCATAGTGAGGTACCATTTTTCTTGGGAAGACCCATAGCTATTTGCTGATGGTAGGAAATTTCATATCCTATATTATAATTCGCTAAGGATGTTTGTCAGAAGCCGTCATGAGCAGTAGAGACTGCCCGAATGCACGGAATGCTGGGAGTTCTGTGCTGGACGCATTCTGTGCTTTCAGGCAGTCTCTACAGTGCATGACTGCATCGGTGGCAGGATGCAGAGCAGGACCGGCCTCTTAATCCTTTGAGTGCCAGAGGGGTACACATCGCATTGCAAAGTAATGCGTTGGGTACCCCTCTGGCACTCAGAGGGTTAACATCACCCAGACCTTGGCCCGTGAACACGGGCTTTTACACTAGTTTGTCTAATAATTCAGTATATTTGACTTAAAAGGAAGCCTAAAAAAAACTTCCCGCCTCTTATATCCACGTCACCGCTCTATCTGACAAACTTGTGTTCTGGCCCCGGGACTGGACGGCTGGTCTGCAGAGCCGAAATAACATTGCGTGCACAGAGAATCTTCATGAGAAGGGTCTACAAAGTGTGCCTGGTTTGTAGACCATTCTCGTGAAGATTCTCTGTGTATTCAATGTTATTTCGGCTCTGCAGATGAGCCGTCCTGTCTCAGGGCCAGAATACTAGTTTGTCAGCTAGATTGCTGATGTGGGTAAAAGGGGAGGGAGGGGGGAACTTTATAAGGATATTATACTGTGGCACTTTAATATGCCACTTAAGGTGCCTTTTTCCTCTGTGTCCAATCCACGGCATACAGTGGGTAATTGGCTCCGCCTTCCAGCTGGTAGGACAAATCCAAAATTCTATGAGTGAGCTCTGCCATCTTCCCTGTGTAGTTATTTTGGTCCCACCAAGATGGAGGATGGAGGTTTACACCCTCCACACTATCCACACTACTACCTTTCAGTTCATTATAATTTATTGTTTTGAACTTATGAAAACTGCCTAACCGCAGTTATATCTTCATATGGTGCCATCGGATTCCAAACTACCTCTCGCCATCAGGCCACGAGTTATGTGCAGCCTCCTAGGGTTCTGGCTAAGCACTAGAGAGTTCCGCACAGCTCCTCTGACTTTATCCGGTCCCAAGTGCTTGTTTGGGAAACGCAAGCCCGACAGAGCTATCTGGATCTGGAAATAGGAAGTGACAGAGCGTGCGTTACACTTATGGAATGCAGAAGGGAACCGAAGCGGCTGTCTGTAACAGCTCGATTGGCGCTGTGGATCAAGTCCTGGGAGTTTGACCCTTCTTCAAAAAATAGGTTGGTATCTCTGCCCTTCACAGGTACTAAACTGTTCGGAGGCCAACTTGAAGAAATCATCAGGAAATCATCTGGGGGCAAGAGTCTGTTTTTACCCCAGGGGAAAAGATCCACAGAAGCCCTGCCAGAACCACTCAATATCGGAAACAGTCCTTTCGACAAGCACGTCAATATCAACCTGGAAGAAAATATGACCAGAAAAGAAGAGGTCCACCCTAGGCTCAGAGATCTGGAAACTGCAGAGATTTCTAGAAAAAAGGCCAGTTCAACCAGTGAAGCCAGCACAACCCCTTCTATCCCTCCAGTAGGGGGCAGATTGGAGAAATTACATGGAGCTTGGTGTCTCATTCATCCAGGCGAATGGGTCATGGATATAGTCAAGAAGGGGTATGCACTAGAATTCAGAACTGTCCCAACCAAACCTCACTTCATACCATCTACTGTAAAGAACAAGATCAAGGAGTTACAGATGAAACAAGCTCTTCAACTCCTAATCCACAACCAGGTGATAGAGGAAGTTCCCAAACATCAGCAATACAGGGGCTTCTACTCCAATATTTTCTCTGTTTTAAAGCCTACAGGGAACTTACATCTTATCCTGGGCTTAAAAGAACTGAAGAAACTACTGAAAACACGTCCCTTTGAGATGAAAACAATAGCCTCAACCTTGAAGTTAATTGAACCCCAGTGTCACGGTTTTTGATGAACACTCAGACAAGACTTCTAAGGTTAAAATATCTTTATTGAAAATAAAGTATGAACAGCATAAATGTTCATACCCACAAAAGCCCAGAATAAGACGGTACAAGTACTGTCTACAATACACAATGGTTAGGTAGGTACAGTATAACAACAATGTACAGACAAGCAGCAAGTTCCCTAGAGATCTAGAGTGAGGAGTAGGCAGTGACCTGCTGATGTTGACATTGGGACCCTAGAACCCCAGGGTATAATGGAGGCCCACGGCTATTGACTACTGGCAGCAAGGATCCTATAACTCTAGGGATGAATGGAAGCACAAGAACAACGGATACTAGCAACTTAGACCCTAGAATTCTAGGGTAGACAAAGGCACACGGACCATGAGTACTGGCATGAGGACCCTAGAACGCTAGGAGTCCCAAGGCTCACAACTAGCGAACACAGACCCTAGAACGCTAGGGTCAACCAGAAGCCCAATATGGATACTGGCATCTAGGACCCTAGAGCAATATGGTATAGGGAGGCCCAAGACAACAGCTACTGGTAGCAGAGACCCTAGAATGCTAGGTGTGATTCGGAGGAAACAGACCACGGAAGGCAACTGGTGTCCAAGTACCAGGTTACAGAAGCAGGTATACCACCCTACAGCTGTCTCTTTAGTCCAAAAGCTACAGCGGATGTTAGGCAGGACGAAGCAGTGAACCGGACCTAGGATACCAAGGTACAGCAAAGTTCACGGATGGTAATGCGCCCAGAGTAGTGCCTGTAACTCCCCACCGGGAGTGAGCCCAGCTTAAGGCAATGGTAGTGATGGACACATAATGAGTAACACGGCTGAACTACAGATAGCCTGAAATCCGGTACTCCATGCATGCGCACCGCCAGAGGCGGTAGATACCAGTAAGAATGGCTGAAGCAGCAAGTGCTCAGCCCAACGGTCAGCATTGTAAGCGGTTTAGAGCTAGCACAGCGAGCCACGTCGGCTGTGTCTCAGCCAGTACAGTCAGCAACGGATGCTGATACTCAGCCAGTGGAGTTGGCAACGTAGCGGGTTCTCAGCCTGTTCAGTCGGCAAAGTAGCGGGTTCTCAGCCTGTTCAGTCGGCAAAGTAGCGGGTTCTCAGCCTGTTCAGTCGGCAAAGTAGCGGGTTCTCAGCCTGTTCAGTCGGCAAAGTAGCGGGTTCTCAGCCAGTCCAGTTGGCAACGGAACGGGTTCTCAGCCAGATCAGTCGTTAACGGAATCAGAACAGATCAGAATGCTCAGGAACGTCGTCAGACAGGCCAGGTCATACACGAACAGAGCAGCAGCAGGAACGAACGCTAGGTACAGGTACACCATGACAGGGTATAAAAAGGGTTGGCCCTGGGTGGAGTCAAGTACAAGGACCGATAAGAAATGCAGCAGTCAATACAAGGAAGTGAGAATGTTGCCGCCGGAAACAGGAGCACGGGCACCGTGATACCCGGTCATTCCTCACCCGAATAGACCTGAGGGAAGCCTATTATCATATCCCGATACAGGAGATTCCTGAGATTTTACATTTTTGGCCAGCATTATCAGTACTGGACCCTCCCATTTGGTCTAGCATCAGCACCAAGGGTCTTTACTAAAGTCATGGCCATTGCCATGGCAGAACTCAGGAAAATTCATCAAATCAGTCATCCTGTACCTCGACGATATCTCAATCATGGAAAGCTCATACCAACAGTCTGTTGTAAATACCAACATTTGCATCGATCTCCTCCAGAGACTGGGATGGCTAGTCAACATCCAAAAAAGCTCTCTACTACCAGTCCAAAATCTCTTATTCACAGGGATCAACTTCTACACCAGAAAAAAAACCTACCCACCCTGTCAAGGGAAAGACAGAAGCGAATAAGAAACAAAGTAGAATTATTCCTACAAAAGAAATTCCACAGCCTGAAGTATTTTCAGAAACTTCTGACACCTTTCATCAACAGTACAAGTTCTACCTTGGGCCAAAGTTCACTTCCATATGACACAAATCATTTATCTGACATACTACAGAAAGAATCCTCTTTGCCCCTATCATAGGATTCCACTACTCAGCCATTCTAGGCAAGAATTACGTTGATGGACCCACCTGTCAAATCTATCCAAGGGCAGATCTCTGTTAGAACCAGAATGGAATACTCTGTACACGGACGCCAGCAACTCCGGTTGGGGAGGGATCTGCAAGAACAAGACTGTTCAGGGATCCTTGTACCACTGGGAATCAAAGCTTCATATCAACAGGCTGAAGATTCTAGCTGTCTGGAAAACCCTAAAATACTTCAAGAAGGACCTACACGAATCTGCAGTGCTCATAAGGACAGACAACACCTCTGCAGTTCAGTGCCTGCTCAATCAGGGAGGAACAAAAAGCCCTCATCTAAACACCCTGGCACTAAAAATTCTTTACTGGGCAGAAAGGCATCGTCTGACTCTATCAGCAAACTTCCTATCAGGCCACCAAAATGTCCAGGTGGACTTTCTAAGTCGTCACAAAGTAGACCCCGGAGAATGGAGTCTGAACAAAGCAGTTTTCCATTCCATAACAAAAATCCTGGGAGTGCCATCAATAGACCTCATGGCAACAAACTTAAACAACCAGTGCCCAGTGTACATATCAAGGTGGTAGGAACCACAGGCTCAGGCACACGATGCACTCCAAATTCCTTCGACCTTTCATCTAGCCTACCTCTTCCCCTGATGATAGACGTGGTAAGAAAAATAAGAAGAGACAAATCCGAGGTAATCTTAATAGCTCCAGATTGGCCTCGAAAAACATGGTATTCAGAACTCCTCAGGATGTCAGTCAGACAACCCATCAGTCTGCCCAACATCCCGAACCTTCTATTTCCGGGACCTCTTCTACATCCCGACCCAACCTTCTTCCATCTCAAGGCTTGGAGGCTGAGCGGCAATCATTAAGTGTACAGGGCGTTTCGGACTCTGTAATTGAAATGATTCTGAAGGGACGGAAACTTCATCTACTAAAATTTATTATGGAGTCTGGTCTGTTTTTCATAAATGGTGCTCTGCAAGTAACTTTGACCATTCATCAATCTCAACATCAACAATTTTAGATTTCCTGCAATCAGGATTCCAGAAAGGTCTCAAACCAGCATCATTAAAAGTACAACTCTCTGCTCTGTCAGTTGTCCGCAAATGGTGTTGCCAGAATTGCTATCTGATCAAACAATATGTGTCTATCTCAAAAATTAAACCCACAATTAGGGATACCATACCTCCTTGGGATTTGAATCTGGTTCTTCAACAATTGTCATCTCACCCATACTTCGAACCCTTGGAAGAGATTTCTCTGAAACACCTGACCCTGAAGATTAGCTTCTTAACAGCTATAACATCTGCCAGGCGTGTTGCTTAACTGCAAGCCCTAGTCTGAGTTCCTCCATTTTTGGTATTTCACCAAGATAAGGTTGTGCTTCTCCCAGTTCCACCTAAATAGGGAGAGAGTTCTGCCTTCATCCTGTCCTAATACTTCTCACAAATTAGAAAAACGGCATCTTGACCTCATACGATATCTGACAATTTACCTGCACAAACTCTGTCGTAAGCCAGATTCTTTATTTCTACATTTTTGTGGCAGATTCAGGGGCTCAGCAGCATTCAAGCCATCAATTTCACGCTAGATTAGAGACTGCATCAAACTTGCCTATGATTCTGCCAACATGGATCCACCTCAGGGCGTTAGGGGCCATTCCACCAGAGCCATGTCCACTTCATGGGTGCCAAAAGCCTCAGTATCTCCGGAAGAAATTTGCAAGGAAGCAACCTGGTCTTCTGTCGCGACCTTCATCAGGCATTACAAGCTGGACCTTCAAGCCTCATCTGATGCAAAGTTCGGTTGGAAGGTGCTTGAAGCAGCCATTCCCATCTGGGCTTCCGATCTCTACACACCCAAGTAACATCTGGGGTACTGCTCTGGTAAGACCCACTTTATGCCGTGGACTGGACACAGAGGAAAAGGTGAAATTTACTCACCGATATTTGTTTTTCCTCTGTGTCCTTCCACGGCAACCCACCTGCGGGTTTTTCTATGGGTATCTGTATCGTTTCAACCAAATATGTTCTTTATAGATCAGCCTGATATTACATGTTCCTATGCTGGACTATCACTAACCTGTTGTATCTTTTTAGCTTGGATAACTGTATAACTACACAGGAAAGATGGCAGAGCTCACTTATAGAACTTTGGATTGGTCTTACCAGCTGGAAGGTGGAGCCAATTACCTACTGTATGTTGTGGAAGGACACAGAGGAAAAACAAATGTCGGCGAGTAAATTTCACCTTTCCCATTCAGTCTTGGACAGAAATGCTGATGAGTATCAAAAGTAACATTGTTATGCACAGTGTGTTTTTGTTCTGAGACCTTTTCCTTTCATTGCATGCTTGACAAATGATCGATAAGATGTTCATTGTGCCACAAATAACCTAGATTGTGTGTGTGTGTGTGTGTGTTAGGGGTACCTTAAGTCCTTAACAAAAAAAAAAAAAAAAAATTGAGAACTGTTGAATTAACCTTCAAAGTGCCAGCCACGTCTGAGATATGGGTTTTGCAGGTACACATGTGGCTGCACTCTTCTTCACCCCCCCCCCCCCCTTTAAAAAAAAAAATTCTATAATATTTGATCTCCCAGCCGATCCCTCTGGGAGATAAATATCGGCGATTCTTATCTGAATGTCTGCATAGGAGTGGGCGAGATCAGGGAAAGCCTTTTCACGGCATGGGGATGTGTTCCCCAATCCCGGCCACCCCTGCCCGGATGTTTATGCAAGAGTGAAAGAGGAAGCGCATGTTTTTCTCATGTATCGCCAATATTGATCTCCCAGCTAAATCAGCTGGGAGATCGGTAGCTCTGATAGAAAATGTATTAAAAATAATGTATAGAAAATGTATTAAAAAATAAAATAATGTGCATGCCATAGGGAGGTACAGAGCATTGTGAGCACTAGCTGCACCAATCCCCCCCCCCACACACACACTTGGTTACACAGCCCAGTGGCAGTCACATTCCCCCGGCTGGACCACCCCAACCTAATTCCACTGGTAGACACAGACTAGCAGCGTCCACTGGGATTGGGCTAGGAATCAAACAGTGTATGTGGGGGCTATACACTGGTAGTCACAGATCCTTATATGTACGTTCTCTTCCCCCCCCCCCCCCCCCAGCCTTGTTCCACTGGTAGTTAGATCTAGTTATAATTGCTACCTCCCCCCCACACACACACCTGGTTCCACTGTCAGTAACACATCTGCACATTCACTGGCCAATGCCTTAACCTCTTTTAACTGGGTGCCATAGAATTGCACATACGCTGTTTCCTGCCTATTCTTGTTCCACTGGGAGACACGCCCCTGGCACTCAATATGGTATGTCATCCCTTACCAATGGTGCACCATTTTTCTTAGGCTGGCAGTAGGTCTTGAATACACTAGGACAGGGCTCAAAATTTCCACTCACCACTAGCCAATGGCAAGTGTAAATTCAGCCCTGGCGAGAAGAAATTCATCCTTGGTGGGTATGTTATGGCTTGCAGTTGTGAGTAACTTTTCAGGTCTGGCTAGTAGCAAAGGACTTCACATTTTAAGCCCTGCACTAGGAGATCCCATGGTGTGGAACCATTTTAGTGGCAGAAAAACAAGTGCCCCCTTATTTGATTCGGCTGGTTGTGTACTTTCCAAAATAGTGTTCTTTATCTATCTTTCCTTCTTTTCTCTCAGTTATAACCATTTTAGTACAGGCAAGTCAGAGTTGATTGTAGTTGTGTCCTTCTGGCACCCCCTGCAGTATGTCAACTCATACCAACATGGTGTTCTTTTTCTTGAAAGAGTAGTAGTTTAATAATTAGTCCATAAATTCTATGATTTTTCAAAGCGGTCTCTATCTTTGAAGTGGTAGAAATGTAAAATAGCTTGGTTGTTTCCTGTAGCAACAGCTTCTGGAAACAATTGTGCACACCAGTCAAGGGTAAAAAGACAAGTGACCCCTCATTTGATGCCGTTAAATCCAGAAGAACAGGAGGAAGAAAACTCTAGTCATCCTAATAGTTCCTTTCCTGCCCCAGTGGCCTGGTTTGCTGACCTTCTCAACCTGTCCATTTGGGAGCCGCTCCTTCTACCACTGAGACTGGACCTCCTTCTTCTTCAAGGACCTTTGTGGTGTGAGGATATGGAGAAGCTGGACTGGATCGCATGGCGTTTGAGGCTACTATTATGATCCCAGCTAGGAAAAATGTCTCCTTTAAGACGTAGCATTGTCTGGTCCATTTTCCACTGGTGTTGTTCAGTTCTTTGATTTTTTTTTTTTTTTTTTTCTTCTGTGTCCTATCCCTGGCTATGCTCTATGGGTGTTGTCTCCTCCTATTTGCTTGGGTAGGACCAATTAAATATCACTTTAAAGAAGCCACTCACTGAAGCTGATCTTTTTAGTCTTTCCAAGCAGGCCATAGGGCTTTCAAGCACATTTTTGTTTGTTTTCTATTGTACCTTTTTTGATGGGATTATGGCCGCATTTCAGTGCTGCTGATCCGGGGATTGCTCCTCTGAAATGCCCTATCAATGCGATGTAACGCAAACAAGGTTGGTAAGGAATTGTCATCCTTCGATTCCTGGGTCGTCTTCATTCTGCTGGTAGCAGATGCAAGAACCGGATGTTCAGCTCAGCGCTATTGCGTATGCCTCGATCATGCGTTTCACGTTTGGAACTCGCAATGTCTGAGTTTATTTTTGGGGCTAGCCTATTTATAGGGCAGTTTTCACCCTCTTCACTTTAGGTGTTAGTGTTCTTGGGGTATACATTAATGATTCCTTTTTTTCTTTTAGCAGATTTGTTAAAGATTGTGTTTAGCCTATTTAGCATGTCTACCCTTGCCAAGCAGTCTTCCACAATGGAGAAACCTTCTCCCGAGGTGACTGCCAAGGATAAGTCATTACAAAAAAAAAAACAAAAAAAAAAAGCCTTGTACTGCCTGTGACAAGAAGATTCCCTCCTCAGACAACTCAAAGCTTTATCTAGAAGGTCTTATAAAGGCTGCAAGGCATCATATGCCCACACAATTTCATCCATGCAGGATTCCTTTTCAGCCGTGCAAGAAGCCTAGGTTCCCAATAAATGTCCTCGCTTGAAAGATACAGAGGAATGTTACCTCTACCAGGTTTAGAAGATTTAGATGAAAAGGGAAGCTTGCAAGATCTCATCTCTGAATTTTCTTCTTTTAAAGAAGGAGAAATTGCCAAAGAATCAGGAATCTGGAAAGAATAGAACCTTTTCTTAAAAATAAGGAAAACTCTTGGACTATCAGACACTCTTCAAGAATTAGATATTCTTTAAATAGCCTTTATGGGAAATGGCAAAGCATTCCCAGTTTTCTCTATTCACCATTCAATCTCTGATCTAGTTTAATACGAATAGGAGAGAGTGGATAAGAAAACTGGTATTACTAAAAGGTTTGCAAAAATATACCACTTTATTGAGCATGAAGTCAAGTACTAGTACTCCCCCACCCCCCCAAAAGTATCCCCTCAAAAAAACACTAATCTGTCTTAGGTCAAGATTTGGTCTCCTGCTGCCTTAGGCTGTATCCTCATAACCATCAGAATCTGGCTCATTGAATTGGAAGAGAAAATTGAGTCAACTGAGTGATTAGTATTCTGCTCAAAATTTATAGTCATTGCAACCATTGCTGATATTCCTCTAAAAACAAACTAGTAGCACGTCCTTTTTTAGGCCATATGTTTGGTGAACATTTGGATGAATTCCTAAAAAAAATTACTGGAGGTAAAAGTGCCCTTCTACAGCAAGACAGGAGACCAAGATCCTGCCTGGGGAGATCCGTTGGCTTTAAGACTAGAAAGCAACATTTGAGCTCCCAAATCTCTCCGCTGACCAGAGGAGGGTTCAAGAAGTATTCTTCTCAGAGATTCCAGTTTAAGAAAGAACCTGCTCCTCCTCATTGGAATTCTGTCTCCAATTCTAGTTTGTATGCGTGAGATCGACTGGTGCTTTTTCTAAATACCTGGCCATTGAAATCCCATTCCAGACAATTGGCTTAATCAGATATTGGAGACAGGGTACCTGCTGGAATTTGACCTAACTCCCTCAATCAATGTGATCAAAGTTTCCAAGATTCTTTCATATCTCTTCAAGGCAGAAGAAGTCAGGAAGACATATCAGGATCTTCTTGTCAAGAAGGCGATAGAGGCAGTCCCTTCATGCCAGAAGAATTCAAGGGTTTTATTCAATCTTGTTCTTGGTTCCCAAGGTATCTGGAGGCTTCATGGCAATTTTGGGCTTAAAATCCCTGAATGCTTTTCAGTCCCTGACATTTCAAGATGGTGTCTGTAACGTTTGTCCTAAAAGCAATGCCAAAGGTGGCCATTCATGACCACCATTGAACTAAAGGATTCTTAACACAATATCCTGGACAGAGCATCCCCCAGAAAATATTTGTGGTTCATATTAGGCTATTACCAGTTCAAGGTCTTGTCTTTTGTCAGCACCCAGTCTGGTGTTAAGGGGAATCTCCATAATCCTCTATCTGGACAATCTTCTTATAGTCTTGGGGTCTGGTGCACAAGCCTAATAACACCTTTCAAAGTCTGTCTCCTTCAGGAACAGGGTTGGCTAATAAACTTCCCAAAGAGCCAGAGGATAACTTTTCTGGGCATGGTACTGGACACCATACAGAGAAAGGTGTCCGTAAACGGGACATGCCAGCAATAGATCTTTTGGTCTCCAGGCGAAATATGAAAATGCATTATGTTCCTTTCTTGGTGGAAGGATGTTGCAGCCATGGGACAGAATGCCCTGACATGGACTTGGTCATTTCCCCCTAGCTCCTGTTTTTCGTCCAATCCCTATGATCCCAGAAGTTCTGGGGAAAATTTTCAGAAAGGTCAGAGGTAAATCTGATTGCTCCTCATTGGCTGAGAAGAACCTGGAATGCAACCCTAGTGAAGCTGTCATTAGATCATCCATGGCCCCTTCCTCTCAAGCAGGATGTGTTGTCCTAGGGACCAGGTTTTCATCCTTGTTAAGAAATATCTTGGCTCCATTGAAAAATCCAGACCTCGCATCAAGGAAATCTTTTCCCCCATGGGATACGAACATAATAATATAACAACTGTCTAGCTCTCCTTTGTTTGAGCCTCTGGAGACTTTCATTAAAACCTTCACACAAAGCAATTTTTCTGATGGCTGTCACTTCAGCCAGGAGGCTTAATGTGAGCTACAAGCATGGGGATTTGCAAGACTACATTGTATCATCCACCAAGATAAAGTAGCTTTTGGGATAAAACTCTCCTGATCCAAAGCAGGTCCCCTCATTTCACTTAAACCAGGAAATTGTGCTTCTCTCTGTCTGTCCTAACCCCAAGACAGATTTTTTTTTTTTTTGTAAAAAAGTAAATTCCATAATTTTGATCTAGTAAGTTACACCTCTTGCCATTTAAGGAGAACTGAGGAGTTCAGAAAATCAGACTCCTTGTTTGTTCATTTCCTTGGAAATATCAGCTTCCAAATTCTCTTAAACTCGTTCGATTTCTCAGTGTATCCGGTTGGCCTACTCAGAGGCCAAGCTTACCTGACCAGAAGAAAATTAAGGCTCACTCCACAAGATCCTTGTCCAGATCTCAGGCATACAAAGCTTCAGCCTCTCTCAAGGATATTTGCAAGGCAGCCACATGGTCGTCCAGGTCTCAGCAGAAGCCAGTTTCAGGAGACAAGTGCTCCAGGCGGTGATCCGTAACTAAACTGGTAGGAGAATTATTTCTCTTCACCTTTTACTGTCTCATATAATCTTCTTCTGGAAATAGTTTGACTATTGGAATCTGTATCTTCCCACCCTCTTTTACCTTTTTGGCACTTCTTTGGTATGTCCCATAGTGAATAGCTGGGGATAGGGCACAGAAAAGAGGGTGAAATTTACTTGCCAATATTTCCTTTTCTTCTGTGTCCTTCTACACCTCACCCTAACTGTCACTATTTGTATTTTTCAGGTTGGACAATAGTAAGACTACTAGCTTTGGTGAGGGGTTTCCTTAAATGTGATTTGATTGGTCCTAATCTGACAGATGAGCAGAGACGATGCCCATAGTGCATAGCCATGGAAGGACACAGAAGAAAAGGAAATGACTAAGTTAATTTCACCCTTTTCCCACGGTTCTCACCTTCCTACATGATGGTGTCAAAAAAGGCCTCAGTTTCAGCTCCATCAAGGTAACAGATGTGGACTCTCTTCTCTTTCAGAGACGTATTGCCATTGTGCCAGACATTAAAGAGAGAGTAATGTCTCACTATATATGTAAAATTATTGTTGTCTTTTTATTTTTTATAATTTTGTACTAATGCTGTGTATCGTAGTCAATTCTCTTAACTGTGTAGTGTAATTATAGTCTCCTTCCCACCCTTTTACCAACATTGCTCTTCATTTCTTAGAGCAGAAAGTCAGTCTGGATGGATCGCAACGTGGACAGTCTTGCATTGGCATAAGGGAAAAACCTGCACCCCCCCCCCCCCCTTGTCAAGGCGGGGGACAGGGTTTTCCTTATACTTATAGCCACAATATTTGTGTCTCATTGCTAGGATTTCATATCTCAGGGATGGCAGTATGTCTGTCTGTAAAAGGTGCAGGAGGGGAAACATAATATATTTACACACAAACTACACCGTTAAGAACACTGACGATGGTACAGCGCATTCTGTTTATAGTGAGGCATTAATATATATCTTTTAAGACCTTTCTACAAGGGGTGGCACATGCCTTTCCTTCAGTCTGGGTCCCCATGCAGAGCCTCTGTTCTTGATTTCATTGCATCTTTTGATGCTCAAAATAGCCTTCCTTTTCACCATTGAGTCTGCTCTTAGGGTCTTAGTCTTTGGAGCTTCCTTTTCTTCTTATCTGCTTAGGTTCTTTTTTCTGTGGCACTTGTCACACATAAATCTGGATATGTCAGGGGGTTGTGGTGGAGGAAGAGGAGGGAGTCCCTACTCCAATGACCCAGTCTTTTTGAAGTGCCCTGTCCTCCTGGAGGAGAGAGCTAAACCTCTTGATTACTGTGTTCCAAGTGGACTAAAGAGAGAATTTTTTAACCCCTCACCGCCCGAGGACGTACATGTATGTCCCGAATGGATGTCCCAGGTGGACAGAGGACGTACATGTATGTCCCGGAAGCCATTATATGCAATGGGAAAAAAAGTTTGGCAGGCGTTAAGTGCTGTCACTAAGGGGTCAATGGTAAGTCATTTCAGTACATTAGCAGCGATGGAAACAAAGAAAGGGGGGGGTGACTCAAAACCCCCCCACTCCCCCCCCCAAAAAAAAAAAGATTAGATATGTTAAATTCATAAACAAATATTCCTAGCTATAGTACCATATTCTGGAAATGTTTGTATAATCCAGGCTGGTATGACATGTCTATTTTATCTTCAGGCCACTTAAGTGGCAGTATGTCATGTTAAAAAAACAAAAAAAAAAAAAAAAACAAATGAAAAAAACCCCCACAAAAATAAGCACATTTAAATGTGTATATATAACTGTAGATTGTGGTGGGTGCAGGTTTATGGCAAAACCCGTAGCTATTTAGTATGGTATTTTGTTGTGCTTTTATCACAGATTTCATTGAAATTGTACTGTTGTTTGCTCAATTGATGTGACAAATTGAATTTACAAAATAGTATGAAATGTTTTCCGTATCTTCTTGTCCTTGAGACAACTTAAAGGGATAGTAATACTTCATTTTAACTTTATTTTATTTTGTAGGCATTAAAAAAACATGAAGAATGATATAAGTCTTATCTCTGAAACCTTTATGGTTTAAGAGATATTCACAAACAAAGTATCCCCCCCCTGTTCAACCAGATAAGAAGGGAGATGCCCAGGTAGACTGCAGAGAGGGACAATCTTCAATTAAGATAATGGAAAAAGCTGAAAAACTTGTCAAGGGGGGAAGGGCTTTCATTGTTTTCATACAAAGAAAATTGTCCCCTTCTGTTATCTGTACTGTCATACAACCAGACTCACATCTGAGAAGAGATGGCTTACACTAGGTAAAAGGGGCGGAGAGGGGAACTTTGCTTGTGAATATCTCATAAACCATAAAGGTTTGAGAGATAAGACTTATATCATTCTTCATGTTTTTTTAATGCCTACAAAATAAAATAAAGTTAAAACGAAGTGTTACTATCCCTTTAAAGTGTGTCCTTTTGCATATTCTGCAAGTGTATAATATGCAAAATCTAATTGCCTACAATTTTCAATATTTTAGTCTTTTGTTTCTCTCTTTTTAACGTTCCTGAGTGAGCTAAGTGTTTCCAGAGAGCCTTCTGTCAGAGACAGTTAAAGCTGGGATAGTAATACAATTTAACACCCTCCCTTCAGCACTGAGCACTTGGTAGTGGGCTAATAAGGGATGTTTTTTTTTTTTTCTTCTTTCCTTCTGAAAAATTAACATGTAAATGGGCATTATTGGCTTGTAAAAGACAGATTTATTAAAGCCAAAGAATGTCTGTCTGTTAATTTAAAGGGATAGTAATACTTATATGTAAAAAAAACTATATATTGTAGTGTTTATAATTTTTTTTTTGTGCAATATCACAGTGGCCTGAAATTGTACAGTGGTGCTGTTGCTACACCATCCTATGGACACATCCTGGTCCGTAGACCATAAATCTCCATAGTGATCCCTTTAAGTGAAAATAGGACAATACAAAACTTTCAATTTTATTAGGATAATTTCATTAGCGATACCTAGGAGAACAACATAACCATGCTTTTATATTTGATATCTTAAGCACTCAAACTTGCTAACAATGAGGCTAACTTGTACTGAAGTAAATTTTTTTATAATTTTGTCGAGGTTTTAATACAGAGTGGCTTATAGAAACTGTAAAGCCAATGGAGACAAAACTTCTGAAACTTGCTCAGTGATGAAACAATTGCTTCTGACAAAAGCAGCTAAAGTGGACTTGTCTCCTGGGGTAGGGACCCATTTGGTGATATTGTGGCATATTTGAACGAACTCCATCTTGTCATATGCACTAAGATGTCTTCTCTATCATATCTGTGACTATACAGATATCTACATGTCTTCATCAGGTTTACAGTTTTGCAGTGTCTATTTCGATAGTGGGTTATTTCTATATTGAAATGCAGCTTAATGAGCTATTGTCTTATTCCTTTGGTTGTGTTATATGTTAAAAACATGTCTCTCTGGTCCTGTGTGGAACACAGAAACCATAGGGTAAAGATCCCTCCTCCAGGGGACTGGGCACTTTAACCCCTTAAGGACCGGAGGTTATGGGACATTTCCGTCCCATAACGTCCGCATAGGGGCACTTTGACGAGCTGGTACACGTGACCTGTCACGTGTATCGGCGCGTCACTATGGGGCTTGAAACAGATCGCTCCGATCTTGGAGCGGTCTATTTCATGCCCTATTTTTACTTACAGCGCTCCCGGTAGAGCGATGTAAGTAAAAAGTACGTGACGTACCAGGACCGTCAAGGATCGTTCGAGCAAATTTACCCTTGACGGTCCTGGTACGTCAAGGGTCCCTAAGGGGTTAAACCAAAAGGTCTCTGATGTGGAGACTTCCTATTGTTTATCAACATTACCCCACTCTGACATGTTCCGTTTTAAGTGACCTCCTTACAGATTGGATGCAAGGGGAAATCTTCTCTTGGTAATCTCTTTTTAATTTATTTTATGTTGTTAAGTTATGGGGCCATACAATCCGCTATTAGACGGGCTCCTATTCCTGGCCTACTTTGGAACTATTGGCCTAGTGAGCAGGCTTCCAGGACCTTAAACTGAGGAGGATGGTGTTCTTTATCAGCCTTTTTTCCCATAGCTTATCTGAAGCTTCCCTATTTGTATAGGAGACTGATAAGGCTTTCTCTCTGTTTACACGTCCTGTGAGTATGTCCCTATTTCTTTTTCTGGCAGCCACGTTCCTCTCTGTTACTAGCAAGTCATCTATTTTTGGACAAGGTTTCTTCCCTTCTAGACATGCAGGTGTTAGCACCAGTTCCTTCACAGGAAGATTTACTGATTTCAGATTTGCATGTCCATGTTGCAGCAGAACGATTGGGTTCTCAATCTTAAGAAATCACCTCTGGTTCTTTCCCAGGTCCTCCACTTTCTCGGTATGAGATTCAACATTCTTCTGAGGAAGTTTTTTCTACCAGACAAGATTGTCTTAAGGTGCTCCTGCAGTATCTTGGCTGTATGCGAGAATGCAGGAATATAGAAGATGCTAGGCTACCTAGTCTCTTCCAGGAGGCAGTTTTGTTTACTTCATTTAATATGCTTGAGTTTCTGCATGAAATTCTCAGGAAATGGTCCAGACAGCAGTATTACCTCTGTCTGTCTGATTGGATGAAGGCAAGACCGTTGGTGACTTAGAGGCCCTATCTGTCTGAGATGGCCATTGGCTATCCCAAACTGGGTTATAGTCACGATGGAAGTCAGCCTGACAGGCTGGGGTGCCACTCTGGGTCCTCAGACTGCTCAGGATTTTTGAACCAAGGAAGAGAGCATTCTCTTCATTGGTGTTCTCAAACTTCAGGCCTAGCCCTGCAGTATTTGTCTCTGTCCCACCAGGGATCCCCAGTGAGGATCCAGTCTGACAACATGACTGTGGTATCTTACATCAGAGGGGGACCAGAAGTGCAGCCGCGTGGAACAAGATTTGACTGATTCTCATGTGGGAGAAAGGTCCCATGCCATCTTTTTTTCTATCTTATACTCCAGGGATATACAAAGTTTTGGCAGACTTTCACAGTCACCAGCACATGAATCCTGGAAATGGCAGTTCAATCAGAGCATATTCAATTTCATAGTTTGACTATGAGGTCTTTTGTCACTGGCCCTAATGCCCTGCTGAACCATAAGGTTCCACAATTCTGTCTCAGGTCCCCAGATACTCTAGTGGTAGACTGATGGTAATTCCATAGCATTTTCCTCTGGTGTATGTGTTTCTTTGGGTTCCAGTAGTCCTGAGAAAAACTGGGATGGAACGGTCTTATGTCATTCTGACTGCCCTGTTCTGGCTTGGTTTTCAGATCTTCCCAGTCTGTCCACATCAGAGCCATCTCTGTCCAGCTCCATCTAATAGACAGGAGCTTCATCTCTTTGATGTGGTTAAATTTCTGAGGCCATCGCATACACAGCCTTTTCAAAAAATCTAATTAGCTTTTTTGTCATCCTTGAGGGACCGTGTGCAGACCAGGCTGCATCTAAGGTAACAGTGGCTCTTGAATTAAGGCGACCATTCTCCAGTTATATGTCCTCAAGAAGAAGGCTGTGCCCCATCTGGTTACTGCACATTTTACCAGGTTGATGGTCACATCTTGGACCTATAAGATTCAGGCCTCTTCTGAGCAGTTGTGTAAGGCAGTGACCTGGTCATCTCTCCATGCATTTGTCAAACACTGCAGTGTTTAATGTACTAGCTTTGGCTGAAGCCAGTTTTAGACCTAAAGTCTTGCAGGCTGTTTTGCCTGTTTAGTTATCCTCCTTGATATCCTTTTTGGCCAGTAACCTATTACTTCCTGTTCTGTTTGCATCATTTGTGTCTGTCACTTGAGGCTCTTATTGTACACGTTCATTACTGTTAGAGCTAGTCTGTGTTTGGAGGGAGTCTTCTGTTTCTCTTCCTCTAATTTTGGCAAATGCTTTGGTATATCCCCATAGTTCTCATGTTACACATATGACATAAGCATGTTTTTGTGTACTTGCTGTAAAGCCTTTTCTATTTGTCCATATGGAACACAAGACAAATCCCCGGCAGATGGTTCCTTTTGGGTTCTCTGGTTCAGGGAGTTTACCTTTCTTTTTCCACTTCTTCTGTTTTCTTTCATCTATGCTCTACTTTAAGATTGAGCATGCACCTCAGAGACTCTCTTATAAAGTGCCTTACACTTCTGGAGGAGGGGACTTTTACACCATGGTTCCTGTGTTCCATATAGACTAAGAGAAAAGGATTTATTAGTAAATACACATAAATTCCCTTGTAATCATGCTGAAGGATCTATTCAAATTTTTTTTAATTAAAAAGTAAGCAAGATTTTGGTTATTATGTTCATCTATTTGATGGCAGTCTCCATGTTTCTCTTTTGTGTTATTGTTTGTTTTGTCTTGTATTTTTCCATCGACTCCTGGCTAATGTTGCAACAGCAGCAGCATTTGACCAGTTGGAGCATTTATATTCCTTATAAGTGTACTTTATAAGGGAGTGTAATTATGCATAAAAGAGATCAAAGTAGGGGGTAATAATTTCTCTGCCAATGTGCTCTGTTTGCAGCTGATTAAAACAGCATTTTAAAGCTGTACTAGATATCTGCATTGTGGACATACAGGTTTTGCTACACTACATTTATGCCTTTTATAATAGGCTGTTTTCTGCACCATGGGCTGGTGTTATAACTTGCATTGAGGAAGCATGCTTGATTCTCTATGACAGTATAATAGTTATGTCCCTAGTGGCTATAACAGGCTGTATCTGCCTCCAGGTGGGGTAGGGAGATGTCTCAGGGACCTGCTCCTGACTTTGACCTGATGAACGCATTGGATTGGAGGGACGGAATTGCGACTCTTCCTGGAAGTCATATCCGGGTCAGGTTCTACTACACTTCAAGGCCACCTACCCTCTACACAACTGTAGCATACTCTCCCACCTGCTTGTTCATCTTTGTCCTTTCTCTTTGCTATCTCTCCTCCTAGGCCTTTATGTCCAGAAGCATAGTGGAATAATTTTGGGGAAAATCTTTGGCCCCATAGAGAATAATTTAAAAATTCTGAACATTTCCATTGATTTAAATGGGTCTTTTAAACCACTGAATGTTAATAGAGGTCTCCAGTGCATTGAAAGCATCCAAGAGGTTAAGGCCTAGGTCAGTTGGGTGTGTTCTATGCTAAAAATTAAATGCATCAAGGTGCTCCTCATTACTTTTGATCTGGCTGTTCTTATTGGCACACAGCCCAAACTCTGCTTGCTGAATCTTTCAACATTCAACAGAGTGCTGGAATGTTTTAGCGGCGGTTTGGCATATGGGGCTTCTATATAGCGTTCAACAGGCGACTGGATCAATTCATTGCTCTCCGCAAAGATTCAGCCAATGGCTGGTACACATAGCCATCAGCTCCACCATAACAACACCCCTGGAGACTGCATCACCAGGGCAAGACAGGGAATGTGGAAGCATCTTTGACACCATCAGGTTTTGTAAAACAGTGCACTCCTATCACCTGTGTGAATCTAGCCTAAAAGCCCCATTTAAGAAGAATCTATAGTTCTTCTCTATAGTACAGTTGTTTTGCCCCAAAATTATACCACTTTTCTTTTGAACATTAGGTAGGTCTTTAGCTTTTACCTCCCCTATCCACTCTGCTTTCTCTCACACGCAAACTTTCTTTCTTTGCAGTTCCGTCTCAGTGAGTTTGGAGCCCTAGAGATTATCACAGATTCTGACTCTGCTTTGAACCCCCAACAACCTTCCAGTACCCAGAATCAAGGTACAGCTCCCTCCAGCCTCAGCCTTCTGACATCTGAGAAAGGTAAACTTATTAAAGAAGCACAACAACTAAAAAAATGAACTGAGGTTATATACTCTTAATGTTTTGAGTGCCAGAGTGATGTGCAACTCATTGCTCCGCAATGCGTTGCAGACCCCTGTTCACACTCAGAGTTAAATATATTACTCTTACATCCAATATGGACACAGGTACCATGGGGTTGAGTCCCACATGGAGGCCAGGGCACATCATAAAAGACAGTCTTTTGGGGTGGAGACCCTCCTCCTGTTAATTTTTTTATTTTACTTTTGAATATGGGGCTGTATAATTCTCCCCCCATTAAACAAGCTACCATCACTGGGCTTCCCTGTGTAGATTGACCAGTTCACAGTTGCTTTGTGGACCCTTTCAGACCTTTGGTGGGAATCTTGTTGTCAAGTTCTCCCTCATGTCCTGGCCTTTTTGGGACTCTGACTTCTCTGTAGGTTGGTAACCTGATGTCCTACACTATGTTGCCTCTTACTACAGGGGTTGACGTGAGCCTTGTTAGGCTATGGTACTCATTACATGTATCTTTATTACAGTCTGTTTTCTCTCAGAGGTCTTTGGAGTGAGGATGGCTGCTTTATTCTATGGGTTTAACTGGCCCTTTAAGAATGGGAGCCCATTTGCTGCCATCATTGCTCCATTTCTGTGGGTGGAACTTCTACAGGACATATCTCTGCAACCATTTAAGATACAGTAGTCAGAGAGGCTCTATCATCCAATATGGAACACAGGTACCATGGGGTTGAGTTCCTCCTTTGGAGGGCAGAAAACATTACAAAAAAAACAAAAAAAAAAAACACAAAAAACCTTGTGGGTGAAAACTCCCAGCCTCTTCTTCAGCTCAACCTTCATCTTACCTCCAGTTATGATGTGTTCTCTGAGGCGAAATCATGGGCAGGGCACTTCTCTTATTGTTAGATTACTGGGCTTCACCTGGAGTGGATTGACCAGTGTGCAGGTGTCGTGTGGACTAGGGTGACCAGACCTCACCTTTAACCAGGGATGCATATGAAAAATGCATACTGCAGGGCTGCTTTGATTTTAGTGCACTCTTGAAATATGCCTATTTCCTATGTGTCCCCGGTTAAAGGTGAGGTCTGGTCAGCCTAGTGTGGAATCTTGCAACCCAAGTTCTCCCCCCCCCCCCCCCCCGGTAGAGTCTTCTGGACCTCTGCTTCCTTTTAACTAGTAACCTGAAAACAGGAGATAGGTGAGAAACCCTTTGAGTACCTTGTTCCACTTTGTCCCTACTTGTACCTCTTCATACAGAGGTTTTCTCTGAGTCCTTGTTCAGTATTTTATTAATGTATATTTTTATTTCCCTGAGTTCTGGAGCAAGGATGGCTACATTTTGGGATAGATAACCCCTTCCCTGCTGGTTCATCCAGGGGGGGAGGGTTCCTGGGCTTTTCCCTTTAGGGACCTGTCTATTAGGTGCCCCCCCCCACGTGTTCCCTGAGGTCATTTTGTCTTTTGGGGTACCTTAATGTGTTTTGTTTTTTTTGTGTGTGCATCCTCCATCTTTGCTTCATTGACATATCTTTGCAACTGTTTGACATACAGAAGTCAAAATGGGCTCGCTCTTCTTGTCTCCTCGTGGTCTTTCATCCCGTTCATGTCCGGAGTCTTGGAGGGTATGTGGTGTTCCTCAGACATACTTGTGGCTTTGTTGGGCAGTGGCAACAGGAAAGACTACTTTACACAGAATGCCAGTTTCTCTGTAGTCCAATATGACGTATAGGTACTATGGGGAGGCGACAGCGCCTCACAGTTGGCTGGAACATTTGTAGAAAAAAAAAAGTTGTGGGTGGAGCTTCCCTTTCTCCTTATCAGTTTATCCCCTGGCACCGCCTTCCAGTTAGACTAGTTTCAGAACCTGTGTGAAGGCTGAGAACTTTTTTGCTTCGTTTTTAGAATTAAGGGGAAACTATCACCCCACATAAAGTTAAATCACAGGAATTACCCATCTGGCAACTAGCTGATCAGTAGTGCTAGTCGCCAGAATAATTACCTCCTTACAGAGAAATTCCACTGCTCCCGATACAGACAGCCAGGAAACAGTGCAGATGTCTTTGCATAGTGACGTCTGCACGCCTGCGCTGTCAGTCCCTTTTGTACCTTAAGGTACCAAGCAATGCCTTTTACAGCAGACTGGGACTGACCGTGCAGGCGAGCAGATGTCACTATGCAAAGATGTCTGCTCTGTTTCCTGGCTGTCTGTATCAGGAGTCATAGAATATCTCTGTAAGGAGGTAATTATTCTGGTAACTAGCACTATTGATCTAGCTAGTCACCAGTTGGGTAATTCTTGGGGTTTAACTTTGTCGGGTGGTAGTTTCCCTTTAACCCTTTGAGTGCCAGAGGGTACGGAATGCATTGCAAAGCAATGCATTCCGTACCCCTCTGGCACTCAAAGGGTTAATTATTTATTTTCTATATTAGATCTGGGGTGTCACAATTCCTCCATTAGGCGGATTATCATTCTTGGCTTCCCCTGGAGGATCGTCCAGGTTACAGGTGCTGTTGTGGACCCTTGCAGCCCTGGGAAGAGAATCGTGCAGCTCATGTTTCTCTCTCGTAGCTGGGTCTCTGAGGCTCTGTTCTCTCAATAGTAATCTAAAGAGAGAAGGTCAATTTTTGGTGAGTAACCCTTTAAGTGCCATGGTCTATTTGTTCCAGTGTTCCCCTCTGTACAGGGACCTTCTTGGAGTCTAATGCACCTGCACTCATGTTGAGTATGTTATTCTGTTTCATCTCTGGGCTTCTGGAGCTTGGATGGCTAATATTTAAGTAATTAACCCCTTCCCTTCTTGTTTCATTAGGTTTGGGGGCATCTTTGGCTTCCTTTAAGTGTAGTCCATTTTTATTGATCCCTACATGTTCCCTTGGGTATTTGGGTACATTTAGACACTTGACAATTTTTGTATTTTTAGTGTTCCGCGTCTTTAAGGCACATT
This sequence comes from Rhinophrynus dorsalis, assembly GCA_037306005.1. Taxonomy (NCBI): domain Eukaryota; kingdom Metazoa; phylum Chordata; class Amphibia; order Anura; family Rhinophrynidae; genus Rhinophrynus; species Rhinophrynus dorsalis. The sequence goes on from CM074719.1 coordinate 235,393,024, forward strand.
TGCCATGCGACTACACTTTCTCCATTGACTTCTATGCGACAGACTGTTTTGAGACAGATCTCTGCAACCATTTGACATAGAGAGATGAGAGAAGGGTAATTCTTCTTGTCTACTCTTGCCCCTACGATCCTGTTCACATCCTCAGTGTCTTTGGGCCCTATGGGACCCTGCAAGTGTGGGTTCAGGCATTGCAAGGTTACAGTAAAAAGAAAAGACTACAACTCCCAGAATGTCCATTTTGTGGTTTTTCTTCCGATTGGCTGATGGTTTTACAGACATCATTTTCTCTTTGCTGGAATTTTCTCTTAGCTGGAGTATCCTACTCAGAGGCTTGTCTCTCCTTGCTATCCTCGGATTTACCCTTTGCCTGCTAGATAAGTACTTTCTTGTGCTTTCTGAGGTGATTTATTAATCTGGGTCACAGAATTTGGGATTCTTATACTGTTTAGACACTTCTCCTGTTAGGCTATCAAATCCAAAGGGACATGGGGCTAGACCTAAGGCTAAGGACTCAGGGGTGTCTCTGACCCCCACCCCTTGCTTATTGTTCCTCGTGCCAAATGGGGCTCCATAGAGAACATTCAGGACACTTATGCCCCTTATGTGCTGTGCCCTACTACACCACCTGGACCCTCCAGCCTTGAACAAGAGCCAATCTGGGTCAAGGACTTAAAGTCCTCTATGGCACAGTTTCCTCTATCCCTCCAGGTGGTTCTCCATTCTTGGAAACCCCCCACTGCTTTCAGGTTTGTGGCCTCTGGCTTTCCTGACCTCACAGAAACCTCCAAGGAGGATTATTTTGCGGGAGATACAGAGGAAGGGGAGTGTGAGGAAGGGGATCCTTCATATGCATTTGGCGACCCCTTTGAAGCTGACCCCATGCCTTCTGCTGAGGGTCTCATTAAGGTGGTTATAACGACCCTGCAGGTCACTACTACCCCTGATGGGGACCCACCTTCTACTGACATCTTTCAGAGACACAAGAAGTCCTACATTGTGTTTCCATCCAATGCCACTCTGGATCAAGTTATCCTGGATGAGTGGAAGACTCCGACAGGCTGCTTTCTCTTTCTAAGAGATTCTTCAATCTGTACCCCTTTTCAGGGCAGCTTTGGCTCGGTAGGTTTAAACTCCTACAGTTGACTCTGTTGGGGTGAACAACTTACTGAGGCAAAAATGGAACCCCTTAGGAGGACCTTTTGGCCAACATGTCTGAGGCTCAGACATACAGTGCCTTGCAAAAGTATTCACCCCCCTCCCCCTTGGTTTTTTTTCCCATTTTGTTGCATTACAACCTGGAATTAAAATGGATTTTTTGGGAGGTTTGTATCATTTGATTTACACAACATGCAAAATATATATTTTATTGTGAAGCAAGAAATAAGACAGAAAAAACGAAAACTTGAGCGTTCATTCACCCCCCCCCCACACACACACACACACACACACATACACACAAAGTCAGTACTTTGTAGAACCACTTTTTGCAGCAATTACAGCTGCAAGTCTCTTGGGGTATGTCTGGTATGTCTCTCTAAGCTTGGCACATCTAGCCACTGGTTTTTCTGCATAATCTTCAAGGCAAAACTGCTCCAGATCCTTCAAGTTGGATGGGTTCTGCTGGTGTACAGCAATCTTTAAGTCATTTCACAGAATTTCAATTGGGTTGAGGTCTGGGCTTTGACTAGGCCATTCCAAGACATTTAACCCTTTGAGTGCCAGAGGTGTACGCAACGCATTGCAAAGCAATGCTTTGCAATGTGTTGCGTACCCCTCTGGCACTCAAAGGGTTAAATTTTCCCCTTAAACCACTTGAGTGTTGCTTTAGCAGTATTCTTAGGGTCATTGTCCTGCAGGAAGGTGAACCTCCATGCCAGTCTCAGATCTCTGGAAGACTGAAACGGGTTTCTCTCAATAATTTCCCTGTATTTAGTGCCATCCATCATTCCTTCAATTCTGACCAGCTTCCTAGTGCTTGCTGATGAAAAACATCCCCACCATGCTTCACTGTGGGGATGGTTTTCTGGGGGTGATGAGCGATGTTGGGTTTGTGCCAGACAGTGTATTCCTTGATGGCCAAAAAGCTCAATCTTAGTCTCATCTGACCAGAGTACCTTCTTCCATATGTTTGGGGAGTCTCCCACGTGCCTTTTGGTGAACAGCAAACGTGTTTGTTTATTTATTTTTTTTCTTTAAGCAATGGCTTTCTTCTGGCCACTCTTCAATGAAGCTCAGCTCTGTGGAGTGTGCGGCTTAAAGTTGTCCTATGGACAGATACTCCTATCTCTGATGTGGAGCTTTGCAGCTCCTTCAGGGTTATCTTAGGTCTCTTTGTTGCCTCTCTGATTAATGCCCTCCTTGCCTGGTCCATGAGGTTTTGGTGGGCGGCCCTCTCTTGACAGGTTTGTTGTGGTGCCATATTCTTTCCATTTTTTGAATAATAGGTTTAATGGTGCTCCGTGGGATGTTCAAAGTTTGGGATTTTTTTTTTTATAACCCAACCCTGATCTGTATTTCTCCACAACTTTGTCCCTGACGTGTTTGGAGAGCTCCTTGGTCTTCATGGTGCCGCTTGCTTGGTGGTGGTGCAGACTTTGGGGCCTTTCAGAACAAGTGTGTGTGTATATATACAGATCATGTGACACTTAGAGTGAACACAGGTGGACTTTCTTTAATTATGTGACTTCTGAAGGTAATTGGTTGCACCAGATCTTATTTAGGGGCTTCATAGCAAAGGGGGTGAATACATACGCACGCACCACTTTTCCATTTTTTTTTTTATTTATTATTTTTTTTAAAGAATTTTTTAACCCCTAGAGTGCCAGGTGGGTACAATGTACGAGTGAGCACAGCTGTACCTGCTGTGCCACGCTCGTACATTTGACAGCTAAAATGTGGTCACTGCTTAAGCCGGTATAACCGGCTGGCAGTGGCCGCATTTCAGCTGAAATGCAGCCTGGCACTCTTGGGAGGACATGAGGATTACTCCTCATGTCCTCCCAGGTATTGATCTCCCAGCCGATCGCGCTGGGAGATCAATATCGCCAAGGGAGAAGCTCTGAGAAACAGAGCTTCTCCCTCCGCCGCCCTCCTACCCCGAACTTCCGGGTAGGAGTGGGCGGGACCGGGGGAAACCTCCTAACGTCATCGGTGACATGATCACCGATTTCGTTAGGGAAGTTTCCCTTAGCCCATTCACTCCTACCGGTGGTAGGAGTGAAAGGCAGGAGAGCTTCTGCTCTCCTGCAGTCGCCAAATCAATTACTTGGGGGACACCAGGAGGGGTCCTGATGTCCCCCACGAGGTCTGAATACATAAAAAAAAATAAAAAAATAAAAAAAAAAACAATACTAACCCTGTGAGTGCCGCAGTGGTCCCCAGCACATTGCTTTGCAATGTGCTGGAGACCCTTGTAGCACTCACAGGGTCATTTCTTTGGGGTTTTTTTTTTTTTTTTTTTTGAAAGACCTCATTGGGGGGATCAGGGGGGATCCTGATGCCCCTCAATGAGGTCTATTATAAAAAAAAAAAAAAAAAAAAATTTAACCCTGTGTGTGCCACAGGGGGGGTCCAATGCACCCCCCCCTCCTGTGGCACACACAGGGCTTCTATCATTACTTTGTTACTAGAGATTGTTGGGGGGCCATCAGGATTGGTCCTGATGGCCCCCCAACAAGCTCTGATTACAAAGTAATAATAAAAAAAAAAATTAACCCTCTGAGTGCCAGAAGGGTCCAATGCATTGCTTTGCAATGCGCTGGAAACCCCTTTGGCACTCACAGGGACATTTATTTTGATTCCTTTTTTTTTTTTTTTTTTTTAAGACCTCATTGGGGGGAATCAGAGGGGTCCTGATACCCACCAATGAGGTCCATAATAAAAAAAAGTAAAGAAAAAAAAATTAACCCTGTGTGTGCCACAAGGGGGGCCAATGCATTGCTTTGCAATGCGCTGGAGACCCCTGTGGCACTCTCAGGGTCCCCTGTTTGTGGACATATATATATTTTTTTTTACTAAGATCTCATTGGGGAGGGATCAGGGGGTCCTTATGCCCCTCAATGAGGTATGTAATAAAAAAAAAAAATTAAAAGACAAATTAACCCTGTGTGTGCCACTAGGAGGGGAGTTCAATGCCGACCCCCTTCCTGTGGCACACACAGGACTTTTTATCAACACTGGTAGTCACAGATCTCCCATACACACTATCAAACACTGCCCCACCATCCTTGCTCCTCTGCTCATACCCACACACACTGCCTAATCCCTCACCCTCCCACATACTTTGTTACACTTGTAGTCACAGGTCCGCACGTACACCGGCTGACGCCCTAGCTTCTTTCATCTGTTAGCCATAAAATCACACATACACTGTTTGCTTTACCATTTCTGTTTCACTGGTAGCTACGCTCCTGTAGCGTAAATTGGTATGTCAACCCACAGCAGTGGGGTACCATTTTTCTTAGGCTGGCAAGAAGTCCTCCTAGGAAATCCCACGCCATTGAACCATTTTAGTATCTTTGAAGTGACTGATGTGTAAAACAAATTTTTTTTTTTCCTGTAGCACCACATTCTGGAAATAGTTGTGCCAACTAACTTAGGGGTAAAAAGGCAAGTGACCCCTCATTAGATGCGGCAGGTTGTCTTCTTTCCAAAATGGTATGGTTTATCTACCTTTTCTTCAATTCTGAAGGTGTTATAGTCATTTTCGTACAGGCAAGTCAGGTTTGAGAAAATGTTAGAAACATCAGAGGTTGTAGTAGGTGTAGTTTTCTACTTCTAGCACCCCCTAAGGTAGTTCAACTCATACCAATGGGGTGTCATTTGACTCCTAAGAGCACTAGCAAACAAATGCAGTTGAAAATTCCATGGTTTTCACAGCGCTCCATACATTTGAAGGGGCAGAAATGTAAAAAAATGCAATGTTTTTCCTATATCGCCTCCTTCTGGAAACATTTATGCACACCAGTATTGGGATAAGAAGGCAAGTGACCCCTCATTAGATGCGGCAGGTTGTCTTCTTTCCAAAATGGTATGGTTTATCTACCTTTTCTTCAATTCTGAATGTGTTATAGCCATTTTTGTACAGGCAAGTCACATTTGAGAAAATGTTAGAAACATCAGAGGTTGTAGTAGGTGTAGCTTTCTACTTCTAGCACCCCTTAAGGTAGGTCAACTCATATCAATGGGGTGTCGTTTGACTCCTAAGAGCACTAGCTAATGAATGCAGTTGAAAATTCCATGGTTTTTACAAAGTTCCATACATTTGAAGGGGCAGAAATGTAAGAAAATGCCTTTTTTTTCACTAGCGCCACCTCCTGGAAGCATTTGTGCATACCAGCCTTTGGGTTAGAAGGCACGTGACCCCTCATTAGATGCGGAAGGATGTTTTCTTTCCAAAATGGCATTGTTTCTCTACCTTTTCTGCATATCTATTATGGTTATAACCATTTTAGTGCAAGCAGATAATTTCAAAAACAAAAGTGTCAGGTTTACGTACGTGTTCCTAGCACCCACATATTGTATGTTAACCCACACAAATAGTCTACCATTTTTCTCATGCTGGTAGCAGGTACTGAATACAGCAGGAAATGTTATGGTTTTCAAAGATTTTAGTATCTTTGAAGTGGTGGAAATGTAAAAAAACATGTATTTATTCCCATAGCACCACCTTTTGGAAATATCTGTGCACTTCAGCCCAGGGGGTAGAAAGGCAAGTGACCCCTCAATTGATGCGGGAGAAAGTCTACTTTCCAAAATGGTATACCTTTTATACCTTTCCTTCATGTCTCTAACAGTTATGGACATTTTAGTACAAGCCGCCATTTTCGAAGAAGCAAATAGGTAGGTGTAGTGATGTGCTTCTGGCACCCCTAAGGTAGGTCGACTCATTCCAGTGGGGTGTCATTTTTCTCCTAAGAGCACTAGCTAATGAATACAGTTGGAAATGCCATGGTTTTCACAAATTTCAGTACATTTGAAGGGGCAGAAATGTAAGAAAATGCCTTTTTTTTTTTCATTAGCGCCACCTTCTGGAGGCATTTGTGCACTCCAGGCTTGGGGTAACAAGGCAAGTAACCCATCATTAGATGCGGCAGGGTGTCTTCTTTTCAAAATGGTATGGTTTGTGTACCCTTTCTTCACTTCTGTAGTTGTTATAACCATTTGGGTACAGACAAGTAATGTTTGAGAAAATGATAGAAACATTTCAGGTTGTAGTAGGTGTCGTTTTGCACTTCTAGCGCCCCCTGAGGTAGTTGAACTCATACCAATGGGGTGTCATTTTTCTCCTAAGAGCGCTAGCTAATGAATACAGTTGGAGATGCCATTGTTTGCACAAATTTCAGTACATTTGAAGGGGCAGAAATGTAAGAAAATGCCTTTTTTTTTCATTAGCGCCACCTTCTGGAGGCATTTGTGCACTCCAGGCTTGGGGTAACAAAGCAAGTCACCCATCAATAGATGCGTCAGGGTGTCTTCTTTTCAAAATGGTATGGTTTGTGTACCCTTTCTTCACTTCTGTAGTTGTTATAACCATTTGTGTACAGACAAGTAACGTTTGAGAAAATGTTAGAAAAATTTGAGGTTGTAGTAGGTGTCGTTTTGCACTTCTAGCTCCCCCTGAGGTAGTTGAACTCATACCAATGGGGTGTCATTTTTCTCCTAAGAGCGCTAGCTAATGAATACAGTTGGAAATGCCATGGTTTACACAAATTTCAGTACATTTGAAGGGGCAGAAATGTAAGAAAATGCCTTTTTTTTCCATTAGCGCCACCTTCTGGAGGCATTTGTGCACACCAGGCTTGGGGTAAGAAGGCAAGTTACCCCTCATTAGATGCGGCAGGTTGTCTACTTTTCCGAAATATATAGTTTTATTATTAGTTTATAAAGTTGAAAATGTCATTTTGCGCTGCTGGTGATTAGGGCTCTACGCTAGCCATGGATGTAGGTAAAACTATACAAATTTGGTATTTTTTTACTCGGGGGACTTGGGGCTTTTTCAAATAATTGAAACTTTTTCAATCAAGGTAAATGTTTTTGATACATATTATGTGATTTTAGGAAAATTAGTAAATTTTCACTTTTTTTTGTCATTATGAGATCATAGCTTTTTGCACGATGTAAAATTCTCTTCATGTAAGGTACCACAAGAAAGCTCAATTCGTTCTGAAAAAAACAATATATAGTTTTCCATATTTAACTAAAAATCCCCAGAGGAAATCAAGCATAAACAGAAGGATAGCAAAAATGCTGAAAAAGTGTCTGGCCTGCAGGGTACAGGAAATGGCACAAGCCTCTGGCACTGAAGGGGTTAAAACCAAGTTATTTTCTTCATTTCACTTCACCAGTTTGAACTATTTTACATCCATTACATGAAATCCAAATTAAAATCCATTTTAATTCCAGGTTGTAATGCAACAAAATAGGAAAAATGCCAAGGGGGGAGGGTGAATACTTTTGCAAGGCACTGTATGTCACTGATGCTTTTTTTTTTTTTTTTTTTTTTTTTTGATGCTGTCAAACTTTCAGCTAAGGCTTCTGCCTTCTCTGTCACTGCTAGATGCACATTGTGGCTCAAAATTTGGTCCGCTGACCCTTCATCTAAAAAAATCATTGATTTCTCTCCTTTTCCTGGGCAAATTTCTTTGGGCCTGAACTGAAGCAGATTATCAGGGAGGCCACTGGAGGCAACAGCACTCTGTCCCCTCAAGTCTCCAAACGCCCTAACATGGAGTGGAAACAATGTCTTTTTCGTCCCCACCAAAACGAGGCGCAAAGGCTGAATCTAAGCAGGTCTCACACTAGTACTCCATGCCCAGACAGCAGTGGCGCTCAAACTACGCCACCACCAAGCCCAAGTCTGGCAAGTCTTCCTCTGCATGACTCAGAATCCTGGCCCACAGCTGCCTGTGGCTTGGTGCCTGTGCCATTTTTCAAACCCCTGGGCAGAGTCATTGGTGCACCAGACCCCTTTTCAGAGGAAGCTTTTGCGCAGTGGGCCTCTCACCCTTCTTTGGATACTCCAGGCTAGTCAAGTCCACAGCTCTGCCTTTGGAGGATGCAGCAGGACTGAAAGATGTGGCAGATAAGAAACTTGATTCTGTCCTCAAGGCTAATTTCGCGGCCACTGGGGATGTGTTGAGGTCTGAGTTAAAGGGATAGTAATACTTAAAATGTAAAAAAAAAATATGTTGTAGGGTTTATCCCCCTGAGTAAAACAAGAGTACTCCCACTGCTGAAAGGTGTTTCATTCAAAAGTTATTAATTTTCAAAGTTGAATTTTTTAGGTGCAATATCACAGTGGCCCGGGACCATATAGCTCCATAGGATGGTGTAGCAACAGCGCCACTGTACAATTTCAGGCCACTGTGATATTGCACCTAAAAAAATTCAACTTTGAAAATTAATAACTTTTGAATGAAACACCTTTCAGCAGTGGGAGTACTCTTGTTTTACTCAGGGGGATAAACCCTACAACATATTTTTTTTTTACATTTTAAGTATTACTATCCCTTTAACAGAGCTGTTGCCATGTGGGGTGAACAGATGATTGAAGCTGTCCGAGCAGAGGCTTCCAAGGAGGATATGTTTGTCTTTTTAGCCAACATGAAGGAGGCCAACACTTAAGTTTCTGAAGCTTTGTGTGAGGCAGTCAGATTATCTGCAAAAGCCTCATCTTTCTCCGTTACTGAGCGACGCACCTTGTTGCTTAAGATTTGGTCTGCGGACCAATCTACCAAGAAGTCACTGGTTTTCTTACCCTTTCGGTTTGAACTTAAGCAAAAGTAGGTTATTATCAATGCTACTGGTGCAGGAGCACCTTGCTACCTCAGATGCCCACCAAACATCCTACTTTGGTGAGGAAACTGCGTCCTTTTTTTCTTTTTTTGTCCCTGCCAAATGGAGACACAAAGACCACAAAAGTCAGCATTTTTCACACTTCTATTTCAATATTGCTGTGGATTTCAAGCACAGGATAGTTGCAGATAAAAAAAGCATTGATTAGTGTTCAGCTACTACTATTGTGTTTGTCAGGGTTTGGGGCTGCTACAGGGCCAATTTTTGAACAGTCATGGAACTTTCACTGCCTGCTTTACTGGTGCTATTACTCATTTGGGACTGCTTAGCAGTGCTCCACTTCAAAATTTTTCACCAAAAGTGTATATTTTTGAAAGGTAGACTACCCAGAGTTCATTCTAGGAGTATTTTCATATTTTTCACAGGGCTACTTTATCACCAATCCTTCTCACAAAGTGCAGTAAGCAAAACAAACAGTATTTCTCGTCCAAAACAGGTTACTGGTAACTTTTGGGTAGGCGATCTGCCCCTTTAATTGTAGGCAGGAACAATTTTAGAATTGTATGCAGAGGGTGGAGCCTACCTTCCCTTCTTGGCTGCAGCTAGCTAACCAGCTCCAGAAAGACTTGTTCCTTGGTGAAGACACAGGCAAGAGAACAGTTCTGCTATAGTTTTAGAATTTTTTTTTATTTTTCTGTAAGAAATGGAATGCCACCATTAGGTAGATTACCATAACTGACAATATGGCTAGCTCAATTTGGCTAGCTCAATAACCAGGTGCTTTTTGTGGATCTTAAGCCCTGGGGGGTAAAATCTTGGCTACAAGTTCTTTCCTCAGGAGTTGCCCACCGAGGCTGCTTCTTAATACATGGTAGTCTGAAGACAAAAGATCTGCAGGAAAGGTGAGCAACCCTTTGAATGCTGCAGGTCCACATGTCCCACAGTGCCCCTCCACACAGGGTTTTACCTTTGGAGTTCCTATTGCACACTCCTGCACTAGTTGGGTGTTTTGGAGCAGGTTTATATGATACTTTAACCTTTTAGCTGCTGGTTTTGCATCTTTTGGGGGGTTTTCTGACACTTTTCCTGCCGGTTCAGTGTTTTTTGGGTAATCTAATATGTTCTAGTGACGTTTAATACATTTTTATTTTACTGTTTAAGTTTTGTAAAATTTAAGTAAAGATGCTCTTTACCGCATAGCCGCCATTGCTCCATTCACTCCTATGGGACTGTACAGTTTGGGACATATCTCTGCAACCGCTTAACCTAGTAACTTCAGAGATGGCTCATTTTTCTTGTCTGCCCTTGCTCTATCATCCGGTTCAGGTTTCTAGTGTGTTGGGGGCTCAAGGCACTGTTTGGGTACTTTTTCTGGGAAAACTACATTTCCCAGGAGAGCTTGCTTCCCGCGCTTGTTTCTTATTGGCTCCCACTGCGGCAGCCATTTTGTGCTCTTTCCAGAACTAGTATCCTATGCAGTGCTTGGACTCTCCTTCTCTCCTTGGCTGATTAACCCTTCACCTGCCAGTTAAGTCTAGTTTAGAGATTTCTGGGGTGAAACTTTAAATCCTACACACTGTACTTGGGTGATTTCTTTTATTATAAGGTTATTTGACACTGTGAGAATGTCTATACTGTTGGCGCTTGGGGCCAGACCTAAGACTAAGGATGCTTGGATCTCTGTATCCCCTGTTGCGCATTGCTCCTCATGTCATTCAGGGTTACCTAGAGAATTCTCAGGTCATTTATGGCCAACATGTTCTGATGTCCCTGAGAGTCTCCCAGGGACCTCCAGCCATGCATTAGAGCCAGTTTGGGTGCAAGAATTCAAGACTGCTTCTAGGGACCTTTGGTCCACATTGCAACTCTTTCCTTCCCAGTTACAGGGGGTCTTCCATTCCTGGCAGACCCCCTCCTCCATCAAGTCTTCCCTGCCAAAACCACAGGGAGTACCTGACGTATCAGATTCCTCTGAGGAGGACCTGCTGGTGGATTCAGATGTTGAGGAACACGCCTCAGGGTGCGCAGAAACGCTGGCTGTTCAATTGTGCTATTCAGGCTCTTCTGGACAAGGATGTTCTAGAGCCGGTTCCAGTTCAGGACAGAGGTATGGGTTTTTACTTGAACCTCTTTGTGGTCTCCAAAAAGGACAGTGGTTGTCGCCCTATTTTGTATTTGAAGGACCTCGATTCCTTTGTGATCCGGATTCATTATCACCAGGAGTGTCTAAGGACGATGATTGCTGCTATGTTCCTGGAGGAATTCCTTGCTTCTCTGGATCTTCAGGACGCGTATTTACACATTGCCATTCATCCAGAGAACTGGCAATATCTCAGATTTGCCTGCGACCGAGGGCACTTTCGGTTTTCAGCTCTTCCCTTTGCTCTGACTACAGCTCCTCAAATTTTCAACTGTGTCCTGGGAGACTTAGTGTCCGTCCTACACCGGGATGGCATCAGAGTTACTCCATACATGGAAGACCTGCTTCTGAAATCCCCCTCTGCGAAACTTCTTCATCAGCAGGTTCAGCTATGCATTCATGCTCTCACCCATCAGGGGTGGATCATCAACGTGGACAAGTCAGATCTTGTCCCATCCCAGCGTCTAGTCTTCCTGGGCCTTCTTTTCGACACTCAGAAGAGCATAGTGTTTCTCACAGACGAAGTAGCTCACCAGATCACCCACAGGGTTTCTGTGGTCCTGGCTCAAGATCCAGTTCCAGCCAAGAAGCTATCCTCTCTAGTGGGGAAATTCATCTTCACCATAGAAGAGGTCCCGTTTGCCATGGCACACTCCAGAGGTTTGTGCTCCAGGTGTGCAGGGGTCAGCCAGACCTTCTGAAGATGTCAGTGTCCCTCCCTCTTCATGTGTAACTGAGTTTGTCCTGGTTGCTCGACCTCTCCGATCTGCTGAAGGGCAAGTCCTTCCTGGTATCCTTCTGGACCCCAGTGATGATGGACGCCAGCCTCTCCGGATGGGGAGCGGTCCTGGATCGCCTGAGTGCTCAGGGTCGCTGATCTCAGGAGGAATCTCTCCTTCCCATCAATGTGTTGGAGCTTCAGGTGATGTTTCTTGCCCTTTGTCATTAGACATCTCAGCAGGAAGACTGTCCAGTCTGGGTACAGTCTGACAATGCCATGGCCGTGGCTTACATCAACAAGCAGGGTGGATCAAGAAGTCTCGCTGCTTGGTTGGAGGTCAAGGCTATTTTTTCCTGGGCAGAAGAACATGTTCCTGCCATATCCGCAGTGCACATTCCTGGCGTAGACAACGTCATGGCGGACTTTCTCAGTCGACACACAGTGGACAGCGGAAAGTGGGATCTTCACCCAGAGGTGTTGACCCTCATTGTTCAGAAGTGGGGTCTTCCTTACAGCGACCTGATGGCGACAAGACAAAACGGGAAGGTTCCGAGGTTCTGCTTTCAGTGGAGGGACACTCCAACTCTTTGCCCCAATTGACTCTCAAGATTGTTTTTCTATTGAGGCTGACTGACTGTCATCCCTGAGTTTCCTAGAGCTGCTCAGGCTTCCTCCAGGGTCACTGTTGCCTCTTGGATTAAGGCAAGAAACCTGCTCCCTTTAAGATCACAGCACACTTCCCCTGGTCTGTGGATGCTTCTTGGGCCTATAATAACCAGGCCTTAGCTGAACAGCTGTGCAAATCAGCGACTTGGCCCTCCTTGATACCTTTGCCAAACACTACTGTGTCAATGTCTTGGTCACGGCTGAGGCCAAATTTGGCTGGAAGGTCCTGCAGGCAGTCCTGCCTAATTAAGGGACCTGCACTTTTTTTTTTTTTTTTTTTTTTCTTTCCCTCACAGTTGTTGTTCAGTAGTTTTTGAGCCCTGTTGGCTCTTGTTTTAGTGTGCTGTGTAAGATCAGTGTCCATTGATAATTGTTGCTTGGGTTATTCAGATAATTCTAGGGAACTCTGGTATCATGTGGATATGCGTGAGGTCCTTACTCCTTTCCCTCCACTGGGAGCCTAGCGTTGGTATATCCCCATGGTACCTGTGTTCCATATTGGACGTAAGATAAAATATATGCTTTTAGTGTTCTTACCGGTTAAATCCTTCTCCTTTAGTCCATGTAGAACATAGGTCTCCCATGCAGTATCAAATTTTATTTGGTTTTAATTGTAGAAAAAAAAAATCCTAGATTCATTTTATTTCAAATTCAATAGTTATTTCATATTTACTTCATTTATTATCATTCTTATCTTTATTTCTATAATTAGTGCTAATTTTAATTCACTGTATAGTGCTCTGTATTTTCCACACAGAATACTATACTGTACGTACTGTGTGCATTCCTGGTTTCATTCTCCTCACTTGAAATTTGGCCCTTTAAGCGCATGCAGTGTACCTCACAAAGCAGCGACCATTGTTCACAGCAGCTCCGGAGTGTATTCAGCAAGCAGCTTCTCTTGAACAAGGACAGATTCAGGTTTTTCTAGGTTTGTTGGAGCAGGGCACTCTCTGTATTTACCGAAGTTTACTTGGCCACTTTTTATGAGCTGACTCAGTAGGAGCTGCTCTATTTTGCCCTTCTAATAACTTATTAACCCCTTCATTGTCAGCTGCTTTGGAGAAAAAGGTCTATTATAACTATTGGGGTTATTCTTGTGAGGATGTAAGTCTGTCCATTATTTTATAATGTTCATCCTTTTGGGGACATACTATATACATATTGGTTTTGAACTACAGTTGTTCATATTATAATCCCCTTAGGGGAAATTTGCACTTTATTGATCATTGTGATTCATTGTGTTTAACTTGAAGGAAGCTGAACTTATTCTCAATTACTAACATTGAGACTTGTTTAATTATCTTCCTTTATTTATTAAATATGGCAGACAAAGAAGAGAAGAAAACTAAGGGCAATACAATTCTACTACATGTAAAAAAAAAATGCAGTGCAAAGGTCACAAACAATGTCTGTGTGTTGATGCTCCCTCTATGCTTGAACCAGAGTGGGCCAGGTCCTTACCAGGTTCTCTTGCCAAATTAGAGATGATTTTGGATAGATGGGTAACAGATGGGTAACAGAATCACCTTTTGCACCAGTTAAGACCACAAACCAAAAAACCCTCAAAAATTATTCTTTATTCACCCTCGATTCATCTGAAGATGAAATAGCTAGTGACAGTCCCCCTCATCCAGTGGAGAGGGTTACATTTTAGATGACTCCATTTCAGAATCCATGGACTCTTTTAATAAAGCACTCCTGGATGTTTCTGATGACTAAGCCTCTAAGTCCTCTGCCAAATGTCTTTTTAAACATAAAAAGAAATCTGCTGTTATTTTCCCTGACTATGAAGAACTTGATCAGATAGTCATGGAGGTGTGGGACAACTCAGATAAAGCTGTGGTGATTCACAATAAATTTGCCTAGGTATACACTTTTTCTAAAGCTAAGGTTAACCTTTGGTCCAAACACCAACAGTTGACCCTACTGTTTCCAGATTATCCAACCATACCACTATTCTTGTTCAGTCTGCAGCAGTGCTTAAAGATCCTGCTGACAAAAAGGTTGATATCTTGAACAGATGTTTTCTGGACTAGGAGTAATCATTTGAGCTTCCTTTGCGTCAGCCTGGGCATGCAGAGCTGCTGAGGCTTGGCAAATTATTCAAGTTGGCAAGATAATGTACATCATGGTGACATTTTCCCTCTCATAGACCATCTCCAAGAGTCCACCTCCTATATTGGGGAAGCTGCCTTGGAGATGGCTAAGTTGGAATCTAAATGTTCAGTATCAACTGTCACAGCATGTCATGCTTTATGGTTAACAATCTGGAATGCAGATTCAGCTTCCAAAAAAGCTCTAATGTCTTTAGCTTTCAAAGGATCCCTCCTGTTTAGGGCAGAGTTAGACAAAATTGCCAGCCATGCAACTGAAGATAAAAGTAGCCTCAGAATAAACCTAAAAGGTTTGACAAAAAAAGAGCTTTTACTTACAGGGGTAAAACTTCCTCCAGACACATTTCTAATCATTCATCTGGAGGTTCCATTTGTTTTAACAGAGCAAAATCTACTTACGCACAAAAGAAAAAATGTACCCAAGGCTTCAGACTCCAAACCCACCACAGCATGACGTTTCTAGTATGGGGTTTCTCACAAGTCGTCCCCTAGGGGAAAGACTCATTCACTTCACACAACATGGAGGATGTCCAATTTCAGATGAGTGAGTACAACAACTCATTCAAGAAGGATACAGAATGTTCCCAAGTTCAAGATGGCGTCTATCAAGTCACTGATAGCAGCCATGGAACCAGAGGAATTTCTCACCTCTTTAGACATCAAAGATGCATACACCTATTTGACCCAAACAGTGGGACTATATCAGGTTTGCATCCCAAAAAAAACACTTTCAATTTGTGGCTCTGCCTTTTGGCTTAGCCATTGCTCCGAGAGTTTTTTGTTTACCAAGGTGATGACTTCACTAATGGTTCACCTCCGATCCATGGGAGTAAAACTGACTCCTTACCTGGATGATCTGTTGCTAAAGGCTCCATCTCAAAGTAATTCATCAACATATTCAATTTATTCTATTAATTATGAAGAATCACAGTTGGATAATCAACCTTGGCAAGTCTCAGCTAGTACCATCTCAACAGATCCTGTTTCTAGACCTGAGATTCAATACCAGCCTTCAAAAGGTTTTGTTTTTTTTTGGGTTTAACCTCAAGAGAAGATTTCGGATCTTCAGATACAGACACTAAATGAAGATTGTGAGAAAAATGGTAGCCACAACAGTCCTTTTCGCACAATTTCACTTGAGGCCTCTTCAAGTGAATCTAATTTGCAGTTGGTCCAAAAATGCAAATCCTCATTATCATATGATGATATTTCAGACCACGAGATAATCTCTTCAGTGGTGTTTTATAAGTTCAGACAGAGTGGGAGTTAGTGACAACGGATGCCAGTCTGTTTGGGTAGGGAGCGGTGTACAAAGATATCTCCATTCAAAGTGAGTGGACTTCATCAGAGTCCTGTATTCCCATACAAATCTTGGAATTGTGTGCAATTTACAATGCACTTTTGGCACGGACATCAATTCTGAAGAACCTTCCCATTCAGATTCAGTCAGACAATATCACAGCAGTAGAATACATAAACCATCAAGGAGGGACAAAATAGCAAAACTGCCTGGATGGAAGTAAAGAAAATTCTTCTCTGGTCAGAGAACCATTTCCAGCATTGTCAGCAATGTATATTCCAGGATTTGAGAATTGTGAGGCAGATTTCCTCAGCCGTCCGATCATAGACCCAGGGGAATGGAAACTAAATCTAGAATTATTCCTTCCGATAACTCAAGATTGGGAGTTCCAGACATAGACCTGATGGTAACAAGAGGAGACCAAAAACTACCAACGTTCCATTCAGGAGCAAAGGATCCACAAGCAAAAGCAGTGGATGTCCTAACAATCGCATGGAATTAGACTACTGTATGTCTCTTCCTTTCACTAGCTATGATTCCCAGAATGCAAAATAAAGGAGGAGATGGTTCACAGCATCCTCATAGTTCCATTTTGGCCCAGGTGGTCTTGGTTTCACCCCCTCAAAGACATGTCATTGACAGAGCCATGGCATCTACCATGACTATATCTCTCAAGGCCCAATTCTCCACCACAACTTGCATAACCTCAATTTGACAGAGTAGAACTTGAGACCCAAATCTTGAAGAACAATGGCTTTAGTTTTCCAGTGATTCAAACTATGCTTAGGGCTCACAAACCGGTACCTAAAATAGATTACTGAATTTGGAGAATATTTCTCTTTCTGTTCTAGCAAATACCTAGCTCTTCCTTTTTCCATCGTCCATCTCTTCTAGAGTTCATGCAATCAGGTCTAAATAAAGGTTTAACCCTTTGAGTGCCAGAGGGATACACAAGTCATTGCTTTACAAAGTGTTGCGTACCCATCTGGCACTCAAAGGGTTAACGTTTAACTCCCTGAAAGTCCAAATTTCAGCTCTCTGTTCTCTTCCAGAGAAAGATTGCTTCTCTCCCTTCAAGGGGTCAGCAGGATAGTTCCACCATGGGATTTGAATTTAGTGTTAATTTGAGGCTTTGTCATCAGCTTCTGTCAGAGACTTTACATTACTTGTCTTCCCTCCCACTTGTTTGGGACTGCTTTTGTATGTCACCATGGTCCCTGCATCCCTCAGTGATGCTAGAGAAAATGGGATTTTTTTTTACTGTTAAATCCTTTTCTCTTAGTCCATTGAGGGATGCACCCCTTCCTGCTCACAAAAAACTTGTTGGGTAAGGATGTACTCCCCTTTCTGGTGGATCTGTTTTACTGCTACTCACTTCTGACTCTGCTAAATGAAAACTGAAGGCAGTTAAGCAGGGGTAGGGGTTAGCAGCTAGTAAGTGGTAGTTTTTTCCTTAGCATGCCGTGCTCCATGGTCCCTGCATCCACCAATGGAGTAAGAGAAAATGATTCATTAGTTAAGTATAACACTTGTACTCTCGCTTTCAATAAATGTTTTATTCAAATGTTATGGTGCTCAAACTTGCATATAATATAGTACAGGGACTGGCCATATAAAAGCCAGTTCCTCTTTATTTTTTCCCACGCTAAGGGGGGAATTTTTTTTTCTTCTTGGTAGTGGCAGCAATGGTGATGGTGGGGTGATAGGGTTTTTTTTTCTTTATTTATTATGGAACTGTGAAGGACAATTCAGCAGAGAAGGGTGTTGAGATCACCACTGGACTTCCGATATCAAGCTAAATCCTTCAGGTGTAAAACATAATGGGAATGGGGCTTAGATTACTCTTGGGTCTAGTGAAGGGGATTATGTACTTTTCTTGTTGGTGTTAAGTCTAGTTGGGGAGGGGGAGTGTACTTTTATTGCTGGTGTTGATAATGTTTGTAAGGGTAGGGAGAGAGAGTGCTTGTGGAACTAGCTCATTGACAACTTTTGACACGGTGTCAAACATGAAGGGTTTGATAGTTTCCTTTGATCTTATTGTGCTATTCAGCGTAAGCTGGGGCTATAGAAGGCTGAGACACACGTTGGACTGCAAGTTGCATTTGTGTGGCCTTCGCTCGTTACTGATTTCAGCTGGGCAGGCAATGGAATATTTCTGGAAAATGGGTATATTTTCTAGTCTGCACATCTATTTTTTTTTTTCTTTAGCAGAATGCCTTGTTTTACTGTCTCGAATAGAATCAAACCCCAGGTTTGGAAAGTTTGTAAGCCCCAGGTTTGGAAGCCGAGTCTCAAGAAGGGACTGTCCCTCCTAAAGAGGGACAATTTGGGGGGGGGGGGTATTTTGCTGATGTAACATATGTAAATATGTAATATCTGAAGCTGTATTAAATTATTTAATTTTTTTTGTGGTCATGTTCTTTAAAGGTAATGGTGTGAGATTGAAAGAAAATCTTGGGAGCAGATGCAAAATATTGGAGGGGTTGACTTTTTTTTTCTTGTGCTCTTTTCTCTCTCCAGAAATTAAACGTGAAGAAATAAAACCAGTGATGGAACGAAAGGAATCCGCTGAAGAGAGGTACCATAGTGAGATTGAGTACTGTATAGTGTAAGATTTTGAGGCGTGAGCTAACTCTACTTTCAGGGAAAACACTAAGGGATCTCCTTGAGTGGAGCAAACAAACTGCGCCATAGGGGACAAATAAAAAGCCCTAAGATGCCAATTAAGTGCTAAATATGATATATCCCATAGTCTGGAGATTTTTCATGCAATAGTTATTACAGCTCAAACATGTTTAATAAATCCTGCATTTGGCAATCACACCAGCTGTGTACAAAAGGCATTTTTTTATAATGCATTTTATGGGAGAATTTAAACTCTCTAGATTACAGCACTCCATTATCAGTGAGAGCGAGGAAGTGCACCACGTAGTCCACTGAAAATTGCAGTTTAAACTTTTGAGTGCCAGAAGGGTACGCAACGCATTGCAAAGCAATGTGTTGCATACCCTCTGGCACTCAAAAGGTTAACCCCTTAAGGACCCATGACGGTCCTGGACTGTCATGTGTTGTTATACCCTTAAGGACCCATGACTGAATGGAATTCCGGGCTCCCCGTCTGCACACTGTTCGTGGAGTCCGGAATCTAATCGCTCAGTGCTCAGTGGTCCTTAAGTGACTGCTGTGTGCATGCGTGGACGGTCCTTAAGGGGTTAATAAACTGAGCTGTAATAACTTTTGAATGGAGAAATCTAACAGCAGTGTGAGTGCCTTTGTTTACCTGGCAGCAAACATGCTCTAACATATTTAAATATTTAGAAATTTGCATTTCTCTCTTATGGCACAAATGTTACTTTCCAGGATTACCTCTTCAGCTTATTGAATACATCCCTATATTCTAGTGGAGCAAGAGTGATTTATACATGGGGAATTGTGCTGAAGAGCACATTTCTTGATCTTGATGGCAAAACTTGTATTCTTGCCATGAAATCCTTTTTTAATTATTTGTGCAGGGTTTAAAATATTCCTAGATCTTAAAAAAAAAAAAAAAAAAAAAAAAAAAAATATATATATATATTTATTTATTTATTTATTTATTTTGGGTGAAACTTTAATGGTATGTGATAGTGTCATGTTCCATATTTTTTGGACCGTGATTTGGCTGTGTGTGTGTGTATGTGGTAGCGGTGGTGCTTAAAAATGTGCCTCTTTGTAAACTATTGCATCTGATGTAGAGTTCATCTTGAAACTCTTTTGATGATAGTTCAAGCACTACGCAAATAAAAACACTTATCTGATTACAAGGAAATACAACTTTGTGCGTCTCTTTCTGTTAGAGTGCCGCTGTATGCAGTAATTAATTTTAGGCGATATTCCAGGGGAATGCAGCACCACAGTGCCTAAAGGATGAAATGTAATCTGTATGCTGCTTGCGAGTTTGGAGATATTTTGTACTCTGGTGAGCAAAGTGTACTGGATGGGGAGGATTGTTAGAGAGCAGTGGTATGACACGAAAAGGGGAAACGAGGTGAGCTTTTATTTCAAAACACAATTTACTTTCCACTTAGGGAATCTTTAGCTGCTCTTGAAGAGGATCAGCCGGCTACACAGGCTCCACTCACTGCATCTTCAGGCACTACTGCTTGCACAGACAATGAGCGCCCTCAACGGCTGCGCAGGAAAAGGAAATTACTTATGGACTCTGGGGATGAGGAGGAGGGACTAGAGGATGAAGACGTGAGTGGTTGACCCATTTGAAAAGGGTTCAGTTGTGTATTTGCTCTCTATACCTGCTCCTACACTACTTCATATCTGTTCCAGTAACTCCTCTCTCCCTTCTTTCTCCATATTAGTGTATACAATATCTCATAATCTCCATATAACCACTTTAACTCCTATACCTTCATACTTCATCCTTGTTCCATATTTTCACTTGTTAGAACTGCTTGTAACTCTCGTATGTATGCTTTTAATTCCTATATTTTTATAACTACTTACTGTAACTTCTGCACTGTGTATATAATGGTTCTGTTTTTTGTTTTATTTTGTTATGTAGGACAAGATAAGGGGGAGCCTGAAAAATAGAAAATCTGGCAAGCAAATTAAAGCAGGTAGGTAATTGGAATGGGAGTCTTTCCTTACCACTGCACACTAAACTTCTTAACATTTATGTACACGGGCCACAGTGCCACCCAGTAAACTCAGCTGGTGGCCGGACCATCTCTTCTCAGTGGCGGTGCTGCAGTCATGCGCAGTACTGACTGCCTGAACGTGCTGCTGCTGCTGATATGCACGGGTGCTCCAAATTCAGAATGTAGACAACTAAGCGGTCCCAGGAAGGTGCACAGAGAGGCACCGGTCTGAACTCTGAGCGCCCTGCTCCATATAAGCCATGCGTATGACTGCAGAGTGGATCGTCTCCAGGGCCGGACTGGGATTAAAAACCAGCCCTGGAAAAAATTGCTGACCAACCCCATAGCATTGCGGCATTATACCAGCCTCATAGCATTATAGCATTTTTTTTCTTTTTCATAAAAGGGGAAAACATGCATTTTAAAACACATCTGAATGCCGCCACCAGAGCAATATAGATTTATGCCACCACCTGTGTGTGTGTGTGTGTGTGTGTGTGTGTGTGTGTGTGTGTGTGTGTGTGTGTGTATATATATATATATATATATATATATATATATATATATATATATATATATATACACATGCCACCTCCTTGATTCCCCTCTTTTGCCTCTTTCTCCCACTCTTCATTCCCACCTTTTGCTTTGTTCTCCCCCTCTTGACTCTTGAGCCCCCTCCTTTTGCCTTTTTCTCCCTTTTGATTCCCCTTTCTTCCCCTCCTTGACTCTTGAGCCCCCCCCTTTTGCGCTTGTCCCCCTCCTGATCCTCCCTCCTTTTGCCTCTTGGTCCCTCCTTTTGCCTCTTGATTGCCCCTCATTTCACCTCATGATCCCCCCTCCATTTGCCTCTTTTTTTTCCCACTCTTGACCCCCCCTGCCTCTTTCACCCGGTCTTGATTCCCCCTCTTCTCAATTTACCTCTCTTTACCCCTCTTGATCTTCCTTTTGCTACTCTACCCCTCTTGATCCTCCATTTTGCCTCTTTCCCCCATTGTCTCTTCATCCCCCCTTTCGCCATTCTCCTCCTCTTGATCCCCCTCTTTGCCTCTTTCCCGCTCTTGCCTTAATCCAGCCTTGATTCTTGTCTTGATCCCCCCTTTGCCTCTTTCTCTCCCTCTTGCCTTTCTCTGCCCCCTTCCTGATTCCCCTCCTTTTTCCTTTCTTCCCCTCTTGATCCCCCTCCTTTTGCCTTTTCTCCCCTCCCCCATTTTCCTCTCTTTATCTCCCCTTTGCCTCTTTCTCCCCCTCATTAACTCTTGATCCCCCTTTTGCCTCTCTGTCTCCCCTTCTTCACCCTTGATCCCAACTTTTTGAATCTTTCTCCCCCTCCTGATCCCCCCCTCCTTTTGCCAATTTTTTTTCTCCCTTTTGCTTCTTTCTCTTTCTTTCCCCCCCTCTGCCTCTTTTACCCGCTGTTGATCCCCCTTATCCCTTTCTCCCCCTCTTACCTCTATATAAACCCTCTTGCTCCCCCTTTTGCCTTTCGTGCTGTCTTGATTCCCCCCCCCCCTTGCCTGTGACTGTGTCTGGCGTCTGCTGACGCGGTCTCTGCTCCCTGCCTCCCGCTCAGCTCTATCCGTCTCGGCAGACCACACCAGTGCTTAAGGTAGGAGCGGCTGTCCTACCCGGTTTGCAGATGCAGTGCTTTTCACACTGCTTCTGACGTCACTGGGTCTAGGCCCGGCCTGCCTCCACTCTCTAGATGCGGACGGCGGTTGTTCAAATCTTGCGGCTGCCTGTTACCTTGCGGCCGCTGTCTGATGATTGGCTTTACAAACAGCGCATTTATTTAAGCCTCCCCGGCCGGCCCCCAGGGAGGCCCAGTGCTGGTGCCGGCCTGCTGGGATTTTTCCCGGTATCCCGGTAGGCCAGTCCGGCCGTGATCGTCTCTACTGCACATGAATGCAGCGCGCAGCAGTCTGTACTGCACATGACTGCTTTTGACAAACATCCTAGCAATTGTAATATAGGATTATGTATGCAGTGCCTACACTCCTTCAGTTTTCCTCTTTATAATTGTTTTCCCTCTTGTTCTGTCTTGCAAATATACCTTATTTGTTTCTGCATGTTGTGATATTTGCTCATTAAAGTGGACACAATTTGCCATGTACACCCAGAATATGAAATTAATCTAGTGATGGTAAAAGCGGGCAGGCTGCTCACTCATTGTGACCTCCAGCTAATGCCACATCAGGTGCAAGTGAATTTAAATATGCTCTGTTCACCTATACATTTGGGTCTGACAGGTTCTGAAATGGGGAGTTAACTCACACCCTAAATTTTACCACCAGATTGACCTCTCTGCTAAATAAAAGGCTTGCAAAAGAATGCGTTTGCCTTTCAGTAACAAATGGTTTAAAGGGATAGTAATACTTTGTTTTATCTTTATTTTATTTTGTAGGCATTAAAAAAACATGAAGAACGATATAAGTCTTATCTCT